>JASPKZ010008319.1:0-258041 GCA_030220185.1 Diploptera punctata
TATGGACGAATAAGGTAACTAAATTCACTTGGTCTAGTAACTCCTAACAAATGAGAGGCTAATGGCTCAACATTGGGCTACACCATTATAGATAACTACTCTTAACTTGTTTCGAATATTAGCTTCTCTAGAAATGTATATGTATTAATTGGCGTATGCCGTTTAGTTTCTTTTATTATTATTATTATTATTATTATTATTATTATTATTATTATTAAATTATTATTATTATTATTATTATTATTATTATTATTATTATTATTATTATCATTATCTGTCCACCGCTGTGGTCTCGAGGTAGCGTGCTGTCTTGTCACGCAGCGGGCCCGGGTTCGATCCCAGGTCGGGGCAGTTTTTCTGGGTGAGGTTTTTATCGGGGTTTTCCCTCACCTGTAAGACAAATGCCAGGAAAACTTTAAGGCCCAAACGGTCCCCGAAATCATATGGCCATCATCATCATCATCATCCTTCACCGGTGTGGAAAGCAACGGGAAGCTACCACACCTACAATTCCCTAGTAAAGCTGCAAGTATAGCATGAAAATGCTATGATTGCAGTGAAGGACCTGTCTTCGGGCAGGTGGACTAGTGGTTATGCTCCTTGCCTCTGGTCCCGAGGGTCGCGGTTTCAAACCCGGCCGGGGTCGATGGATTTTTTAGGACGGAAAAATCCAAGGAACAAGTCCTCCAGGAGGGACTTTAAGCCGTGGGTCCCGAGTCTGAAGATTTTCAGGCTCGTAAAAATCCTTAAGCCTGAATGAAAAGGCCTCTAAGCAAAATTTACCGAATTTTCCCGTCTTAGTACTACCTTGGTTTCCTAGATGCCAGTATGAGGCGGAACGCTTGACCACGGACCACTCAAAATGATATCTATACGAAAACAAGTGTAACTAAATTAGTATGGTTCAAATTCTTCCCTGTAGGGGGAGAGCGCCTAAATCTCTGTAAAGGGAAAACATGGGCTTACAAAAAAAATATTATTTTTATTATTAATTATTATTATTATTACTATTATGTTTATCATATATAAACATGTAGTATGTATATTATGATTTCAACATTGCAATTTTCAACGAGTTTTTAAACTCGTATATATTAATAGTAATCTTCTTCTTCTTCCTCTACGAATGAAAGCTGGTAGCTTGTTGCGTGTTCATTCACTACAGGTCCGGGGTATAGTAACGTCCTTCCATCATAGAAAGAAGGAGAAGAAAATAATAATAATAATATTATTATTATTATTATTATTATTACTGGGGATTGTTTACAACATGTCACGTGAAAAGAATTTGTGAGTTCCAATCATACACCATGCGAACATGCGCCAACAAACGCTAAGCGGTTTACACAATGGAATCACGAAATGCAGCCAACATATACACGATATTTAACGAACCTAAAATATAACCTAACGCAATTTAAGTACTCTAACCTGTGAAAGAATGCAACACCCAATAATAAATAGTACGTTCTGAAATTCTGAAGTATATGTGTATAGTTAATTAGTACATACTCTATGTTTGCTGCGCTCCATTTCCTTATGACCATATTGATAAGCTATTTTTGGCAGTCTGGTACCTTCCATCCTTCCAACATGTTCAAACCATCTTTTTTCTTTATCTATCCATTGAGTTGATAGCTTCCACTTATAATTATTTTCTTATTTCTTCATTTCTGTCTTCTCCTGTACATCCTTTTGTTTTCTTTAAAAATCTCAGGTGTTTTTTTTCTCGATCGAAACTTGATATAACGATTAAATCATCACAAGCAATGTCACGAGTGACTTGCGTTCACTTCCTCACTTCGTGACTCGTTAATTTATCGATTATTTGTAAATCAAGAATAGCATTTGTTGGGACTATTTAACGAATAAAATTAAGCTGTTTACTCAAAAATAATTATTTAAATGCAGTTATTTTGAAATATTTAAATATTTATATAAACTGCGATGTTTGAAAATAAATGAGAAATGTTTGGTTATGTTTAATTTATTTATCCACTGCAACTTGATCATATTATTTATTGCCAAATAGGATCGTAATATTGTAAGAATGCATCCTAGTAGAGAGAAAAAATGAAACACATTAAACTGTAGGGTATATTATAACTAATGTTATAGGTTATTAATTATCTTTTTAGGAAATAACTGGGTAAAATCATTATTTAAAAACACAATTATTGAACACACAATACATTATCAAATGTATAGTTCGAAGGAATCTGTTCATTATTTGCTATATTCAACGTATTTGTTGGAGAGTCAGTCACTGCAAAATAATGGTGTGACCTGTTCAGAATATTAAAAAGGAGGAGCTTTCTTTATCACAAAAGCCGGAGATGGTAAAGAGAATTCGATAAAGAATGAGTGACACACGACTGTCATTGGTTTTAAAACAAAATTAATTGAAACGTGATTGGTCATTGACTCACATTAGGGGCATGAGTTAAATAGCCAAAATAAAAACAAATTTGGTAATCAGTAAAATCGGACCATTAGAAATGGAGGCTTTCCTGGAACCCAGCATTTGAATTTCTCACAAAAAAAAAAAAAGGACACGAACAAAATAAAGACATACAGTTTATGCATGACTGACTTTTTTAACCGTTTAATTGGCAATCTATCCTATGGGATACATCAATTGGATCGATTTATTTAGTCTTGTAATGAAACAAAAGAAAACGACGAGCAGTAATAACTTAAATGTGTGTTAAATTACACAGCAAACCTAATAATAATAATAGCCATGCGTAATTTTATTTTCAGTGTGGTCCGCCACATTTAAATAACTGACACGGGAAATTAGTCTCTTCTTCTTTTTCATAATTTGTAGGATTTTCATCCTGTTTATTTCCCAAATCATTCCTCGGAGGAAGACGTGTTGGATGTGCAGCCACTGTCTATCCGTTTCTTGGCTGGTCTTCCTCTTGTTTTTTTTTACGAATGGGTTGTCTTCCATTCATTCTATATGAAGTTTCCAATATTTTCGTCTATCTATAATAAATTTGTTTATATCTTGAATTTGACACTTGTCTTTAATTTCTGTGTTGTGTATCTTATCAAATAATGTTTTCCCTGAATTGTTCTTAAGATCTTCATTTCAAATGTGCTTATTATTCGTACAGTTTTGTTGTATCAGCCCCAGTTTTGCTCCTTATATGATGACTGGTCGAACTATCGTTTTTGTATATGCGGGTTTTGCTTTCTATTGGACACATGTTTGTTGCGCCAAATTAAATCTTTCAACTATCCTGATATTTGTGCTGCTTTATATTCTTGTTTCTTTACTTCTTTTAATAAATTTGCACCTAAATAATTAAATTGTTCTATAATGTTTCTTTCCACTTCTAATGAAAAATTAGTGTTTTGCTAACATGATTTTGGGTTACTTTTCTGTTGTTAAAAATAGATGCTCACGGTGAAACATCTGACTTACTAATCAATTGAGTTGGTGTTTACTTGACGAAAATCCATATTTAATTTATTATATAATTCAGTGACAGCTGTTTCGGTACACTGTACCTTCTTCAGACATGTTAACAAATTATGAATTGTATTCCAACTGATCTAAGCAACAATACAACAATATTTATTTAAATTTTTAAATTTAACAAAGGGGATTCATTCAAATCAAGTTGAGAATTTAACAGTTTTTTACTACTTTTAAATTTATTAATTTCTACAGCCTCCAAAAGATCTAACTTCTTACCCTTATCACAAATATGTAAAATTTCAAAATTTGGATAGAAACAATGATTAAATTGGAATAGGTGGTTAGCATATTTTGAATTTTCTAAATTTCTGTTATATGCTCTCATGTGTTCCTTTATCCGAGAGATAAAAGGTCTACCAGTTTGTCCTATATAGACATTGTCACATGTGCCACACTTCAATTTATATACACCTGATTAATTTTTTCTTTTTTTGTTTGGTTTTATTGTTTTTTATTATATTTGTAGAGTGTTATTAGTTTTAAATGCCACATTAATGTTCAACTTTTAAAATGTTTAGATATTTTATTTGAAAGTGGGCCTATGTATGACATTACGACATATTTCTTTATGTTTTCTTTGGGTAAAGGAAAAACGTTGTTAATTGCTTTTTTGTAATGAACCTTCTTAATTAAACGTTCTATAATTTCACGGTCGTAGCCATTATTAACAGCCAATTGTTTAATAATATTCAATTCATTATTATATTCCGAGGGTGAAAGAGGGATATTTAAAAGTCTATGAATGTAACTATTAAAGGCTGCCATCTTATGAGTATATGGGTGAAGAGAAGAACTGTGGATAGTGGTATCAGTATGAGATGATTTGTGAAAGATACCAAACTCAAACTTATTATCAATGTGTTTTATTGATAAATCCAAGAAATGTATACTATTATTTCTTTCGAATTCACAGAAGTATTAATTTCACAATGGAATTAGAAACAAATAATAGTAATCTGTAAGACAAATGTCAGGAAAACTTTAAGGCCCAAACGGCCCCCGAAATCATATGGCCATCATCATCATCATCATCTTTATCATTATCATCATCACCTTGCACCGGTGTGGAAAGCAACGGGAAGCTACCACACCTACAATTCCCTAGTAAATCTGCAAAGCATAGCATGAAAATGCTATGATTGCGTGAAAGACCTGCCCTCGGGCTGAATTACTACGGATGAATATATATATATATATATATATATATATAATGTATATATTTACATAGATACAAACAATTACATTGGTATGGACATATACGACGAATGCAAGAAGAAACCTTACCCAGAAAAACATTGGAATGGTGTCCGCCTGAAAGGAGAAGGGTAGGAAGCCCACGAAACTTGTGGATGCAAGAAATAAGAATTGGAATGAGAACAAAAGGACTGGAGGACGTGGAGTGGGTGGATAGATTTGTACGCGTTGCTGTGGCGAAGATATACGTTAAAAATCCAAATTAAGTTGCTGTCTTTCAGCCAGATTACTTAAAACTAATACTTTCACACGAAATTAATAATATTGAAAATAAAATAAACTCTGAACACATTTAAATTATGAAATAATCAATATTTGTAATTCAATTGATATTCGCGGTTGCAACAAAAAGCACAGCCATCAGGATCTCTCTTTGTTAAATAATAAACCAATTACCTTACCAAATTACCTTACACCACCATCTGTTAGAATGGTATGGAACTCAGATAATTACACCGCCTTCTGTTAGAATCGTATGGAACTCACAGATAATTATAGCTCTATGTTAAATAATAAACAAGTAATTTGCAATAAAAAATAATGCGACTATAAATTTAGTTATAAAATACCCTAAGTCTCAAGTTGGATCAAACTGCACATAGTGTGCAAAATTTTATTAAAATCGGTTCAGTAGTTTAGGATTCCATCGCGGACAAACAACGTGACACGAAAATATATATATATATTAGTCTGTACGTTATGGACTTCTAAACCGTTCAACCGATCGTCGTGAAAATTTGTATATACAGAGTTTCAGATGCGGCGAGTGTTTAGCCGATATCTATTATGTTTTAAAACCATTAGTTGAAGGAGTTCACTTGAAACGAAAATTTAAAAATGCCACTCTAGCGATCGCAATTTTCGATGTTTCACAACAAAACTCTGAATATCCTATTAAAATAAACCGAGATATGTATTGTCCAAAAATCATTATTCTTATTATAGTTATCATTAGGCTATTATAAAACAACCGAAATTACATATTCCATTGTTTACAATGGAATTCCATGAATCGTATTACAAATAAAAATATTAAAAATTTATTCATGGGTGACGTAATTTTATAGCACCTAAAACTGACATTGAGTTAGAGGACGATCTGATAACGTGGTATATAATATTGCATCCGGTCCCCCAGCTTTATTCTTTTAACTGATTTCTTAAGAAAAAAGCTGCATTAAGTCCATTGTTGTTACGGTTGATGTAACAGCAGTGGAACGGGTATCACAGGTTTGCCACCTGCTCATTGTTGCCGGTTTATATTGTATACCAGTCAACAGACCTCTATTGAGGTTCATCTTGAAACATATATCTGCTCAAGACTTTTTTATTAAATGCCCCAGATTATCATTTCGACATTTCTGTTGTTCTCTCCTGGCATTGGTTTAATTGTAACCGACTTTTGAAGTTGGGGTGCCTACAATGCGGAGTTACGTTACCCCGATGATATGATGGGTGATAAATGATAAAGAAGCACTAGTAGAGTTATTAACCTAAACTTAACCTAAATTCCAGACCATGGGCAACCCATAGAAACAATTCCATTTGAAGGAAAATTATTATGGTTTGACCGGAAATCGAACCCGGGACCTCATGAACAGTAGTCAGAAATGCTGACCACTAGCCCATGAGCCTGGTCACCTGCTCTGGACTTGTTTTAAAAGCTTACAAACTATAATACAAATTATAATGAATAAAAAAATATTCATAATTTCTATATCATACAAAATACAGTATTATTTCATACCTTATTCCTTTATTTTGCTGATTGAGTTGAAGAGAAGGAATTCTTGTACAATAAACTAAGGTTTATTATTATTTTTATTATTATTTATATTATTATTATTATTAAAATAGTAAAATATTATAACTTTGAAATTTCAACTAAACAAAACTAAGTAAATAGCTTTCTGCGAGAAACATCCAATTAGAGACAAAATTGTTCACGGAATATGGCAATAGAGCAAGTTCATGTATTCACTTATTTAGTATATCAAATAAACTATAATTTGATTTTGAATTAGAAAAAAATCAACATTTCAAGATATATGTGGCACTATTTTAAGTACTTTAAAAATAAAAACTCGTCGCGTCACTCTGTTAAAATTTTACAGAGTGATTGCAACGCCTGCAGTGTTGTGCGGAAGTGAAACTACTTGTTCACCACCGGATCATACAACGCTTGGATCATACAACACACACCATTTTGTTCGCCCGAGGTTCAAGCAGCTTTCCACTCTTCTTCATAATTTTCAAAGTGGATTTGTTTTATTACAGTATAACCCTCGAAAGGGGACTCTGAAACATCGGACTACCTCTCCCCCAAAGGAAGTCAATACTGTTTCATGAGTTTAGAGTTTGCATCTATTTTTAATGTGCTTGAATATCTTTATGTGTGGAACTCAGAGGGTTGCGTGGAATCCATCCGATAATCTCTTTATACGTATAGTATTGGTAAAACCCACTAATAACCTTACATTTCATATAAGAATATTTTCAACGAATGTACCAACTATTGATTTGTTCATTTTTTGTACATGCTAATACTTATTTTCGATGACAATTGAATTGAACATTCTATGGAAAATACCCAGGACTTACACAATGCAATAAGACTTTATAAAACACACTCTACCAAGCCTGCAAGGACACAACTCAGGTGACACAATCAAACGACAAATACATACAGATGTACCAGGCCTTCAAGACATTCTTAGAAAAGAGAGACAAACAAGAATACACAGACTTCCGCATGGCAAGCAGCATGTATACTACTTAACAAGATAAATACAGACACTAATTCACGAACATAAGCAAGACCTACTGAAACACTTGAAACAAACAAAACTTATCAAATAATAAAACGATGTAGAAAACCAAAGAAACTCAGAAACCATCCAATAGATGGACAAAATGGTCTTGTATACGAAGACGACGACAAAGGGGAGCAATAACCTCAACCTACGAAAATCAGTTTGGATCTCGAACAAATGGCATAACTTATGAACAATTTCACACAAGAACTGGATGACAAATCAAACTACTACTTACCAACAGACCTACAACCAAATTTGCAATAATAACGCCATCTGAGGTCAAAAATGTTATACTTAAAATTCACAATGTCAAGAAGGAATTGCAATTAAAGCACTAAAAGAACTACCTCGGAATGGACTAGTACATCTAACTAAACTATACAACTCTGTACTCCTACTACATCATTCTCCAAACTCACTTAAACGAGCCAAAATCACCACCGTGCCTATGTCCAATGAAAATCCACCCTTTCCACAAAATTACCACCATATACATATAAGCCTCCTTGATCGTATAGGAAACGCGTTAGAACGACTTATACTTCAGAACCATACATAACTAAAAAGTAAGAAGTTGGACCCTCCTCCAGCCCATGGGATACCTCGGGCAGAAGCCCATACTCCCCAAGTCCCAACTTATTTTTCTTCCTTATCTACTACTTAACCACTGCTCAAGTTCTTAGCTTAAAACCAACACCCCGGGGAAGGTGTTGGGGTCACAATTTCAGTGAAATTGCTAAGCTTCGTAGTACGTCAGAACGCTCACCTCTGACGACCCCACTTATGGTTCACGAGTCCATCGGACTTAGCCAGGAGGACTGACTAGCAGATCCACCGACCTTTCCCCTGTACACCACCCGGGGACGTGTTTGTTGCTGAAGTGGGCCCAGCGTGAGCACATAGTACGACAGGTCGCTCCTCTCCTGCCGACCCCACTTATGGTTCACGAGTCCATCGGACTTAGCCGGGAGGACTGACTAGCAGATCCACCGACCTTCCCCTGGACACCACCCGGGGACGTGTTTGTTGCTGAAGTGGGCCCAGCGTGAGCAAATAGTACGACAGGTCGCTCCTCTCCTGCCGACCCCACTTATGGTTCACGAGTCCATCGGACTTAGCCGGGAGGACTGACTAGCAGATCCACCGACCTTCCCCTGGACACCACCCAGGGGCGTGTTTGTTGCTGAAGTGGGTCCAGCCTGAGCACATAGAACGACAGGCGCTCATCTCCTGCCGATATTTTCGTTGATCATGCCCCGCCGAGTGTCAGACTTGATTCATATTTTTTTAAGTATAACACTTGAAAGGGGACCCTGAAACATCGGACTCCCTCAAGGAAGTCAACACTGTTTCATGAGTTTATAGTTTACATCTATTTTTAATGCGTTTGGATATCTTTATATGGGAAACTCGGAGGGTTGCCTGGAATTCATGTTACAATCTCTTTATACATAAAACACACTAATAACCTTACATTCCATATTAGAATGTTTTCAACTAATGTACCAACTATTGACTTGTACCAATTTTTTATTCATGACAATACTTTTTTTATCGATGATCATACTCTCCCCTGTATTATAGGACATCGATAATTCTTGATACATAATTTTTAAGTGGATTTTCTAGATTTTTGTATTTTAGACTCGGCTTTTGAACAGAAACACCTATGAGACTAATACATTTATATGTTTTGTATATGATTTTCGGCTCATGCCATTTTAGTTTTGTGCTGGGCTCCATGGACAACATTGGACTTTCAAATAAACGACTGGTTAATACGATTTTAGGTTCCTGCCTTAAAATCGACACCTTTAGACCCGGCTTCTTCAACAGAAGCGCCTTTGAGACTAATAAAATAATATATTTTGTATATGATTTTCTGCCCATGCCATTTTAAATTTTCTACGCTATTAAAAACTAAACTCCATATCCGGACTGGCCCACCTGCCGTTCCCCGACCTCACATCCACATGTGGCTATCACATAGATGGACCAGTGACATATGGTCAGCATATCGGGTCCCCCAGACGTGTTGACCTGAAGCTGCTACCTACATTTAACGAAACTGCCAACTATTGGCACCTCGTCACCATTTTATAAATAATAATGTTTATGGTCGTAAGGTATATTTGTATTAATACTAGAAAAGAAACAAATTTTAATTAGAATTTAGGCGCTTGTCTTAAAAACAGTTTTTAAATTACATTTTAGGTTGTTCCCTTACAGAGATAAGGCTTCTTACAAAGATAATACATAATCAGCCGAGAGACTAGCACAAAATAAAGGGATTTATTCCTGTGGTTGTCCAAGGTCTGGAATTAAAGTTAAGAACTCTCCAGGCGCTTCATCATATAATCAGGGTAACGTAACTCCGCCTTGCAGGTGCCCCAACCTAAGAAATGGGCTACAAATTCACTAATGCCGGGAAGAAAAACCAGAAAATGTCTTAGAAGACAATTTGGTGGCATTAGAGAGAAATGGCGTATTACCACAATTTTAACCAATTAAGTTGGTTGTTAGACTAAATTAATATAGTTCACTTTATTTACCTAAAGATGTCATGAATGATATGCGGTCAACATACCAACCTACAGAGACATCTAGTAGACGGCTAATGTGTTACTAGGATGAAGGAGGTCTGTAAATTTTGATTAGAGGCCTCTTTATTCATCCTTAAGGTTCTTTTACGAACCTGAAAATTGTCAGACTCGGGACCCACAGATTAAAATCCCTCCCGGAGGACTTGCACCATGGTGTTTTTCATTCTAAAAATATGCATCGACTCCGGCAGGATTCGAACTCGCGAGACCAGAGACAAGGTGCATACCCACTAGTTCACAATATGAAGAAACGGTAGAATGCAATTTGTGGCAGGGAAAAACCTGCCCAAGCTCCGTATCGTCCGCCACTAAACCCACAAGGAATGATGGAGACTCGATCTCGAGACCACAGCAATGACAGGCGAGTGTCAAACTGCTTGCGGCTCGGAGCCGCCAATATTATAAAATATTAACATACATTCGCATTAATATATGTAATATTTTGTGCTTAAAATGAAATAAAGTGTATTTTAATGATAACTCACGATTTGTGTCCAATTTATTAAAATATTTCTTCCGAATAATTTATTCACGAACTCTTGACTGCAGCTACTTCATTAAAACATAGTTTCCATGATTACCACTGTATTATTGTAGGTTAATGTGTCTATTGCAATTAGTTTTACAATGCCACCGGGATATGTAATGACTTTGTGGTTATAATACACATATTTACAATCAAAATAATGTGTACTATGAGTTAGCTATTTTACCATGTTGTATGGAATTAATAAAACTAAATATAAGTTCACATATAGAGATACATTATATAATGGAAATGGACAACTGATGACAAATGAGGGAAATTTTGAAGTGGCTTAATTCAAATATCTAGGAACAATAATCACAAACAGGAATGAGATGCATAAATGAATTAAACATAGGCTCAATTCTGGAAATGCGTGCTATTATGCATTAGAGAGACTCTTTGACGTACCAACTACTTTCAAGAAACGTTAAACTGAAAATATATAAAGCTCTTATTCTACCAGCTATATGGATGCGAAACACGGACTCTTACTTTAAGGGAGGAATGGAGATTACGATTATTTGAGAAGTTCATTGGAAACATTTTGGACCAAAGAGAGATGAACAGACAGGTGAATGGAGAAGACTACATAACAGTGAACTACATGAACTCTGTATGAAGTCATATATAATAACAGTTAAGTTCTCATAGACTGCGATGGGCAGGGCTTGTGGCACGTATGGAGAATGAAAGAGGTGCATGAAAGCTTCTTGTAGGAAAACCAGAGGGAAAACACTCAGTTGAAAGACCCAGAATGAGGTGGAAGGATAACATTAATTATGATTGAAGGAAGTAGATCATACACGGAAGGATTGGAAAACGTTTGCTCAGGATAGGGATGTATGGAGAGGTTATGTCCGCGCGGCCATGAACCTACGGATTCGATAGTGCCAGTGAGTTAGTTAGTTAATAATGATAATAATAATAATAATTTTATTATGGATTTTGTCTACACTACAGTAGTTATCTTTCAATCCAAATGTATTTTGCTTCGTCACATATTTCTATTCTCAGCATCTTCTTTGAGGTCTCTGCTGATTATGTTTCTTCCTACTTCATCCATCCATTGTTCCCTGGGTTTCCCCCTCCTCTTCCTGTCTTCAGCATTCCAATCCAGCATCATTATTGTGATTCTATTATTCTCCATCCTCTTCAGATGTCTCAATCTTCGTTCTATAATTTCTATAATATTATAATACACCTATCGAGTTGGAGGAGGAACTTCTTGCACGAATTCTGACAACAGCAGAAATTATTGAGCACACATCAGGTCTTGTGGGGGCGTGTTATGAAAACATGCGACGCAGCAATACTATACAACGAACAACAGGGTCATCACTTGGAACCACATTTGTAGTACAGCGCCTAGAAGTCTTTAATACTTATTTTGAAACACTAGACACGCGGTATCAGCCCATTGTGTTCCGATCTTCAAACCTATTTTACATCGAAATGGTACGTTTGCGGACATGAGTTCCTCATCAAAACTTTATCCACTAGGTCCTCTCTATAATCCCTAGAAGTCTGTAATACTTAATGTGAATCACCATGTAGATGGGAATTCGTAAAGCGACATGCATGCATCTTGTATTCAAAACAAAATAATTGCAATCATTAAACCACATTCTAAAAATGCGTACAGATGTTGGAATATTTCTTGGAAGAAATGTTTATCAAACTATAGCATACGTTTGGCGGAACCGCTCTAAAGAAATGCCGGTCCTTGCCAACACGATATCATATTACAAAACAATACTTGAACGCACCCAGATCAACTCGGACTCTATGCAGTAAGCTTATTGAACACAAGAATTTTTAACGTAACTCTCGGCGAATGTCTTTCGCTTTCCGTAAACAATCGACCAATTCTTCCTATTTTAATATTTTATTGAAATGTATACAAATTGTCAAACTATTCTTCTTCTTCTTCGTCACAGTTTAGGCTTTTGCTAGCTGGTTCTAGCTCCAAATTGCTGCTCTTTCCATCTTTTTTTTTTTTTTTTTTTTTTTTTTTTTGGTCTTCCCAAACGTCTGCTTTTGGTATTCTGTTCTCAGTCATCCTTGATATTATCGCCTCACTATGTTGGTTGTCCGTTTATATAAAAGCGGGCGCCGCGCGACAATGCTTGAAAATGATTAACATGCGGAATTATTATAGTGGCGGTAGTCGACATCTTTGTATTTACTTATATATATAACAGTTACGTGGAATCAAAGCGAACCACTGGACAGCCATCATAGTGAGGCTATAATAAGTATTCTTTCCAGTTTCTTCTGTATTTCACTATTGTTGTGTTTAATTCCTCTAGCTTAGTTACTGTCTTATTTCTGTGTTGTGTTTTTTGTCTGTTCTTTGATATCTTGCTATTGGTCTGAGGAATTTCATTTCAGCAGCTTGTATTCTGGAAGATTGTTGTGTTGTCACTGTCCATGTCTAGGATCCATAAGTAGTAATAGGAACTGCCATTCTCTTGTATAACTTTCATTACACAGTCTTTTCTGGCTTTTGTCAAACTATTAAAAAAATATGGATAAAGTAATTTTAACATGAGATTATTTGCTATGTTTTATGGTAACATAGTTCATGTTGAAATAATAGGAAAAATTAGTAAACTATTTTCTTATTCTTATTTAAGCCCTTACCATAAAAGTAAATTATGTTTTTATCACTTAAAGGTATTAATTTTTTTGCACGATAGTACGTTCTGTCGTACTTACAGCAATTGCGACCATGATTGAAAGTTCTATTTCCTAAATTTCGGGGTTGCCAATCTAAATAACTATACTGTAATATTACACATTACCTACCTCGTGCGGAAAGTAAAACCGATTCCGATTGAGGGTCTTTCCACTTTTCAGCGGTTGCCCTTTTACCAGTCGGCTGCTGGCCCTTCACATCCACATGTGTCAATCACAGAGGTAGATGATCAACAGCCAGTGTAGGGGTGACATGTGGTTAGCATGTCGAGTCCCCCAGCCGTTATAGCTGGTTCCTCAACCTGGAGCCGCTACTCATTGTAGCTACCATTGCCTCACGATGCTGGGTGGGCACCGGTCCCATACTGGCCGAAATACCATGAGAAAATTTCTTCCCCCATGGAGACTCGAACCAGCGCAAGTCCCGTAGCTCTGCGCCAAGGCTTCCTGCCTTATCCGCTCGGCTGCGGCGAGGGACAAAGTAAAACCACTGCTCTTTATGTATAGGCCTACTACGTACAATATATATACAAACATATATCCAAAAGGTAGTGTTAATATACGTAATACGAAACAAATCACTGCATTTTAAATGAATTGAACTTTATTTGAAACAATATAATACAACGAATTCGTAATTACCGCAGTTTTATGACTGATTGGTATCACGGCCTGCTATAGTCTCAATGAATTATTTTGGGCATTTACCGTATAAATATGATTGGTATCACGGCCTGCTGTAGTCTCAATGAATTATTTTCGGCATTTACCGTATAAACATTGGCCAGACTGTTAACGTTAGTCAGTTGTTTATAATGAACGCAAATATTTCCTACAAAGATGTTATTATTTTACTATTATATATTATTTTGAAAACACCATCGCGCAAAATTACGTACAACGCGCGTTTGTGAAGTGTTATACAGAATCTCGGAAATTAAAAACCTCGCTTTGCTGGGTTTTTAATCATTTCCTCGCTTCTGTAAAAATCACTTCCCAACCTCACATCGTAATGTACTATTTCAAACCTCCCTCTTAGCGTATAATTTATCCTTCACGGAGAAGTATTAATAGTAAAACATCGAACGAAGCTTCATATAGTAGTGTTTAAATTTTCAATAAATATCTTCTTAGATAGAAGCCGCCATTTACATAATCTAACAAAGGCTCGTAGCATTCGGCGATCGGGAATTAACAATTTATAAGAGAAAAATTGCCGTTTTGATTTGAGTGCTCAGGTGGCTCGGGAGAAGAGCATTGGCCTAGAAAGCCAAAGGTCCTGAGTTCAGACCCGAGTCTGAGCGTATAATTTTTCTCTTCAAATATAATAGTTTACAAAATTAGCTTTATTAGAATTGATTAAATTTAGCACTAAAAAGTTAGGTCATTATTTATTTGATACCATGAAAAAGACGGGAATTTGACATTTGTAATTTGCTGGACACCCTGTTTTATTGTACTTATTAAAACAATAATTTTACAAAACATTGCAGTTGCTCTTGTGGAAGATGAAGGCGACCAGAACTACAATGAACCCAGGCCTTCATCTCATGAAAGATCAGACAAAGAATTGTGTGGCACAGGAACGGTCTGCACAGCCATCGGCAGCTGTTCATTCATCCAAGAACTCATGGAAGAGAGTTGTCTTGCTTCTGAAAAGTAATTAATAATTTAAAAATATTCAATAAGCGTATTAGTTATTCCACAAACAGCAAAATCTTTTTGAAAAGTTCAGTTAGAGTTCCATGAAAAAGTAATCATTAATTAAGGTTTAACTTTTATAGGGAAAAATCACTATGAAGTTCAAAGATTTAAATTTAAATGTTTTATACCTCACCTCATATCCAGTCTTCTAATTATACCTGTTTGGAAACTTAGGTAGCTTTATCTTCAGTTATTTGTTGTCAACTGATGTTATGTCGATCATGAGAACTGCTTCTTCCCTCTATTGGTGAACCAGTGAATCTCCGGATCAAATCAGAATCCCCGGGAATTTCGAAGTTCATGAGTTTTTCTTTCTTGCTTTTTTATGTGGATTTCTTTCCCAAACCGTGAGAACATCTTAGAAATGTCGAAAATGGTGAAATGGAAAAGTCAGCAGTAGCTGCTCATGCTTGGTCTGAAAAAACATCTAAATGATACAAACGCTGGTTTAATTAAACAAATAGAACAAACAAAAAGAACTCACGGTTTCGCCATAGTCATTTCATCCATTTTGTTTCATTTCGTTCATTTTCCCCTGTGACAGTGCGTCAGGAGTGGTCGGTTGGCAGCCTTGTAGTTCACAGACCTCTATAAATATAGGGGTTTTATCTCATCTCATCCTTCGACATGATCCTGAGTTGGATACGAGTTGAGGATATTTATTTACTTATTTTGAATGATTAAAATCATTTAAGTAAAATTTTATCACCTCATATTCTTATTCTTATTCATAAACCGGTTTCAAAACTTTCATCTTCAGTTCCATCCTCACTTTTTTCACGAACGTTGTTTTGTCGTCTTGAAGAGCTGCCTCTGCTCCCTCTGTTGGTAGACTGAAGAATCTCGAAATCAAATCATTTTCCCGGGAATTTCGAAGTTCATTAATTTCTCCTTTTTGAACTTTGAAATTCCCGGGGAAAATTATTTTATTTCGACATTCTTCAGTCTACCAACACAGGGAGCAGGAGACAGCTCTTCAAGACGACAAATTACTGAGGATAGAACTGAAGAAGGAAGTTCCGAAACCAGTCTAAGAAGAAGAATATGAGGTTAGGAGATAAAATTTTACTTAAATAAATCTTGTTCTTCATCCAACCAAGTCTTAGGCCTATAGGCCTGTTACTATCTCACTGATGAATTTTGTATCCGGTGTATTCTTGGATGGTCCAGAGATCTCTCCCTGTTAGACAACAACAAAGCATGGCCTTGGGAACTCTATCTGAACTCATTCATCGCAAATGATTCATCCAGTTGTTCTGGTATCTATGTATGTATTCAATGACCGGTTCTAAACGTAGTTCCTTCAAGATATCATCATTGCGTTTGTGATCCCATTTGGTATATCCTATTGTATATCTCATGAATCTCATTTCACTAAAAGTTATCCTGCTCTCTTTTCCTTTCCTTAAAGTCCATGCCTTACTGCCGTAGCAAAGTGCAGGTCTTGCTAAGGTTTTGTATAACCATACTCTGGTATCTCTCTGGATTAGCGAAGGTTTCATTACTGAATGTATTATTCCCAAAAGAGTAATGATAAAATTGATACTTTAATGATTTCCAGACTTGGTTCGCTAACCTGTGGTTACCGTGGCAATGAGGTAATGGTATGTTGCCCTCAAGGAGGTATTCAGAGTTCCTTCATAATACATCAAGATGAAGAAGATGCTTCTCTAACAGAAGAAGTGACATGTGGCCAACCCATGCTTAATGACAAGAGGAAGGGAGGAGGACCTGGTGGTTTGGGTTCTCAACCCTGGGTTGTCAGAGTTGGCTATGTTAGTGAGTATACCACTTTCAATTCTTAAACTTCTAATAAATCATAGTAAAACTTCTTCTTCAGCTAGTCTTATGCCTCCATCTATCTGGGTCATTCCATGTCTCCTCTTCCACCATTTCCAACCATTCCTCTTTTTTATTCATTCTTCTTAACGTCTTCTTCCCATCTATACTTGGCTGATCTCTTGGTCTCTTCCTTTCTGATCTAAATTCCATCATCATCATCTTCTTAAGGCACTACAACTTCAAAATTCAATGTGTTTGCCTTCTCATAATCTTCTCCAGACTCTTCTATCTTCTGCCAATTTCAGATTTGCCACCTCATCTTCTCCAAACATCGTCCTCCCATCTCATCTTAGGTTTACCAACAGCTCTAGTTCCTTGTAGGTCTCCATTATATAGTTTTTTATCTAATCTCTGTTGATTCATTCTTATCAGATGACCAAAACCATCCAATCCTAAGAGATCTGATATGATTTATTGTATTTTGATTTTTAATTATATTATTTAATTCACTATTTGTTTTGATTTTCCAAGTTTGTTCTGATCCTTTATTTGGACCATAATTTTTTTTAAGTACCGGTATCTTTCTTTTAAAAAATAACAATTTTTGTTTGATTGCTTCTTTGAGAGTCCAAGTTTCACTTGCATAAGTAACTATTGGTCTTATTATGTGTTTTGTATAATCAATAGTTTGGCCAATTTAGATATTAGTTTACTTTTTAAATAATGTTAAATGTGCATAGTACACCTTATTTCCATTTGCAACAGGCGTGTCCAACCTTTTTTTTGAAAAGGGCCACTGTCATTAAGGTGAATTGGTTTACGGGCCGCATGATCCAATTTTTTTACCATATTAAATAGGATCTAAGATAAACCAATTAATTTAAATATAAAATAATTAATATGCTGTTATGTTATTTTTATTAAAATATTAATCATATACTAGTCAAGTTATTTTTAAAATAAAATAAAATATTTTTTTCGTGTATAAGCTAATGATAAAATCTACATAACACAACCAAACACCAACCAACAACACCAAAAAAAAAACCAAAAACCAAAATTGAACATATAAATAAAAAAAATGTTGTAATATTAAAATTTTAGTTTAAAATTTAAAAAAAATTGTTTATTAAAATAATGTAATTTTTTACCTGTAAAGTTGTGACACCTGGCACTGCTTTTCATGAACGAGGCCATCCGTTGTCTGGTTTGATTGATTGTAGTCGTAAATCAAATCAAAAACTATCAAGATGACTGTCGGTGAGTTGTGTTCTTGTTGCACACTTCACATGTTTCATCCTGGAGAACACTTGTTAGAATATGTATGTGCTACTGAAAAGTGATGTGAGAAACGAAGTGCATATCTATTAGTGCCCGGATATTTTTCTCTGGGAAAGTAGTTGCGATAGAATTGTAGTAAGGGGACATTGTTAAACTTATTCTTTAGGTCTGACGCACATTGAAAATAAATGCACTCCATTTGCAGATACTCGGGGATCTCATCTATTTTAATGCAGAAAGGGGAAGAAAACAGAATAAACTTAAAACATTCTCCTTGAAGTCTAACGCAGAATTTATTTCTTAATTCTGATACAATTTCTGCATACTTTTGAGAATATTGATTATTATACTTTTGTAGGACTGGGAAATGCAGAAAATTGTTTTTATTTGTGATTCCCAAAGTTGCAGTTTTGTTTCAAAGGTCTTCACGTGTTTCAAACATAGTAATGATCAATTGGTTTTTTACTTTGGAGACGTGAATTAAAGTTCGTTCAGTTGAATTGTTATATCTACCAGAAAGACATAATCACACATCCATTCTGTGTCTTTAAATTCAACAATAGATTTGCCCTTCTCCTCCATAAATGTTTGAATTTCGTTTTTGAGATCAAACACTCGCTTCAACATTTTGCCACGGCTTAGCCATCTTATTTCAGAGTATAATAAACAATATATTCTAATTCTAAATCGAGATTTTATAAGAAATTTTGAAATTTTCTATGTCACAAACCATGTGAACAAATGAAATTCACTACTTTTACAACGACTTTCAAAATATTATCCACATTTAGGGATTTAGCACAAAGATTTTCTTGGTGTATTAAGCAGTGATATTGTATTACAGAAATGTTTCCTATTTTAGCTACCTCTGCTTGCAGTAATTTAACTAACCCTTCTCTTTTTCCTGCAAATGCAGGAGCTCCATCTGTTGTTACACCAGATAGATTTGTATATTTCAATCCAAGCCAATTCAAGGTTTCGGTGACACTCTCCATTAAATCATTGGCTTTAGTGGTGCCTTTTAGAGGGACAAGAGCAACTAATTCTTCTGTAATATTAAAATCTTTATCAACTCCCCTTAAGAAAATTTCTAATTGGACAGTATCACTAGCATCACTACTCTCATCGAGTGCCAGAGAATAGAACTGGAAATTTGTGGCTCAATATTTTAAAGTTCTCTCTATATCAGACATTAATTCATCAATACGGCGAGCTACAGTCTGTCACAACAAGCTTAATTTTGCAAATTGCGCTTTTTTGTCAGGACATTAATATCAGCAACACTCTCAATGCACTCTTTAACAAACTCGCCATCTGAAAACGGTTTATATTTTTTTTTGCAATAATTTCTGATATTGCATAACTCGCTTTTACCAGATAATCAGTTTGAAGTGACACATTATTTAAAATCAACTGCTGTCCTGAAAGTTTAATTTTAATTTTGGATACCTTGTCTTCATGAAATTGACCCTCAAATTTATTATATGAAGATGCATATTCTGTCTCGTAATGTCGCTTTCTGTTATACTCCTTATTCACTGAAACTGATTCACTACAAATTAAACATACTGCTTTATTGTTTACTTCAGTAAAAAAGTACTGATTTGTCCACTTTATTTGGAATGATCTATCTTTGTCTGACAATTTTCTTTCTTGCCACTACACTTAGAATCCACAATTAACACTTATAAAACTCACAGAATTAATTAACTTATATTCTTCAAACCTCTAACTAACACTGACCTACAATGTGAGCTAACAACTGCAAACTGGAAACTGAATTGAAATATACAAAAATTTAACGATAATAAAACATCTGGCTCACACTCGCCTTTGAAAGTGGTAACCGCGTGGTCAACAAAACACGGAGACTTCAATAGCGATGCGCGGATCATAAGTACAAATGTGGGCTGGGTGTTTCTTAAAACAGATGTGATTTTTCCATGTTTTGAGTAAAAGGAGGAGTGGGATGAACTTTTGCAAACACATGTGTTGGAAACAGAAAAAGTTTTGCTCTTTTAAATTTATCTTATACCAAATAGAATTATTTATTTCATAAATTATATTAGACTATAACTTACAAATATCTCTGCGGACCGAAATGCGATGTGATAGAGCAAATATCATTGCGGGCCGCATGCAATGGGATCGAGGGCTACAAGCAGCCTGCGGGCGGTGGGTTGGACACACCTGATTTACAGTATCTAAATTCCATATTTCTAATTATTATGAGTTAGATTATTTTTGACTCACCTCATATTTTTAGATTTCTTACAGACTATGGTTTTAACACTCTATGTGTGTCATTTTCAATATGTTCTAACTGTTGAATCGGCGGTTGTCGATCCCATAGGTTGATTTCTGCTCCCTCTGTTGGCTGACTGATGAACTTCCAATACAACTTTTTTTTTTCCTCGGGAATTTCAAAATTCGTTATTTTCTCTTTATTATCGTGGATGTAAATTTTCTCCCAAATTGTGACAATTTTTGTGCAGGATTTTAAGCCAAGGGTCCAAGTTTGAGGAATTTGGTCTGTAATGCAAAAATTTTGTTTCTCATAAGCCTGCTTAGTAGGTTCTCGAACAATGAAGTATTTCATCTACTGGTTTTCAAAAGCATTGGTTCTATATTACAAAGACTTCTTAGCATATAAACAATATCCTTTTAATCAATATTAAAGTGGGAACACTATAAGGTATTTTTAATTTATACATGAATTGGAGAAAATGTTTTTTTTTCTTTTTTGCACGATAATGCGTTCTGTTGTACTTACAGTAATAGTGACCATGAATGAAAGTCCAATGTCCTAAATTTCGGGCTTGCCAATCTATAAATAACTAAATAACTATATTGTAATATTACAAATTACTTACCTAGTGCAGGAAGTAAAAACACTGCTCTTTATGTATAGTACATACAATGTATATACAAAAATATAGCCAAAAGGTAGTGTTAATATACATTATACAAAACAAATCACTCCATTTTAAATGAACTGAACTTTATTTGAAACAATATAAAACATAAATTCGTACTTGCCACCATTTTATGACTAATTAATGTCACGGCCTTCTGTAGTCTAATACTAAATTATTTTCGGCATTTACCATATAAACATTGGCCAGCCTGTTAATATTAGTCAGTTATTTATAATGAACACAAATATTTCCAACAAAGATGTTATTGTTTTACTATTATTTAATATTTTGAAAACACCACTGTACAAAAAATAATGTACAACGCATGTTTGTGAAGTGTTTTACAGAATCTTGGAAATTAATTTACAGTCAACTTAAGCATGCTTTAAGTAGTACATATCCATATTTCACATTAGAAGCTTCATATACTGTACTTTGGTAATTGATCTTCTAATTTCAGATGTAAACACTGCACAAATGACTTACCCATGCTGTGGATCCATAATCTCAGAAAAGACAATACTTACAGCTGCCCATTGTGGTATTGCAAAGGCATCTGGATATAAACTGTAAGTAGTGCAAATTTTCTCTGAATAAACTACAGTTGCCTCCTTCAGTCATCTCTGTCCTTATATTTTACATTCCACCTTGTAATTTTACATTTCCTAATTGTAAACATCATCCTGCCATCTGGTTTTAGATCTTTTTCCCAGTGGTTGATTAAAGAGACAGTACTCTGGCTGGTCCCAATATCTTTCTCAGAATTTTCAATTCAAAAATGGCCAGCCATCTACCAATGTCTGCAATTTAGAATCCAAGTTTCAGCTCCATAGGTTACTATGAGTCTAATGAGAGGTTATATAGTCTTAATTTAATATTCCCAGCTACCATCTAACTCCTCAATAAGGGTAGGAGGGAAAAATATACTCTACTTGCTGCACCAATTCTGGTTTATTCTTCAGTATACATTTCATTATTACTTGTTAAATATGTTCATATTTTTTATTAAATTTAAGTAAAATTTTATCACTCACCTCATATTCTTTTTGTTCTTAGACCAGTTTCGGAAATTTCTTCTTCAGTTCCATAAGTCTGGTGTCAACTTACCTCATAACTTGTTGTGTTCTATTTGAACGTGTTTCGGTATATCATGTGTACCATCATCAGCTTTCCCCTACTGTTGAATTTTACGTTGTTAGCCCTGGACATTGGCTCCCATTCCACCTTTTGGCTGAGCAAAGAACTTGTAAATCAAATCTTTTTCCCCGGGAATTTCAAAAATCATAATCTTGTTTTTCTTCTGTATGTAGATCTTCACCCAAACAGTAAGTTCTTTTGTATTATTTGTACCACATTTAGTCAGAAAAGCGTAAAATCAATATAAACACAAAATTATTAAAACAGTTGGATAATATAAAAGAACTACATACAGAAGGACAATAAAACAAGAATATGAATTTTGAAATTCCTGTGGAAAAAGATTTGATTTATGTCCACTGCTGTGGTCTCAAGGAAGCATACTGCCTTATCACGCAGCAGATCTGGTTTCAAACCCCGCTCGGGACAAGTTTCCTGGGTGAGGTTTTTTCGGGGTTCTTCCTCACCTGTAAAACAAATGTCAGAATACTTTAAGGCCCAAATAGTCCCCGAACATCATCTGGCCATCATTATCATCAATATCATATTCACCTCATTAGATTAAGTTTAGGTTTAAGGCCTCTCCTGGCACATCATTACCCATCGTCATCACCCATCATATCATTGGGGTAGTGTAACCCCGCCTTCCAGGTGCCCCAACCTCAGAAGTGGGTTACATTATGCCAATGCCAGGAGAGAATACCTGAAATGTCGAATGACAAACAGATGGCATTGAACAAAAAAGATTTGATTTATAAGTTCTTTGGTCATCCAAAAGATGCAGTGGGAGCCAACATACAGGCCAACAACATAAAATTCAACAGTCTGGAAAAGCTGATGATGGAACACACGATATACGAAAACATGTTCAAAAGAACACAACAAGTTATAAGATAAGATGACTCCGGGTTCACCTTATTTATTAGTGGTATTTTGTAATTATATTGGAATCTACATAAATTTTCACATGTGATTACAGTTAATTTTACTTAATAGTTCATAAATATAATTAGTATGAACAAAGATTTATGAGTAAAGTAATCCCACTACAGGCCTCAGTAGGCCCTTGGGGTAGTAGGAGGTTAAGGCTCCCACCTTTTCTGGACAATCGGCACTTGATGTCAGCCGGGTTGTCAGCTCTGCGTGACGGCCGCCTTTACACCCAGATGTGTCCGGTACTCATTTCAGTTAGAGGCTGAGTCGACCCCAGGGCCATATTGCTGCCAGAAGGTTTGGGTCAGTTTAAAAATCCTGACCCCACCGGGACTTGTACCCTCGACCTTCCGGCTTGTGGCGCAGTGCCTTAATCTCTATGTTACGCAAGCCCCCAGATTTATGAGTAATGCTTGGAAATTGAGGAAAAATCCTCTTTTTTATTTTATGTTTGAAGACAATGCCCAACATAATATGCATATATTTTGGATCATTGTAGACCAGAAAATGGTGGTTTTACTTGTCCTTTCTTTCCTTTTTTTGACTTTTTTTGGCTTATTGGTCCTTTTTTAGTCTTTTTTTAGGTCTTGATGACTTTTCTTTGCAACCTTATATTCTTTCAGCTATATGTATACCATTTGTGTAGACTAATTATGCTTCTAGGCAAATATCCTTTTATTTATTTATTTAGTCTGGTGGAGTTAAGACTATGTGGCCTTCTCTTTCACTCACCAGGACAAATATATGTTACATTTAAATACAAAAAATTACAATAATATGACATACTAAACAATAGACTGAACAATAATAAAAATAATGTCCTCATTTGCTAGTGGTCAGCATTTCTAACTACAGTTCATGACGTCCCAGGTACGATTCCTGGTCAAACCACAGTAATTTTTCCTGAAAGGTTGCCCATGGTCTGGAATTTAGGTTAAGAACTCTCCTGATGCTTCATTATCATTCATCACCCATCATATCATCGGGGTAACGTAACTCCTTCCAGGCGTCCCAACTTCAGAAGTGGATTAAAATTAAACCAATGCCAGGAGAGAATACCAGAAATGTCGAAACGACAACCTGGGGTAGTGGGAAGTAAAAAAAAAAGTCTAACAATACAATAAAATTAAAGACAATTAAAATGAGTTATACTAATTTTAATTTCAAATTATTTCTCCAGAATATCCATAGCTGGTTCGCTGAATTCATTGTAGGTGGGAAAAAAATTTTCATTCTAAATTCTCCAAGAATTCTCTTAATGAACACAAATTCCTTTTTCAAACTATATTGAATTAAATAAATAAATAAATAAATATATATATATATATATATATATATATATATATATATACACGAGGGTCATACTGAAAGTTATGAGCAACATTTTTTTAACAATCATATTATTTATTTTAGACAAACCAAGTATACCATGTTAATCTACAGACCTTTGTGTCACTTTTCAACATAGTCTCCCATTTCTTTACATACATTTTGTCCAGCGTTCTAAAAGCTTGAAAATTCCCTTATGATAGATGTCCGTTCCAGCTGCCCAAAGACACTGACGCACTGCTTTGTAAATATCCTCCAGCATCTCGTAGCATTGGCCTCTCAGCTGCTTCTTCACAGAACAAAAAAGATGGTAGTCGGAGGGTGCCAAATCGGGACCGTAGGGAGGATGTAGAAGAGTTTCCCACCCAAATGTCCTGATCTTCTCCACTGTGGCACGAGCAATGTGAGGATGCACATTATCGTGTTGCAGAATGACCTTCCTTCCAGGGCATTTGTCGTGCAATGCATGACAGAGCTTCACAAGTGTCTGGATATAGCAGGCAGCATTTATGGTTTGTCCAGGTTCAAGAAATTCAACCAGAATGCAACCTTATGCATCCCAGAAGACGCTGCCCATAAACTTTCCCAACAGATTGCACTGTCTTCGCTTTTTTCTTTGAGGCAGAGCATGGGCGACCGTTACGAGGCTCATCTTTGATACTCGTGTTCCCATCTCCTAACACTGCTGGCACCCATGCAGGCATCTCCGTATGCACATTGAAGTCTTGGGTGAATGTCGACAACAGATTGTTCCTCTTTAACAAGGAATTCAATGTCAGCACGCCGTCGAAACGAAACACTGATGTCCACCATTTTGGAAACACTGCGCATGGTCACGTGATAGAAGCTGACACCACAACATGACAATGTAGTGGTATAAAGACTGCAGATTACGATCCTGCAGTCTTTTTGTTACGTTGTTGAAATTTGAATTTTAACAGTGGGTTGCTCACGACTTTCAGTATGCCTCTCGTATATAAAGTATGAAAGAAGAAGCATTCCAGTCTTTTTTTTTTCACACTGTATATTTCATATTACTAGAATTTTGTAATTTTTAAACATAATTTTATTATAATATTTGACTTGTGTATTTTGACTCACCTCGTATTTCTTGATTTTTATGCAGACTGGTTTCATCATTAACTGTGAGACATTCTCGATGCTTCACAACTATTGTCTTGCGAATTTTCCCTCTTTCACAAGGCAACAGTAGTGAAGCATCGATTATGTCACAAAGTTAGCGATGAAACCAGTCTACATAAAATAAGAAATATGAGGTGAATCAAAATACACAATTCAAATATAATTAAAATAAACCTCATAGTGTTATTTCCTACATATATTTAATAATTTTATTATATTCGTTATAAATTCAGCTGAAATTAAAATTATTATTTAATTTGAATTGCCTTTTTTTTTCTCCAGTTTCTAGGTATGTTTTAGGATATCTTTAGGTCTTTTTTTGAAGGCATTTTATAAGCATTTTATAGGTGCTCAAACTTCCAAGGCCTGGTTAAGAGTGACAGATTGTTTATAATATTATGTGTAGAGCAACTGTTCGAGTCGGTGAATATGACAGTAAAGGTGATCCTGACTGCACCAAGACTTTCTGCGCACATCCTGCACAGGAAATTCCTGTAAGTCACGTGATTGTACATCCAGGTTTTGAACGTAAAATCTTCAAACATGATTGTTGCCATGATTATCCTGAAGGAAGCTATAAACTACTCAGGTAAATATAAAATACTATAATTTATTAAAAGAATTTAAAAAGTAATTTATTTTGTAGGTACACTTCTAGTGACTTCTAGTGACTTTCTAGACAATCAGTACAAGATGTCAGCCCAGTTGTCAGCTCTGCGTGATGACCATCTTTATCCCCAAGAACAAGCATTTGACACTCATTTCTGTTAGAGTCTGAGTCCATTCCATGGCCACTTTACAAGTGGAGCAGTTTTTTGTTTTTTTTGTTTTTAAAAAGAAACTACATATGGTGGCTTAGAATATTTAATTTGATGAATTTATAATAATTGATTGAGTAGTTATTACAATTTAAATTACTAATAGTAGAGTTTTCATCAGACAACGGCTATCGCTTATGAGAGGAACGAACGCTAAAGATGATTCTGTAAAATATGAATTAAAAAACTTGAAAAATGATGAAATGCGGCAAGAATACCAAATCAAAAATTGCTAATAGATTTGAAGTACTGGAATCCTCAGATGACAATGTGGCAAACGAAGAAGAAACTGATATAAATAAAGAATGGGAGGCTATAAGAGATATTATTAAATTGTCAGCATCAGAAAGCATTGGTTGTTTAAAAAAGAGGCAAAACAAGAAATGGTTTGATGAGGAATGTGCCGACATTGTAAACAAAAAAAACTAGCAAAAATGAAATGGTTACACGAGCCAAATGAGGTAAATTTAGAGCAATTGGGTAGTGTTAGACGTGAAACCACCAAGTTGCTAAAGAGTAAAAAGAGGGAATATTTGAGAGAGAAGATTAATGATCAATAAATGAATGCAAAAAATAGGAACATTAGAGAATTATATCAGGGAATTAGGATAGAGAAGAAAGGGTTTCAGGCTAGAACAAACATAATTCGGAATTGAAAAAGGGGATATGATTGCAGATTCTAAGAGTATATTAAATAGATGGAAAGGTTACTTTAATCAGCTATTAAATGTACATACAGAACAGGACATTGAGGAGGATAAGTTACAGACAGTAGAAATGCTAGTCGTAGAGCCAAGTGCATTAGAGGTTGAAATGACGATTGAAAAATTGAAGATGTATAAAGCATCAGGTTCAGATGAGATCCCAGCAGAACTGATAAATCAGGGGGAGAAAAATTGATGGACAAGATACGCTGGTTGCTTATAAGATTTGGGAAAAAGAAGCTCTTCCAGATGAATGGAAGGAATCAATTATCATACCAATTTATAAGAAAGGAGATAAAACTGATTGCAACAACTACAGGGGCATCTCATTACTTTCAACTTCGTACAAAATTCTAACAAATATATTAGTAAGCAAACTTACTCCCTATATTGATGACATTCTAGGAGATTATCAATGTGCATTTAGAAGAAACATGTCTACAACAGATCAGATTTTCAGTATAAGACAGATTTTAGAAAAGAAATGGGAATATAATGGTACTGTACATCAACTATATGTAGACTTCAAAAAAGCATATGATTCAATTAAGAGGGAGAAGTTATATAGTATCCTGCTGGAGTTCGGAATTCCTAAAAAGTTAGATAGACTATACGAATGTGTCTAAATGGCTCAAAGAGTAGGGTGCGTGTAGGCAAACAGTTTTCAGACACTTTTGAAATCCAGAATGGGTTGAAGCAAGGAGATGCACTATCTCCTCTACTATTTAATTTTGTACTAGAGCATGCAATTAAATCTTTAGAGAATGAGGAAGGCTTGCAACTCAATGGTATTAATAAGCTGTTGGTTTATGCTGATGATGTAGTACTACTGGCCGATAGCGAGGAGATACTAAAGGCCAACACGCACACACTATTGAGTAACACTAAGAAATTAGGACTGGAGGTAAATATCAGTAAAACTAAATATATGGTCACACGTAGAAATTCAGTATATAATGGAAATGGACAGCTAATGACAAATGTGGGAAATTTTGAGGAAGTGGCTGAATTCAAATACCTAGGAACAATAATCACAAATAGGAATGAGATACAAAAAGAAATTAAACAAGGCTCAATTCTGGAAATGCATGCTATTATGAATTGCAGAGACTTTTGATGTCCCAACTCCTTTCAAAAAACGTTAAGCTGAAAATATATAAAACTGTTATTCTACCAGTTATATTATATGGGTGCGAAACATGGACTCTTACTTTAAGGGAGGAAAGGAGATTACGAGTATTTGAGAATAAAGTTCTTAGGAAAATGTTTGGACCAAAGAGAGATGAACAGACAGGTGAATGGAGAAGACTACATAACAATGAACTACATGGTCTTATAGGAAGCCAGATTAAATAAGAACAGTTAAGTCTCGTAGACTGCGATGGGCAGGACATGTTGCACATATGGGGAATGAAAGACGTGCATGGAAGCTTCTTGTAGGAAAGCCAGAGGAAAAACGTCCAGTTGGTAGGCCAAGAATGAGGTGGGAGAACAACATTAATTATGATTTGAGGGAAGCAGGTTATACAGGAATGATTGGAAAGCATTGGCTCAGGATAGGGATGTATGGAGAGCTTATGTCCGCGCGGCCATGAATCTTCGGGTTCGATAGTGCCAGTGAGTAAGTAAGTAAGTAAGAGTTTTCATTAAGGTTGCATATGTAGCAGTACCTTGACGTACCAACTCCTTTCAAAAAACGTTAAACTGAAAATATATAAAACTATTATTCTACCAGGGTTATATATATGGATGCGAAACATGGACTCTTACTTTAAGGGAGGAAAGGTGATTACGAGTATTTGTGAATAAAGTTCTTAGGGAAAATTTTTTAACCAAAAAAGAGATGCACATACAGGTGAATGGAGAATACTTCGAACAGTGAACTGCATGGTCTTTATAGGAAGCCAGATATATATAATAAGAACAGTTAAGTCTCATAGACTGCGATGGGCAGGATATGTGGCACGAATGGGGAATGAAAGACGTGCATGGAAGCTTCTTGTAGGAAAACCAGAGGGAAAAGGCCCAGCTGGTAGACCAAGAACGAGGTGAGAGAATAACATTAACTACGATTTGAGGGAAGTAGATTATACAGGGAATGATTGGAAAACATTAACTCAAGATAGCGATGTATGGAGAGCTTATGTCCGCGAGGCCATGAACCTATGAGTTAGTTATGTAGCAGTACATACAACTCCCCGCGTTACTACTACATTTACAAGGGAATGGTATGAATGGTTATTGTAACATGAACAACGCCTGAGACACCATTTGAAAGTACACAAGAAATAATAGAGAATCACCAAGTTTTAGGTGTAATGGATGAAATATGAAACTAAACAACACTAAAATAGAAACTCAACTAAACGCATTGCTGTGAACACATTTGAAGGAAATATTCAAACAATTTCCTGTTTAACTGTTGTTTCAATGATTTTGTAGGGACAGCCTCGGACATCTTCAAATTTTCTGAAAGACAGTCTTGTTCTTTATTTTCCTCTTTAGGGCCATAATGGTCTTGAAAGGCACTCAAGGTGATGAATCAACGACCAATCCTGGAAGGCACAGTTGAGGAGGGTCGGTGTTGCCATCTTTTGCCCTTGGTTACTTTGTCAAAATTTTGTACATATCTGCCATGTACCCTACTTGAAATTTGGTTTGCATCCTCTTTGGTGATGGTGCATATAAGGAATTGCTGCTTTCGTGACGTGGAAATTGTTGCTCATGATATGTTGGGGTGTCATTTCCAAAATCACCCCTGTGTCCTCGTCACAGTCAGACGATAATAAAACATCATGGACGAGTGTATACACTCCCTCCACAATTAGGTCCTCCTCAAACAATTCCATCTTTATGTGATCAAATTTAATAAGATCAACTTGGCTTGGTGTGGCCTCTGATAGTCGAAGAAATCTGCCAATATTTTTACTACTATTGCTAGATTCATGGTTTCCGTTATAGTTTTTGTACAAACAAAACTCCCTTTATAGCTACTTTCTGGAAAGAAATGAAAATAATATCATGGTTAAATAGTTAAACATTGCAATATAACGACCATAGTAGTATATGTACAGAACAACCGAAGTGCTCATGCATATGACTATAGCATCTCTACCTGTTGTCCATTGCACCTTAAAGTTGTTCGTAAATCAACTGTTATTCTGATACCCTTCTTTATAATGCACATATTGTGATTTATCAACCAGAGACAACTATTTGTCCTATATTGAGGTACTGTTCCCTGTTTAGATATAAACTGGATTGAAGAGAATGTGGTATTAAAAATTGAATTGTGCCAAAGCAAGTTATTTACCCTTTTATATGTATAATAATTGGGCCCGGGTTTGATCCCCAGTCGGGACTGGCTCCTGGGTGAGGTTTTTTTGGGGTTTTTCTCACCTGTAAGACAAATGTCAGGAAGCTTAGGGCCCAACGGTCCCCAAAAATCATCCGGCCATCATCATCCTTATTATTATTATCATCATCGTCATTCACCGGTGTGGAAAGCAATGGGAAGCTACCACACCTATAATTTCCTAGTAAAGCTGCAAAGCATAGCATGAAAATGTTATGATTGTAGTGAAAGACCTGCTCTCAGGCAGAATTACTATAGAAAAAAAAAATTGTCTCCATAAAGTTTTACAAAATATGTAGAAATCCATGGACTTTCCAGCAATGGAAGCAATTGACATGTTGATACAGTAACTTTTTAATTACCTTGTTCTGAAGGTTACATTATAAAACCTACCATCAAATCTATGTTACATTCAGTAGTATACTTGAAAAATAATGTAATTTTGAAGGAATAGAATATTGCAAAAGAATATGAGTTTTACTTTGTTACAGTAATAGACCAGATATGAGTTGCATGAAGAACCATTATAAATTTTTTTCACTAATTTCAATAGCACTTTCAGATTGGTAAAATGTTATTTATATAATAATAGGAAGAAGTGCGCACAAATGTGCATTCGATTTAGTCTCTGCTGTATGTTAGCAATGATTTTGTTCTCTTTAAACAGACATTGAAATGGTATCTTGCACACAGTCTATCACAGAGCTTACACACACAGTCCATTGACGGATCATGATAGTTTGAAATTTTGCAGAGATTTTGGTGATATGCATGCACTGCCAGTCTTGTTACTGCACTGCGTATCTTGTTGTTTGGTCCAGTCCAGTCTCAATTAATCATTGTATCTGTTGCGTAAAAATTGTCCGGTCGATTTCATTTATATATATTATTGCTTTTTCCACTCTGTAGAACTCTATACCAGTAATTGTTCTTTTGGTATTTTACTAATGATCCAGGATTTAAAACATAAGCACAAAACTCGAAATAAAAAAAAAAGTTATATAAATTTTAATCCTTGGCTCAGTTTTTCCTTATGGCAACCTGCAGATGTTATAGAAACACTGAAATAGGTATAATGTTTAATATAGTAAAAAAATTGAATAGATGGTTAAATATAAACAAATTTTGGTTACTTTTTCAGACCACATGCCATTTAGTTCAGCTAATTTTTGAGTTTATTAATGCATATAATTTTTCTAACAGAATCGGTATTCAATGTGTATTTTCTATTATTGTAGCATTTGTAGTTAAATATTGGTTAGGCCATTTTCCCACTCTATAAAGATATCACTTTTGCACTCAATTCTGTATTAAATTGTTAATATTCAGTTATTAGCATGTTATTTTGCATTCAAATTGGCTGTGTATGTTTCCAATAGGATGAGAGATTAAAATGTACTTGATATCTTCTTCTTCTACCAACCAAGTCTTAGGCCTATAGGCCTGTTACGATCTCAATGATGAATTTTGTATCCAGCATTTCCTTGGATGGCCCAGAGATCTCTTCCCTGTGGGACAATAAAGAAGCATGATCTTGGGAACTCTATTTGAACTCATTTGTCACAAATGATTCATCCAGTTGTTCTGGTATTTATGTATATATTCACCTGCCCGTGGTGTAACCTGCTTATAACAGATGAGGCTCTAGGGACCGAGTATTGGCACTTGCAGAGTAAATGCTGCATGGATGGAAACCCCTTCGGGCTAGCAACACGTCACATAGTACTTTATAGTTGCTTTCAATTCTCACAACAAGCCTCTGATGTATTTGAAATAATAAAGGTAATAGCCTCCAAATAAACGTTATGCATGTTTAACTTTTATAGGAATTAATCACTATGAGGTCTGGGAAAAGTTCCACATTCAGAAAAACAAAGGAAAACCTATGAACTTCGAAATTCCTGCAAATTTTGACCTGATCCAGAGGTTCATCGGTCCACCAACAGAGGGAAGAAGAGTTTCTTCTGATCGACATAACATCAGTCGCAAGAAAGTACTGAGGATGAGACAGTTATGGTCTTGAAATAGCGATATACTTAGAAGATTTATATGAGGAGAGGTAAGAAACATTTAAGTTCACCATTATACATGTTTTTATTTTCCCAACAATTTGTTGGTTTGGGTTAGATCTGTTTTCAGAGCAACTGTTCAATTGAATCCCTGAAAATCATAGTAACCAATGCAAATAATTACTGTAATATCAATTTAGAATCAAAGCAAGGAAGTAGTAGATTGCAATAAACTACTCACTGACCTTTATCAAAAACATAAGACAGTAGTATTACAATGGATACCATCTCACTGCGGAATCAATGGAAATGACATAGCCGATATGCTGGCAAAACGAGGAGCAATGTGTTTACAGCAACCTAATTTAAACACATCTTATCGCTCAGCAATAAACCGTATCAAACAAATGATAAAAAACACATTCTCAACCAATCTTCAGATCCGAATTCAAGAAAAACAGTGGAAAAACACCATACACACTACACCAGATGCACCTCGAAAGGAAGCTGTAGCATATTTTTGACTAAACACAGGACATGATTGTCTTGCAGCTCATCTACATCGGATTGGAATCTACAGAAGTCCTCATTGCCCACTGTGCTCCACGAACACCAACATGGACAGAAACCACCTGCTACAGTGTCAAGCACTTCACTCTGCTACGCTGAAGGATAGATACTGGGAAGCAAGAGCCAAACTTTCTGTTTTGCTATAATGTTCTATTGTTTTAATTTATTGTATATATTTTTGTTTTCTCATAATTATGGACAATGACTTCTGTCAAGTCCCCTGCATTTGTATAAATAAATAAAATATCAATTTAGAATAATACAGTATCCAAATCTCTCGTGAAGAATTTTAAACTGACAAAAATTGCCGTATTATAAATCTTATAATTTATTTCTCCATAAATAGATTTAATAACCCTCATGTTTGACAAGAAACAAAAGTTGTTAATTCTGGAGTGTTATATAATTATCAATTTTAGTTTTGTGTCTTGCAGTAAAATACTTTTTTTAGTGTGAATTGAATAAAAATTAGCCGAGCAGTTCAAGGAATGGTGTCTTGGTTCAAGTCCCCATGGGGGTAGAATTTTTTCCATGGAATTTTGGCCAGTATGGCCATCATGAAAAATTTGAGAGCTACAATAAGTAGGGGATCCAGTTGAGAAAACTGTAACAGCTGGTGTACCCGACATCCTGGCCACATGTCACTCCTGTAATGAATGCATGAACTCTGTTATTAACACATGTGGACGTGAGGCCAGCAGCCAATTCAAGGGCCTTCTAGAGTTTTTTTTATATTGTTAAAAATTTATTTATCTGTAGTATCAGTATATTACAATAGATTTTCTGTATTAATTTCAGTTGCTGCAATGCCCATCTGTCTTCTACAAAACTCTAACATTCCTCTAGTGGGGAGAAGAGGAATGCTTGTAGGGTGGGGCAAGTTTCCAGGACAAGAAGGTAATATAGACTGTACATTAATATTTAATTTTAGGAAGTGATATTTTGAGGTTATTTTAATTATATTATTTTTTAGTGTCGGCCGCGGTGGACTAGTGGTATTGCTCCTTGCCTCTGGTCCCGAGGGTCGCGGGTTCAAACCTGGCTGGGGTTGATGGATTTTTTAGGATGGAAAAATCCAAGGAGCAAGTCCTCCGGGAGGGACTTTAAGCCGTGGGTCCCGAGTCTGAAGATTTTCAGGCTCGTAAAAAATCCTTAAGCCTGAATGAAAAGACCTCTAAGCTAAATTTACCAAATTTTCCCGTCCTAGTACTACCTTGGTTTCCTAGATGTCAGTATGAGGTGGAACACGGACCACGGACCATTCAAAATGACATCTATACGAAAACAAGTGTAACTAAATTAGTATGGTTAAAATTCTTCCCTGTAGGGGGAGAGCGCCTACATCTCTGTAAAGGGAAAACATAGGCTTACGATACAGTACAATTATTTTTTAGTCTGATCATCTTACCTCAACATTAATATTGAGGTAAGATGATCAGACTAAAAAATAATATAAATGAACTATTCACTTTAAATGTTTCAATTCAATATTTATTTTAAGGACAAATGAGAGAATTTTCTGTTTTTTTTATCTCTATGTTTTGTTGATACAAATTTTCCTCAATACAGAGGTTTGTCTCCAGTCAAATAATATCAAAATACTAGCACACCCGACAGTCGTCCTGCCTGAACGTTCAATTCTCATGTTATGGTTGGACGATAAAATTATAAGTTACTTTTTTAACCATAAAATTCACTAATAAAGATGAAATTAGATATTATTAAAAAAATATTTAATTTTAGGAAGTGATATTTTGAGGTTATTTTAATTATATTATTCTTAGTCTATTCATCTTACCTCAATATTAATGTTGATTTGTTCTTGGATATGTTTCAAAACAATTCTGTTTTATCGTCAGTTTGTCCAGACTGGTTTGATTTACCCTGGATGTTGATGTCAGCTTCATCCTGTGGTTGGCCAAAGAACCTCCAAACAAGGTCATGCTCCGTCGGAATTTCAAAATTCATAACTCTGTTTTTTGTTCTTTTGAAATATTGATGGAGCATGACCTTGTTTGGAGGTTCTTTGGCCAACCACAAGATGGAGCTGACATCAACATCCAGGGTGTGCAACATAATGCAACATAAATCAAACCAGTCTGGACAAGCTGACTATAAAACATAATTGTTTTGGAACATATCCAAGAACAAATCAACATTAATATTGAGGTAAGATGAATAGACTAAGAATAATATAATTATTGAAAAAGTTTGCAAGAAAACCTCTCCCAGCCATCTGTTTTGGTTCAAGAAGCATGCATGATGATATCACATTGTTATCACGCAGAATATATCCATCCATTTAAATCTAGGTCGACCTCTCTTTTCTTTCCCAGATGGAATCCATTCCAAAGGGGCTTGTCTGGGTACTCTTTTCTCTGGCATCCTACATACATGACCATACTATTCTAATTGTTTATATCTCACAAAATCTAATATTGAATTTTGGACTTTCATTTGTTGTCTGATTATTGTATTTCTGATTTTTTCCAATTTAGAGTGTCTAGTTGAGCGTCTAAAACAATCTATTTCAGTAGGCATAAACTTTAAACTCAAATTATTTTGGGTACATGGAATGTTCAAGGAATAACAAACAAATATCGAAACATTCAGTATGAATAAGTACTTATATTTAAATTAATATTGGGAAGTAAATATTATGAGGTTATATCATTAATAGTGAGTGGAGAACATATTTTTAAATATATGAGGTGAGTTGTTAAAAATATGTTCTCCTCTCACTATTAATGAATAAGTACTTACTTAATATTTGAAGAGAAAAATTTTTGCCTAGACTGAGACTCGAACCCAGGACCCTTGGCTTTCCGGGCCAAGTACTCTACCAACTGAACTACCGAGGCGAGTTGCGATCTAGATGCAAATTTTTCTCTTATATACATTGTAATTCCCTCGTGTCAAATGCTTCAAACCGTAGCTTCTATCTTTGCAAATGGCAGCTTCTTAGTTAAGAAGACATTTATTGGGAATTTAACACTACTTTATAATACATACTTAATACTTAATACAGGCTTTCCACTTTACAGCAGTTCACTCTTAATTCCTGCTTTCCAGAGATTTTTAATTTCTCATTGTCCTTCTTCCATACCCCTCTTCATCATGGCATCATATACTCCCTCATACCATGTTCTTCTACTTCTTCCCTCTTCCTTCTGCCTCATACCATCCAATCTAACACTTGTTTAGGCCACTGTTCTTCCGATATCCGTTGTACATGTCCATACCACTGTAAAGCTCTACTTGTTATCCTATTGATAACAGTTTCTTGTGCATCCATTTCTTGTTTGAATCAGTAATTATTTAATATTACATAAAATTGCAGTGACTCCTAGCAGAGAGCAGCTGTTAGAACTACCAATAGTGCCTTTGGAAAAGTGCACAAAAGTGTACAGTCGTGTGATCCCAGTGACGCAGAATCAAATGTGCGTAGGGGGGGAAGAAGGAAGAGATGCTTGTTCCGGCTTTGGAGGAGCTCCTCTGATACTTTTAGACCACTACACAAAGTCTAGATATTATCAGGTAAAATTACAATATTATTGAACTTTTTTAGGAGGTTTAATTTAAGATAAAATCAAATGTTTCATACCTCTCCTCATAATTAATCTTCTAAGTTAGATCGCGATTTTAAGACCATTGCAGTCCCATCTGAAGTACCATTTTGACGACTGATGTTATGTCGATCGGAAGAACCACTTATTCTTCTCTCTGTTAGTGGACCGATAAGTCTCTGGATCAGGTCAGAATTTGTGGGAATAGATAAACAAAAGTAACTCACGGTTTGGGAAAAAAATCCACATTCAGAAAAACAAAGAAAAACTTATGAACTTTGAAATTCCCATGAATTCTGACCTGATCCAGAGGTTTATCGGTCCACCAACAGAGGGAAGAAGAAGAAGAAGTGGTTCTTCCAGTAGACATAACATCAATCGTCAAGATGGTACTGAAGATGGGACCGCAATGGTCTTGAAATTGCGATCTACTTAGAAGATTAATTATAAGGAGAAGTATGAAACATTTGATTTTATCTTACAATATTAGATTAGAATAGATTAGATTTATTTAGCCTGGTGGAGTTAAGGCCATGTGGCCTTCTCTTCCACTCACCAGGACAAACATATATTACATCAGAATATAACAATCTCAATTAACTCTAATATTAAATACTAAATAAAAATTTGATCAAAAAGGTAATATCTATTATATTACGATCTATAATGCAACCAGTTAATGTTAGTTAAAATTAAGACTAAAACTAATAATAACATGTATACAAGCAAGACATTAAATTGTCCCTGTCTAATGTATATAAAAAAACAAAGAAAATAATGAGATATAGAAAACTAATTTTACGATTATACAATATTTAAAACAAAACAAAAGAGAATATTTGTTAATCTTAGTATTATTTTCATAAATAATTAAATTTATTAATTGTTAAAAGAATACTATCAGTGAGGTGTATAAGTTAGTTTGTTATTAAATAATTCTTTAGTTTGTTTTTTAAGGATGTTATAGTTTGACAGTCTCTGACATAGGGCGGAAGGGAATTCCATGTTTTGGTAAGTGAGACCATAAAAGATAATGAATAATATACAGTGTGATGAGGAGGGATATAAAGGACAATGTGCTGATGGGATCGAGTATCAAGATTATGTGTGTTGGATAATCTGATGAAGCGGCGTGATAAATAATTAGGCGATGATGTGTGAAGTATTTTATAGAGAAAGGATAGGGAATGGCCAGTTCTACGATCTCTTAGACGAAGCCATGATAATTGTTCCAGGGATGGTGTAACATGGTCAAATTTGCAAATACCACAAATAAAACGTGTGCAAGAATTATGAACACGTTGAAGTCTTTGAGTGAAAATAATATTTAAGTCTGTAAAAAGAGTGTCACAATAATCAAAATAGGGCATTGCAAGTGTTTCTACTAATATTTTCCTAAGAGCGAATGGCAGACAATTTCTTATGCGATTTAATGAATGTATTATTGAGAAGACTGTTTTGCATGTATGGTTTATTTGTGTATTCCAATTTAAGTTGTTGTCAATAAATACTCCTAGAATTTTTACTGTCTCATTATAAGGGATTTGAACTCCATTTAGTGACACATGCGAGACTGTGTTTAGGTTAATTGTAGATAATAGTCTCTGGTGACCCATAATGATTGATTGTGACTTTCTAGGATTTAATTGCAGTCCATATTTAACTGTTCAAGTCATTGATGAGTCAAGATCCTCATTAATTTTGATAACAGCGTCATTTAGAGAATATTTGTCTGTGTGGATGTAGATTTGCATGTCGTCCAAATAAATTATGTTTGCAATGCTTTAGGGAGTTAGATATGTCATTTATGTAGATTGAAAAAAGCAAAGGTCCAAGCACCCAACCCTGTGGAACCCCAGCTTTACAGAAGGACCAAGAAGAACATAATGCATGATTTCCTACAACAGATTGCTGGCACTCATGAAGGTAGAAATTGAACCATTGCATGGCACTATCAGAGAGTCAGAGGTTTTTAAGTTTATGTAACAATAAGTCCAAGTCTACCGGTGTGGAATGCTTTACTAAAGTCCAGTAATGTAAGAATGGTAAGTTTTCGATTATCAGCAGCTTCACGTATGTCTTCGCAAATATTTAGTAGAGCAGTATTTGTATTGTGTCCTGTCCTGAAGCCTGACTGAAATTGATCTTGAAGGTTGTATTCATTTAGGTAGTCAGTCAGTTGTTTATGGACTGATTGTTCCAGAGCTTTTGAATGGGTAGGTAAAATGCTAATGGGTTGAAAGTCATTCGGAGTTGAGGGCATTTTAACTTTAGGCAGTATAATACCTTTCATTGAGAAATGTTAAATTAATAATAAAAACATCAGTATAATACCTATTTCGAAAACAAAAAAATCAACAAATACTTTTTCAAATTATCGCCCAATAGCACTAACTAGTGTAATTGTTAAAATTATGGAAAAAATGATTTCAAATCGATTAAATTGGTATTTAGAAACCAATAATTTACTTTCACCCAATCAAGCTGGATTTAGAGAATTACAATCAACAAATCAACAAATTGTACACCTAAGTCAAGCTATTAAGGACAGTTTCAACAGAAAAGAAGACACTCTGGCAATGTTCGTTGATTTCCAAGGAGCATATGACTCTATTTGGAGATATAAATTATTAGAAAAAATGCAGACTTTAGGCATTCAAGGGAATATGCTACTCTGGATCAGCAATTTTCTCATCCAATGGTTCATCGCTACAAAGTATAATAATCACCTCTCTAAATACCAACAAACACATTGAGGTTTACCACAGGGTTCTGTACTCAGTACCATTCTCTTCAATATCTACATTAATGATCTACCTAAGCATATAGAAAAGCTCGAAACGAAAACCCTACTTTTTGCTGATTATGTTGTAATATGGGTCTCCAAACCGAAAAACCAAAGTCAACAATTAATAACCATAGCCCAACAATCACTAATACAGTTAGAGAATTGGACATCCCAGAACTTAATGAAGATAAATATACAGAAAACAAATTATCAACTATTACATTAAGAAAGAAACCACTACCCATCACTCTGAAATTGGAGGGTGAATTATTAACTCAAACACATGAAGCAAAATATTTAGGAATAACTCTGGACACAAAATTAACATGGAAGAAACACATGGAGAATATATGTACAAAGACAGAAACAAGGTTACCATTATTAAAACGATTAGCAGGGGAAAAGTGGGGTTGCAACACACAAACCCTAAACACCTTCTACCAAATGTACATAAAACCTGTACTTCAATATTGTGAAGAAATCCTAGTAACTACTAAAGTGGAAAAAATTAATAAATTGCAGAACCAAATCCTCCGTCTGATAACAGGAGCCGTTTAAAACAACACCAATCACTGCCATGCAAATCTTAACAAATAACCCAAACATAGCATCTGAAATTGAGAAAACAGCAGTCACACAGTATGAAAAATTTTTAAGGCTACCCCATAATAACTGGACCCAAAGAAAACCACAAGTATGTTTAAAATCTCAGCAAAGCTTCCTAAGCATTGTACAAGAAATCAAACAGAAATTGCAACTTCCACATTCAAAAGAAAATATGCAGATGAGAAACAACCCTCTAGAATTTTGGAAATCGAATATAACCTTCATTTAACAGAAGACATCAAGAAATCTGAAACTCCTCCATATATTTTAAAACAAATGTCACTGGAAATGATAAATCTAAGATACCCAGCTCCTGAATGGATACATATTTTTACAGATGGCTCCAGCCTACCAAATGATGGTGGCACTGGTGCTGGTGCAGTATGTCCACTTTTTTCCTTTTTATCGTAAACTAAACACAAATTCAACAAACTTTGATGGCGAAATTCTATCAATTTTCTTAAGTTTACAAAATCTTTTATATCACATCCAAAAATTTACAAAAGTTGTAATTCTATGTGACTCCAAAGCAGCCATTCTTGCTATAACACGAGACACAACACCCAAAAGCATCAAAATTATCGAATGTCACAAAATGATAAAACATTTATCCCGTCTACATAAAAAAGTTGTACTTCAATGGATTCCGGCCCATTGTGGAGTGACAGGCAATGAAATAGCCGATTTTCTAGCCAAGAAGGGTAGCAAAATTGTTTCAAACCCAACTTCTGCTCCAGTTTCCTTTCACTCTATCAAAAGAATTATCTCAAATAAATACATCAATAAACTTAGAGAAGAATACACCACCAAAACATCTGGAAAGGAATGGGAAAATCTACAAGCTTATGACATTACTACATTACAAAGAAAATCTGCAGTAGCAACATTCAGACTGCTAACGGGACATGACTGCTTGAATAAACACCTACACAGAATTGGCATAACAGATTCACCTAAATTCCCTTTTTGCAATTTAATTGAAGATATGGAAAGAAACCATCTCCTCCGTTGTCCAGCTTTTGTAGATGAGACCAGCCTTTCTGCTAAATATTGGAGTGCAAGAGAGCGAATGATTTCATTATCAAGTGCTCGACATTAGATACCAACCAACCAACCACTTTAGGCAGTGGGCGTACGAGGGCTTGTTTCCACAATGAGGGATATGTAGAAGTTTGTAGTGAGGAGTTAAAAATATGAGTTATAGTAGGTAGTATAGCGTCGATTATTTTATTCAGTAAAGTAATATTTATACGGTCAGTTCCTTCTGCTTTGGTTTTTATTCGCATGATGACTTTCTTTACGTCGTAATCTGTAACATTTGAGAAGTGGAAATGTTCTCTGTCGGGTTTATTTGTCAGTGATAATTCATTTATTGTTTGTTCTTTATCCTTTGGAGTAGTAGTTATGCCTGTGAAGTGATTACTGAGTGTGTCCAGGGAAACAGGTAATTTGTCTACCTGTGTGCATTTTCTCCCAATTCCCATTCTATTCAAGTTTTTCCAGATTTCTGAAGTATTGGTATCTGTTAGACTGTATAAATGTCTAAGTTTGGCATTTCTTATAGCTTGATTTGTATTGTTACATAACTGTTTATATTGTTTGAGATTTGTGTCTGTTTTGTCAAGTCTATATTTCTTATGGGCTGCGTCTCTATCAGCCATCAAGTTATGAATTGAAAGAGTCATCCAGGGTGCAGGGCATCATTTCACGAGTTTAGATTTTAGTGGGGGCATGTCTGTTGTATAATTGTAGTATAAAGTCATTTAGTGCCTCAACTTTTTCATCTACAGAATGCAGCGTCCATATTGAATGCCACGAGATCTGCATAGCTTCTTCAATTAGGGCTGCATTCTTGATATGTTTTAAGTCTCTATAAGTAATAGTCTTTCGAGTTGGTTTAGGGCACTGCAGCGAATGTGCTAAGAATATAATATCATGTGCTGATATTCCCAGGGCTGGCAATTGCCCGTGAGTGAGTACTCTGTCTGGATTATTAGTTGCAATTAAGTCAAGTAACGTCACAGAGTGATGAGTGTGATGTGTAGGGTATAGGGATAGCAGAGTCATATCACAAGCCTGGAACGTAGCCATCAGTTGTTGTGTATGTCTGTTATCAGTGTCTAGTATATTTATATTAAAGTCACCCATAATGATAATGTGTTCATATTGTATTCACGCATTTTGTAAAGTGGATTCTATTTCAGCTATAGCTTTTATTTTAGGAGGTTGGTATACTACACAGAGAAGACATTTTTTGAAACTGACAAATATTTCTATGAACATAATTTCAGCAGATGGTTCGTTATTAGATAAATACACAATTTTAGGAGTAAGGTCTGTTCTAACGAAGGCTCCAATACCGTCCATGCGACTGTAAACACGATCATGTCTAAGAAAAGTTTAACCATCCATGTTAATTAAAGAAGAGGTAATGGTGGGATTTAGCCACGTTTCAGATATAAGAAGAGCATGGATATTTAAAGAGGAGAAAATTGTTCTGATTTCATCTATATATGCAGTTATACTTTGAGCATTAAAATGGACTACCTGCAAGGAAGTAATGTATGGGGATAAAGCTGTTTCTAAAACTTCCCTTGAAGTAGTGGGGACGAGAAGGGGTGTGGGAAGGTTATTGTCCTGTAGCCTGTCAGAGACTGTCAAAAGAAAATCATTATTTAAACGAAAAATGGTCGTAAAATATTTCAACAAAATTACAAACTAAACTTGGTATCACGTCACTAAGAATATCTTAATTTTATATACTATTAATAAAATGTTCTGGGGCACGCCGTAGCGTAGTGGTTAAGGCACTGAGCTACAAGCCGGAGGATCGCAGGTTCAAGTCCCGTTGGGGTCAGGATTTTTAAACTGACCCAAACCCTCTGGCGGCACTATGGCCCTGTGGTCGACTCAGCCTCTAACGGAAATGAGTACCAGACGCTTGTTCTGGGGGTAAAGGCGGCCGTCACGCAGGGCTGACAACCCGGCTGACATAAAGTGCCGATTGTCTAGAAAAAAGTGGGAGCCTTAACCTCCCACTACCCCAAGGGCCTCCGGGTCTGTTGTGGGATCACTTTACTTTTTTTTTTATTAATAAAATGTTAAAAGTGATAACTGTCAGTTATGCACTGGCCGTGTTCGCACAAATTATATTTGAAGAGAAAAATTATACATTCAAACCCAAGTCTCAGCGTATAATTTTTCTCTTCAAATTTAATTGATCCATTATTGAGATGTATGAAATGAATAATAAAAACATAAAAAATTACAATATATCTGTTTATTGGTAATGCCATACACATGGCGTTTCCGTGTTTTCAGAATTAGTGGTATACGATTAATAGAGGAGAAAACTTGGTTAAACATTTAATATTTGTAGAAAATATCACTATGATGTTTCTTTTAATTATTATTAGTTAGTTATTTTGACTCGCCTCATATTTTTTTTGATATTCTGCATGAAATATATGGGAAGCTACCACACCTATGTATCCTTAGTAGAGTTGCAAACATGGCATGATGAGTCTTTCCATGGTAAAAGGTGGATACAAATAGGAAAGCTGAGTTAAGGAAAGAGTGTAGAATGCTGAGATTGCAGTGAAATACATGCTCTTGAGTAGAACTCTATGTATGTATGAATGTGAATGTGCGTATTTTGACTCACCTCTTATTTTTTTTATATTCTGCATACTATAGTTTCATCTCATCTATGTGACATTATCGATGCATTCTAACACAATAGTTAAAAAGCATTAACAATGCGCATAGATGTGACGAAACTATAGTCTGAAGAATATAAAAAATATGAGGTGAGTCAAAATAATTAACTCTTAATAATTGATTAAATATACTTTAAGAATTGATATTTTTATTATTGATTTAACACTTCTCACTGAAGGGTAAATTATATTTGAAGAGAAAAATTTTCGCCTACACTGAGACTCGAACCCGGGACCTTTGGCTTGCCAGGCCAAATTCTCTGCCAACTGAGCTACCGAGGCGAGTTGCGATCTAGATGCAAATTTTTCTCTTATATACATTGTAATTCTCTCGTGCCAAATGCTTTGAAACCTTTGCTTCTATCTTTGCAAATGGCGGCTTTTTAGTTAAGAAGACATTTATTGGGAATTTAACACTACTTTATAAAGCCAGTAGGGCTTCTATTGATGTTTTTATTATTGATTTAACACTTCTCACTGAAGGGTAAATTATATTTAAAGAGAAAAATAGGGAATTACAATGTATATAAGAGAAAAATTTGCATCTAGATTGCAATTTGCCTCAGTAGCTCAGTTGGTAGAGCATTTAGCCCGGCAAGCCAAAAGGTCCCGGGTTCGAGTTTCGGTCTAGGCGAACATTTTTCTCTTCAAATATACTTTAAGAATATTTTGAAGCTCCAGCTTAACACAAAATTATTTTTTATAGGCCTAACACATACTTTATTTACTTATAATCTTATCAAAATCAATTTGGGAATCTATTTCATATATTAGTTTGTTACTTTGCTGCATCAAAACTTGTTTATTGTAATCTTTATAATATTTTAATATTATTAATTATATATATATATATATATATTATCATCATCATCCTCTTACCATGTTTTCCTTTTGGAAGGTCGATTCCAAATATGCCTCCAACTATCTCTATCTTCCCATGCTTTGCTTCTTTTAGTTCTTCCCAGTTGTATCCTCTTTCTTGTAAACTATTCTTCATATGGTTAAATCCATCTTTCTCGTGGTAAACCTCGTGGTCATTTTCCTTGTATCTTGAGATTTAACAGTCTTTATGGTAGTCTTTCCTTTTTCATTCTTTTTAAACGTCCAAACCATTTTAGTCTATTTTTTCTACGACTGTTATTAATTTTTCTACATTTAATGTCTCCCAGATTTTGTCATTCCTTATTTTCTATCTCTCCTTGTTTTATGTACCATTCCACGTAAGAATTTCATTTCTGTAGCTTGGATTCTGCTCAATTTTTTCTTTGTATATGTCCAAGTCTCAGATGCATACGTTAGAACTGGCTTGAAATAAGTTTTACACATTGCCATTTTACTCTTGATGGGTATATCTTTATTCCAGATTAATTGTTTAGTTAGATTATAGACTTTTAAACTTTTCTCTATTCTTTTACTGATTTCAGTCTGTATTTTCCCATTTGCATTTATCACCATTCCTAAATATGTACATTTTTACACTTTTTGTAGATTTATGCTTGATAACTTGATATTCCAATCATTGGTTTATTTTAGGAAGTAATATTTTGAGGTTCTTTTTAATCAAGTTTTTTTGAGCTGGGAAACATCTTACCTCAAATTAATGTTAATTTATTCTCAAACATGTTTCGATATAATCTTCTATATCATCATCATGGTAATATATGATGATGATGATGATATAGAAGATTATATTGGAACATGTTCGAGAATAAATCAACATTAATTTGAGGTAAGATGTTTCCCAGCTCAAAAAAAAAAAACTTTATTCCAATCATTGTCTGGTTTTCATGACTGCCGTTTTCTCGATGTTTATTTTTAAACCATATTCTTCTAAAACTGTTTTCCAATGTTCAAGTCTGTTTTCTATGGTATTTTTTGAATTTCCACATATCATTACATCGTCTGCGAAGATGAAGGTTTTCATGTCTGGATTTTTGCCTTGCCCTACAACTTTATTTGTAATTTCATTCATTATGGCATTGAACAAAATAGGTGATAACACACTCCCTTGTCTATATATAACTAATTCACTAACCGTAGGTTCATGACCACATGAACGTAAGCTCTCCATACATCTCTATCCTGAGCAAATGTTTTCCAATCATTCCCTGTATAATCTACTTCTCTCAAATCATAGTTAATGTTATTCTGCCACCTCATTCTTGATCCACCAATGGATGTTTTCCCTCTCTGTTTCCTACAAGAAGCTTCCATGAACGTCTTTCATTCCCCATTTGTGCCATATGTCCTTCCCACTGCAGTCTACGAGACTTAACTGTTCTTATTATATCTGGCTTCCTATAAAGACCATGTGGTTCACTGTTATGTAGTCTTCTCCATTCACCTGTTTGTTCATCTCTCTTTGGTCCAAAAATTTTCCTAAGAACTTTATTTTCAAATTCTCGTAGGGTCGTATGCAAATACATTAGTCTCTACTCAAATTACTTCCAATCACTGGTGAGCTGAGATCGAATTAACGGCCGCCTTACCGGTCATGCATGAATGTTGACGTTTTTGTAATATTGGCAACAAATTACCCAGAATTCTCAGCGATAAAACCACTTCCGTTATTTTCGTCTGCTATAGAGGAATGCATTTATGCTTGCATCCCGCAAATAATACCGTATACAAACACGTCTACGACGCGCAATATTACGCCGATTCTCCTGTTCTTCCAATTGAATTCTTTGGTAGACTCTATCAAATTCCTCTTCTCCGCGTGTACCGAAAACATGATCGAAGTCTTCAAGGTCCGACATCTTGGATAAGTTTCAAACTACATCGGTTACCATCGGTTCCCTTCGGGATTTTCACATAAGTTTATATCTTGAGCTACGATCTTAAGGCACCTTGTCAGGTAGCTTACAACTATTACCGCGTGAATAGATTTCTGAGTAAGAAAAATGTGTTTGGATAAAACTTTATCAGCAGAGAACGCCTTTTACTGTTTAATGCATTCAAACATTCGACCCGTAATCTTCTTTCCTCCCTTAAAGTAAGAGTCCATGTTTCGCATTCATATAATATAACTGGTAGAATAATAGATTTATATATTTTGAGTTTAATGTTTTTTTAAAGGAGTTGGGATGTCAAGAGTCCCTTTAATGCATAATAACATGCATTTCCAGAATTGAGGCTATGTTTAATTTGTTTTTGCATCTCATTCCTATTTGTGATTATTGTTCCTGGATATTTGAATTCAGCCACTTCAAAATTTCCCTCATTTGTCATTAGCTGTCCATTTCCATTAAGTAAGTAAGTAAAGTGATCCCACAACAGGCCCGGAGGCCCTTGGGGTAGTGGGAGGTTAAGGCTCCCACTTTTTTCTAGACAATCGGCACTTTATGTCAGCCGGGTTGTCAGCCCTGCGTGACGGCCGTCTTTACCCCCAGAACAAGCGTCTGGTACTCATTTTCGTTAGAGGCTGAGTCGACCCCAGGGCCATAGTGCCGCGTCCATTTCCATTATATAATGTATTTCTGTGTGTGACCATATATTTAGTTTTATTGATATTTATTTCCAGTCCCAATTTCTTAGTGTTACTCAATAGTATGTGTGTGTTTGCCTTTAGTATCTCTTCGCTATCGCCCAATAGTACTACATCATCAGCATAAACAAACAGCTTATTAATACTATTGAGTTGTAGGCCTTCTTCATCTTCTAAAGATTTGATGGCATTCTCTAGTACAAAATTAAATAGGAGATAGTACATCTCCTTGGTTCAACCCATTGTGTATTTCAAAAGTATATATGTATGCGGATACAAAAAGGAAAGCTGAGTTAAGGAAAGAGTGGATAAAGCTGAGTTTGCAGTGAAAGACCTGCTCTTGGGCAGAACACTATGCATGAATATATTATATTAAAATATTATTATATGTTAAACTGCAGCTGTTGGTATATGTTAAAGTTTCGTCAGGCAAATAGAAGACAGAGTATGAGGTGAGGTGACAAAATTTTAAAAATATTTTCTTACCAATGTGTAATATTATTTCTATTTCCAGGTGGGCATAGCATCATTTGGTTCTGATAAATGTGGAACAGCTGGAGTGCCCAGCGTGTATTCCAGTGTTCATCGTTATGCAGAATGGATACATAACAACATGGTTTAATAGCATATTTTGTTGTAGCACATTGTTTGGTGAGATTGGATTTATGAATTAGAGATTTATTTTTACATTAAATTTACCACATTAAAAAAAAGTACTATAGTGTATAAATGTACAGTTTGCCAGATGTCCTAGAAAACTGGGATTAATCCCATCATTTTATTTCTGTGTGATAACAAATTTAAAATTTAGATCTATTGAACTTTAATAGGAAAAAAAATCACTATGAGATTTAATTTAAGATTTAAATTAAAATATTTTATAAGAATTAAATAATCACGATTCATTTAATTCTTATGAATTGAACCTCATAATGTTAAAAATTCCCAAATTTATTATATAAAAATAGTTTATACCTCACCTCATATTCAGTCTTCTAATTATACCGGTTTCAAAGCTTGGGCACCTTCATCTTCAGTAATTTCTTGTCAACTGATGTTATGTTGATCAGGAGAACCGCTTCTTCCTCCCCTGTTTATGATCTGATTAACCTGCAGCTCAAATCAGAATCTGCGGGAATTTCGAAGTTCATAAGTTTGTCTTTCTTGTTTTTTTAATGTGGATTCTTTCCCAAACTGTGAGTTTTTTTTTTGTTTTTCTGTGCGTTTAATTAGACTGGCTTTTATATCAATTAGACTTTTTAAGACCAAGCATTAGCAGCTACTGCTGACTTTTCCACTTCACCATTTTTTACATTTCTAAGATGTTCTTTCACCTTTGTTTTCAAATTTCTTTTTGTTTTTGCTTTATAAAATGCAGGGATTGCGATAAAATTTATATAGGAAAAACAAAAAGAAATTTGAAAACAAGGGTGAAAGAACATCTTACGAATGTCAAAAATGGTGAAGTGGAAAAGTCAGCAGTAGTTGCTCATGCTTGGTCTAATTGGTACAAAAGCCAGTTTAATTAAATAAATAGAGAAACAAAAATAACTCAAATGAATAGAATAATAAACGAATGGAGGAAAACACAATGGGGATATATACACATCAATAGGAACCTCAAACTCGATGCTATTCTTTTTGCAGACGATTTAGCGCTTCTGGCACTTTCCGAAAATTATTTGCATCGATCAATTTATAATTTGCAAAAAAACAGCTGCCATATTTAATATGGAAATATCAATTAACAAAACTAAAATTATATCATTTCATGGGAAGGACCCCATACAAAGTAAAATCTGTCTCCAGAATAAAATTTTAGAGAGATCTAATCAATTTAAATATCTTGGATATTATCTCTCTATCTGGGATGAAAAGGATATCCCTGAAAAAATACTAGTTATAATAAAAGTTTAAGAATTATTAATCAAGTTATGAAACCATCCCTTGTACAAAAAAAACGCCAGATTATGTATATATAACACTTTGGCTAGACCAGTGTTGACCTAAGGTAGTGAAGCATGGACACTAAAAAAGACAACATGAAAGCAGAATAACGGCTTGTGAAATGAGATTCATGCGCAGAACAGCGGGTTACACCAGATGGGATCAGAAAAGGAACACCGATATCTTAAAAGAATTGAAGACTACGCCAATTTTGGAATATATTAAACAGTACCAACTAAATTGGAAACACCATCTTGAAAGAATGAGTTCAAATCGGATCCAAAGCTGTTTATAATTATATACGAAGAGGACGAAGATCTCTGGGCCGTCCTATGAAACGCTGGAGGGAAAATTTTCTATAGGATCGTAACAGGCTTTGGTCTAATACTTGGAAGAAAGAAGAAGAAATAACTCACGGTTTGGGAAAAAAATTCACATTCAAAAACAAGAAACAAAAACTTATGAACTTCGAAATTCCCGCGTATTCTGATTGGATCTGGAGGTTCATTGGTCCACCAACAGAGGGAGGAAGAAGCAGTTCTTCTGATCAACATAACATCAGTTGACAAAAAATTAATGAAGATGAAGCTGCGTAAGCCTTGAAACCAGTATAATTAGAAGATTGGATATGAGGTGAGGTATATAACATTTTATTTATCATTTCATACATCTCAATGATGGATAAATTATATTTGAAGAGAAAAATATACGCTCAGACTGGGGTTTGAACCCAGGACCTTTTGCACTCTAGGCAAATGCTCTACCAATTGAGCTACCTAAGAAACTCCAATCTACATGCAAATCTTTTTCTTATACAAGCTGTTAATTCCCGTGCACCATATGCTATGAAGCATTAGATTGAAGTTTCTCAGGTTGCTCAGTTGGTGGAGCATTCGCCTAGAGTGTGAAAGATCCTGGGTTCAAGCTCCAGTCTAAGCATATATTTTTTTCTTTAATAGTGAGCGGAGAACATATTTTTAACAAATTACCTCATAAATTTCAAGTTTTCTTGAGACCAATGGTTTCAGACAACTTCTCATCCCTCTTCAGTCATGATGCCAACTGTTGAAATTCTTTGGCTGTTAATTACTCTTTCATTATATTAAATTAATGTTGGGAAGTAAACATTGTGAGGTATAATCATTAAAATTCATCGGAGAACATATTGTTTAAACAACTCACCTCATAGGATTCATGCTTCCATGATATCACGATTTCAAACACAGTCATGTTCATCTTCAGCCATAACTCCGACTGACGAAATTCTTCAGCCGTCAACTATTCTATTGTCGCTATCTTCAGTGCTGCCATCTATGGTTGAATTTATGAACTTCAAAATCAATGTAATTTCGTTAGGGATATCAAAATTCATTGATCTATTTTTGTTTTTCTGAATGTATATTTTTTCCCAAACTGTCAATTCCAAAGGTTTCTCTACTTGTTTTAAAAGTTTAGCTTGGCTGAAGATGAACATGACTATGTTTGAAATCGCGATATCATGGAAGCATGAATCCTATGAGGTGAGTTGTTTAAACAATATGTTCTCCGATGAATTTTACTCTTTCATTGTCAACTCTTGTGCTGCAATCTTTGGTTGGATTTGTAAATTTTGAAATTTAATTTTTTTTCTACTGGAATATCGAAGTTCATTGATCGATATTTATTCTTCTCAATGTATATCTTCTCCCAAACTGTTAATTCTAATGGTTTATCCAATTGTTTCAAAAGTTAACCTCTCTTCTAATTTTATGATGTTCTAGCAAACTATGTGCAGCAATTAATTGCTGATTTTTCAATTTCACAATTTTTAATATTTCTAAAATGTTCTTTAATATGTGTTTCCTAATTCATTTTTGTTTTTCCTATGTATACTTTGCTGCAATCATTACAATTTATTTGATAAATTCCAGATTTCTTACTGTCTGGGATGGTTGATTTTTTCTTGGTACTTAGATGTTTACCCAAACAAACTTTATTTATTTGTGCCAAAGTAACATTGTAGTTTTCAAAATTAAAAAAAAAGTTCTATATACTTCCATGATGGTAAGTTGTTTTCTTGAATTTTTACTTTTCCTTGCTATCAATTTGTAGGGTAGTGTAGTTTTTAAGGCTTAGCTATCTATGAACGCATTAGACCGTAAAAGTCATTCTCAACATGTACTCTGCTGAGAAAGTTGCATCCAAATACGTTTTGCGTACTCAAGAACCTGTTCATGCAATAATAATTGTCAAAATTCCGTAAGCTACCTGGCGAGGTGACTTTGCAGAGAACGAATCGTGAGCAACCCGATGGGAACCGATGGTAACCAATGTACTTGAAACCTTGCCGCCTGCCTTGCTGCTTTATCCAAGATGTCGGACCTTGAAGACTTCGATCATGTTTTCGGTATATGCGGAGAAGAGGAATTTGATAGAGTCTACCAAAGAATTCAACTCGAAGAACAAGAGAATCGGCTTAATATTGCGTAATGCAGATGTCGTCGTATATGGTTTTATTTGCGGGATGCAAGCGTAAATGCATTCCTCTAGCAGAGAAAAATAACGGAAGTGCTTTTATCGCTGAGAATTCTGGGTAATTTCTTGCCAATATTACGAAAAAATTACTTTCATGCTTGACCAGTGAGCGGGTCACTAATTCAATCTTTGCATGTTCTCAAGGAAAACTCAGCTCACCAGTGATTGGAAGTAATTTGAGTAGAGACTATGTTAATATTATTCGTTTTTAAACATCTTAATGATGGACAAATTATATTTGAAAAGAAAAATATACACCTAGACTGGGGTTTGAACCCAGGACTTTTGACTTTCTATGTCAATGCTCTTCCATCTGAGCCACCTAGGCCTTTCTCTTACACATAGTTAATTCCCTAACCCCAAATGCTACGAGCCGTTGCTACGATTTTTACAAATGGTGGCTTCTTTATTAAGAAATTCCCAATAAAAAGTCTTCTTAATAAAGAAGCCGCCATTTGCAAAAATTGTGGCAATGGCTCGTAGCTTTTGGGATTAGGGAATTAACTATGTGTAAGAGAGTATGTATTTGCTTGCGGCCCTAAGTCTTTTTTTTTTCTGTTTGAATTTCCTTAATTAATTTATTATTAACCTTATAATGTTTACTTCCCAACATTAATTTAAATATATTTTTCTCTTCAAATATAAAACATTTTAATTTAAATCTTAAAATTCAGAAACTAGTCATAAGTTATTAATAGTGCTTCCATATCAGAGCATGTATCTAACCTAATCATGGTACTGACACAGGATAAAAGTCAAGTTAACTCTCACATTTGTTACTTGTTACATTAATTGAATATAACTTGCTTGTGTTTCTATATTCCATTAATAATAGAGGTTACACTAGCTTTATTATCAAATACGTTTGTCAACAATATTACTGATGGTCTCGATTTTAAATTCATGGTGAACTTAGTTGTGATATTGATGTTATGGAAGGGTCCTACATCTAGAACAGGAGTCGGCAAGTAATTTTAGGTGGGGTTCGAATACTTTTGAATAATTTTGTCAAGGTCCTAATTTTTTATTTTCATTTTCACTCACAAAATTATATGAAATACATTAGATAGGCATGTATGTATTAAAAAATCATTGGATGAAATTATATTTGAGGTCTTGAGCCAGTTTTTAAAAGTTAGGTTTGCGCGGAGAGCAGCCACTATCCTGCGCTGCACAGTTTAGCAACTGCAGTGTGTAACAAAATTGTTGTCATGTTTTGAAATGTTGAAATAATATTTATTAAATAAATATTCTTTGTATTAACTTAACTGGAAATTTTCTTTTTACATTTTACTTCATTCATTTTATATATATTTGTGAGATAAGTATTAGGTCATTTTTGGCACCAGTTTTTGACCTTCCGCGGTCTGGACGTGGATCACAGTCTACCATTGATCTAGAAGATTTGTTAGCCTTATACTTTACTAATTTTAGGTTCTTCAATATGATGTACATTCATACAATAAAAAACAAAGTGCATAAATCTCTTCTTCTTCTTCACTTCATGGGCTAGGGAAATTGCCTGTTCCGCTTCAGATTGTTCTGTCCATCTGTTTGCTGACCTTCCTACATTCCTCGATCCTCTTGGGTTTTAGTTAAATGTAGCTTTTGGTAATGTTACTACATTTATTCTTTCTACATGTCTATCATTTATCTATATTCTTTGATTTTTTTTCATTCAATTGATATATATTTAAAATTAATATAAAATTATAGAATATTCACCTGAAAGGTCCGTCTCCTCAACTTAATTATCATTTAACTGTAGCGCTTTCGGGACTTGTCCCATCATCGGCAGGATTCAAAACTGGTGTTTCACTGAAGATCTGGTAGAGGGGGTTGCATGTATTGGGTTCGTTTTCGTTTATCAGGCTGTCGTTGTGAGCTGCTTTCATGATTTCCCATCTCTTCGAGTACATTTATCTTTGCTGGATTATTTTCTCTGTGCATTACTGTTAGGGTGTTTTCAATATTTAACATGCCATGTCCTTCATGGATAACGTGTTTTGCATAGCTTGATTTACCTTCTGCGTGAATGAAGTCTCGAAAATGTTCTTTGAATCTGATGTTAAAACTCCTGTTTGTCCTTCCTATATAAAATTTGTTGCAGTCCTTACATGTCAGTTTATAAACTCCTTTGCTGTTGAAAATGTTATTTTCTTCAATGTTATTGTTTATTATGTTGTTTAATTTGTTATTGGTTCTGTATGCTATTTTTACGTTTTTATCGGCTTTCTTTAGTGCATTGGCTAATTTTGTCGTTTCTTTTCCTGTGTATGTAAGTGTTATATTTAACTCTGTTTTTATATCTACATTCTTTATCTGATCAAATCTTGTGCAGCCTTTTGTTCCTCTAAGGAAATTCATTTCTACGCATTGTATTTAAATATGAATTCTGTTATCATGTAGTGTGTGTTTCATCAGAAATACTTTTATCATGTTGGAAAGATGAAGATAAAAAGGAAGTTTTAAATTGTGGCCATCCTACTGAATCTCTACAAATATGTGGTAAAAATAAGTTAAACATTCAGTTAAATCATATTTGAAGAGAAAAATTATACGCTTAGACTGGGGCTTGAACCCAGGACCTTTGGCTTTGAAGGCCAATACTCTACCAACTGAGCTATCTGATTAAGTTCCAATCTAAATGCAAATTTTTCTCTTATATACGCTGTTAATTCCCGCGCACCAAATGCTATGAAACTTTGCTTCTATCTTGCAAATGGCAGCTTCTTTATTAAGAAGACATTTATTTGGAAATTTTACATTACATTATAAAGCCGGTACGGCTTCTTTTGATGTTTTTATTATTAATTTCATACATCTCACTGATGGATAAATCATATTTGAAGAGAAAAATTATACGCTCAGACTGGAGTTTGAACCCAGTTAAATGTTACAATCCTAATTTAAAACGTTCATGGTTTAAGGAATTTCCATGGTTATGCTCCTCTCCCTCTGCAATATCATCTTTGGAAAGAAGCTTCTCTTATCTGAAGTGTGTAAAACTTACGTGAGGAATGAAATTTCAGAAGAGAGACTTTCTTGTTTGGGGAATATTACAATTCAGAAATAACTTCTACTGCAGTTAACGAAGACAACTCATTCTATGAAGATATCACCGAGAAATTTGCAGTTAAAGGACTGAAGGAGTTAGAAAGGACTTAGTCCACTGCTGTGATCTCGAGGTATCGTGCTGTCTTGTCACGCAGCGGGCCCGGGTTCGATCCCCGGTCGGGACAGTTTTTCTGGGTGAGGTTTATTGGGGTTTTTCCTCACCTGTAAGACAAATATCAAGAAAACTTTAAGGCCCAAACGGTCCCCGAAATCATATGGCCATCATCATCATCCTTATCTCCTTATCATTATCACTATAATCCTTCACCGGTGTGGAAAGCAACGGGAAGCTACCACACCTACGATTCCCTAGTAAAGCTGCAAAACATAGCATGAAAATGCTATGATTGCAGTGAAAGACCTGCCCTCGCGGCAGAATTACTATGGATGGATGGAAAGGACTGAAGGATCAATTTGATATACAAGAAATAGATGAGTTTAATAATACTGTAATTAAGATAAGCATCTGTACAAATAATTTTTTACTAGCTTTTTACAACTTCAAATCAACGAGCTGCCACTGGAAACAATCCTAAAGTGTTACGCGTGGACAGTTAAGCCCAGCCGTAACGTAGCGTACAAGATCTCTATAGTTTAAGTGGTCTTTGGCCCGAGCGGTTGGCCTTGGTTTTGGAGGATGAATTCCACATTTAAACATGTTAAAACAAAAATTACGATCATTTATTTAAATAAAATAAAACATACAGACATATTAAAACCAAAACATATAAAACTCTTATTAAAATCAGCTGAAATCGCCATATTGAAAAGCGTCAAAATACTAAAACTGATAAAATTCAGAGAGAGAAAACAATCATTTAAAAGAATCAACTTTGGTCATTATTCTACGTTCTTTGGACCATTTGGTCCTTTAATTAAATTTATGTATGTAAAATGACCATTTAAGAAATGATAATAATAAAAAGATAAAAGATTCATATTACCCATGTAGAGCTGCTCTCGTCCCCCAGGGGGACCGCCCTCGGTCCCCTACACCGTTCTGACTTTTCTCTACTCAAAAACCCTGCTTTTTATATTATCATCTCTACCTTTCACCATTCCCTAAAACTAATGGAAGCCCTATTTTCTTGCCCAATCTTTTGTAATATTCCTAGTTCTATCATGGCCATGTTATATAAGATGTTTTTAACTACTTATCCTAATGTGTTTGGGCTATATACGTTTTCGTAAGAGTGTCCCATTAGGTTGAAACTAACAAAGTTGTTTTTGATATTATATAAGATTTCGTAAGTGTGTCCTCATAGATTGAAAAATATATTGATGTGAAATAGTCGTTTTATTATAATTTTACCCTAGTTTTTTATCTATAAAACACTTGTGTATATTTTGATTGAGACTTCAATCCGCATTTAAAGGATGATTATTTATTCCCTATTTTTTTGTATAATAAAAAGTATCTTGTGTATATGCTTCATCTGTTTTTATAGAATTTTATTATTATGGCGGTTAGGACCTAGTGTAGGCGTAACATAAAGAATAATTTTCTATATAATAATAATAATAATAATAATAATAATAATAATAATAACAATAATAATAATAATAATGATGACAAGGACGACGACGACAATAATAATAATAATAATAATAATAATAATAATAATAATAATAATAATAATAATAAATAACGACGATGAAAACAACCAGAACCAGAATATTAATAATAATAGTGACAATAGTAATAATAAGATTAGTACGTAATAATAATAATAATATATAATAAGTAAGTAATAATAATAATAATAATAAATAATAATAATAGTATTAATAATAGTAATAATAATAATGATAACAATAACAATAACGACGACGACGAAAACAAGAACAAGAACAAGGATAGTAATAATAATAGTAACAATAGTAATAATAAGATTAGTAATAATAATAATAATAATAATAATAATAATAGTAATAATAATACTAATAATAAATGCTTTATTTTAGCAGGCAGAGATAAGGCCATAAAGCCTTCTCTTCCACTCAACCAACGTATAGTAGAATTATACAAAAATTACATACCGGTACTTACTACTATTTTAAGATATTATTAAAATACAGACTAAACAAAATACAATGATGATGTGATCTAATACTAGCTAATACTAACAAAAACATGGAATATAATAAAATTAAAATAATATAAAATAAAGTAAGTAGCTTCCTAAATGATTATTTATAGAATGCTGTATATAGTTGTTATGCAGTTAATGTATTCACTGTGTATATATAAAAGCGAATGTATGTATGTCTCTCTGTCTGTGAAGGGGCTGTTTGCAAAATGTTCAGAGAGTTTCCCGGGGGGGGGTTTAGGGTATAAGACAGTTGCAATACTCAACCCCTTCACTCTTAAAAAATCACCCTTTGTAGCGAAAAATGTGTTTTTGGAACTTTTTGGAAGCTTAAATGGCTTACGCTGCTTAAAACCATAACATATGCATCAAGTTAATATAAGGTAACTGAGGGTGTTATGGCCCACTTAACGTTTGAGAATTTTTACAGCCGCCATTTTGGCCTGAATTTGTTTGGGTTTCTTTGTATTATATTCTTGTATATGTTTAATTTTTTACAAAAAAAAATAATTATTGTACTTGCATTTTAAATTTGCTAAACTGGTCGTTTCCCAAAAGCTTACCTTTGGGCCATAACACCAACATATGTATGTGGTATGGCCCACTTATTTCCCCATTTAAAACACTGGTTAAATTTTACTCAGGAATATAATTAATATGCAAGAAAAACAATATAATCTACAATATGAATAACAGTTTACAAATAATTAACTCAAAATTATTTATGTCAAATTATGGAAAACAAAGATTCATTACCAAGTGGTATAAACGAAAGGTTCGTGATATTCTTTGGACAGCCCCATGCATTCTTCATCAACATAATTATTACACACTATACACAGGCTCATGTCCTTAACCTCGTCTTCTTTGCAAACTGTACAATACCATCTGAGATTTCGGATTGGTAGATTTTTGGGATTTCCTTTAGCTTGTTGGGATTTATTCTTCTTGCTGATATTGGTGAGCTTAGCTGTTGTTTTCTTGGTGTTGCTCTCTGAAAACAATCGTTTCCTCAAATGTACCCCATGCGAGTTGATAGCTGGTTTTCTGTTAGTGATTGTATTCTTCACCCTCTTAGGTGTGGGGAAGAAGTCACTAAATGAGCTCTGCCCTAATGAACATTTTTCACTTGTCTGACGTACGGAAACCGTGTTTTCTTTTACCTCTCGGATGACCTTGGATAATGCCTCCTGTGTCCATTTACCCCTTTTGCTCAACTGACTGTCATCACATGTATTTTCTTTCTCATTATTGAATATCAAAAAGAACAAAACTGTATAATATTGCAGTTATTTTGATCTATTATAAATATGTTGGTGATATGGCCCACCAGATAATGCCTGGGCCATAACAACGAACAGAGTAGTTTTATAAACAATACGTAATAACCACCGCCATTTTTACTTTACACAACAAATTACTCCATTGTTAGATTGTATGTTACTAAGTGATACAATATCAACAATCAAATCAATTTAATATGATGATTAGCTATGAAAATATATATCACATACCAGGAGCAAATATGACAACCAAGATTCTTGCTTCGCGTTCATGTAGCAAATGGCAGCTTCCGGTCAAGACTACTTGGACTAACTTTCCTCCATTCATCCTAATCGACTTTTCAAAACGTCCTGAAGTGCCGACCACTTCCATCTACTGGCTGCTTCATGTAATACGTTCACATTAATCAATGGGCCATAACACCCTCAAGTACCTTACACGGATTCAATATCCAAAAAAAATAAATGTCTATCTTCTACAGATAACTCATAATAACTATTTTTATCTTTTAGCTCATTGATGCCAAGAAGATCGGGATGTTTTGATTTCCAGGCAAGCGTAGCAGTGTACAGCGGGTATTGTTTTATGGATAACTCTCAACAACCATTTTTATCTTTTAGCTTATTTATGTCAAGAAGATCGGGTTAAGTAGATTCCCAGGCAACGTCGGGTAATCAGCATGGGGTATCTAAAAATAATTACTTACTTACTTACTCACTGGCACTATCAAACCCGTAGGTTAATGGCCGCATGGCTCTCCATACATCCCTATTCTGAACTAATGCTTTCGAATCATTCCCTGTATAATCTACTTCGTTCAAATCATAGTTAATGTTATTCTCCCACCTCATTCTTGGTCTACCAACTGGGCGTTTTCCCTCTGGCTTTCCTACAAGAAGCTTCCATGCAAGTCTTTCATTCCCCATACATGCAACATGTCCTGCCCATCGCAGTCTACGAGACTTAACTGTTCTTATTATATCTGGCTTCCTATAAAGACCATGTAGTTCATTGTTATGTAGTCTTCTCCTTTCACCTGTCTGTTCATCTCTGATCCAAAAAATTTCCTAAGTACTTTATTCTCAAATACTTGTAATCTCCTTTCCTCCCTTAAAGTAAGAGTCCACCCATATAATATAACTGGTAGAATAATAGTTTTATATATTTTCAGTTTAACGTTTTTTTTTAAAAGGAGTTGGGACATCAAGAGTCTCTGAAATGCATAATAGCACGCATTTCCAGAATTGGGCCTATGTTTAATTTCTTTGTGCATCTCATTCCTATTTGTGATTATTGTTCCTAGGTATTTGAATTCAGCCACTTCCTCAAAATTTCCCTCATTTGTCATTAGCTGTCCATTTCCATTATATAATGTATTTCTACATGTGACCATATTTTCAGTTTTATTGATATTTACTTCCAGTCCTAATTTCTTAGTGTTACTCAATAGTGTGTGCGTGTTGTCCTTTAGTATCTCCTCGCTATCGGCCAATAGTACTACATCATCAGCACAAACTAACAGCTTATTAATACCATTGAGTTGTAGGCCTTCCTCATTCTCCAAAAATTTAATGGCATGCTCTAGTACAAAATTATGATATAAATTTATAATTATTTTTCTTTCTACATCCCACATCACTCCACTTCGTTCTTAACACATGCAAGGATTTACATTTGCTCCGTACAGAGGATTGCTGTTACTGGATTCTGACTTCGATTTCTGTGTCTTGCAGTTAAAAAGCCAGTTTGGTACATCACATACCTTCTCTGGGTGAAATATCAAGATAGGTTTCGGCCAGGGGATTTTTTCGGCATACTATGGTTGACAGTTCCTTTGTTAGTTGCTTGATCGGTATCAGAGAAAAAATTAAAACCAAATGAGTCATTTTTAACAAAGTTTCTATGTTAACACAGAAGGCAGGGAGTGTTTTTCATCAGCATATAACTTAACTAAATTACTCAATTAGCATTAATAAAAATATATACCCCACTTCATATTTTAATATTTTTAAATTACCATCACAAAAATCATTGTAAATGGTGGGAAATAATATGAAAAATGAATAAAATTTGAGAGGAGTTTATGAAGGAATTAAGAAATTCATGTCACAGGTTGTAAAATTTTGCCTCAAAATTAATTGAATTATCTTACTTGGAAAAAAAAAGAAAATAGGTAAAACAATTATCAAACATTATCCTAGCTATGTCCACTGCTGTGGTATCGAGGTAGTGTGCTGCCTTGTCACGCAGCAGGCCCGGGTTCGATCCCCAGTCGGGGTACTTTTTTCTGGGTGAGGTTTTTATCGGGGTTTTTCCACACCTGCAAGACAAATGTCAGGAAAACTTTAAGGCCCAAATGGTCCCCGAAATCATATGACCATCATCATCATCATCCTTATCATTATCATCATCATCATCCTTCACCGATGTGGAAAGCAACAGGAAGCTACCACACCTACAATTCCCTAGAAAAGCTGCAAGCATAGCATGAAAATGCTATGATTGCAGTAAAGGACCTGCCTTTGGGCAGAATTAGTATGGATGGATGGATCCTAGCTATCTTATGTATGGATTATTAATAACTAAAATAAAATATTGAAGTCACATGATAGAAGTACTATCGATGTTGAATCCGGTGATGCAAGAGAAAATAGAATTGATTATATACAAGATACGAAAAATGAAGTAGATAGCCCCAGAAATGATTTTAAGAATGAGCAAGAATCACAACCTGCCCAAAAAATAAGGTTATTACATTATTATTATTATTATTATTATTATTATTATTATTATTATTATTATTATTATTATTATTATTTGCAAAATGGGTCCGAATGGGTCAGAAACCAGGACAGCAAGTAGAAAACAAGCCAATAAGCTGTTAGCAGTAGAAATGGATTTTTGGAGGCGATCGACAAGAATTTAAAAAAGGGATAAAGTCAGAAACAGCACAATAAGGGAAATTATGCAAGTTAAAAAAATATAAAAAAAAGGTTGAAATGGTATATACACCTCATAAGAATGGAAGAAGATATAATACCAAAAAAAGATCCTTGATTAGAAAGCTAATGGAAGAAGTGGAAGGGGCAGACCTAGAGAATGTTGGATAGATGGAGTGAGGAGAAGTATGGAAGCTAGAGATTTGAGGGAAGAACATGTTTTAGACAGGAACCTCTGGCAACAAATCACTTTGGGTTGAAGGAGAAACACTGTATTGTGGAATATTTCTAATAAAATAAATATTATTTCCAGAGTAACATGCAATAATGAGGAAATACTTTTTTATTGTTGTTAGTCACATTGGGTAAAACTCATATATAGGCCTAGAAGACATCTAAGACAATAAAAGTAAAATCATTTTAAGCGTAGCTAATAAATTATTGTGAATCAAACAATCTTCTGGAACTGCACCATAATAACTAGATATGTTATGACAGCACCAATCATCGAACCTAGAATTGAATATTTGATGGTGAAGAAGTCCCAAGCTGTGAACTTGACACTTCGGATGGATACCTGCTGAAGAAATAGATTGATCTCTGCCTTGGTATCATGATGAATGTCCTGCAGTAAGAGCAGTTTCTGAAGCAGCACAGAGGTGTACGATGCCTCATTGATTGTTGAATTACAACATCCACTTAATACGAAAAGCGATATCATTGAAATTGTTGACCAAGTGACGCATGTAATAAATTCATGGGATATACCTTCTTTTATATAAATGATTATTCCAAAGTTCAAGGTCATTGTTATCCCTGCTATTCCTCCTAAAGTCATAATCAGCATTTGAAAACCATAGACACCATTAGCAGAAGTTACTATATCACATAATACATCATAAAGCATCCTCAAAGAGTGTATACGAGCAGAACCATTTCATTTATAGGAATAAGTCTGCAATTGTTTCAGATCCTAATTTTTGTTTATAAAGGAAAGAAAATGTGCATTATAGTGTTCGAAGCACATATCAATTGATAAAGTTTTATCAGTGAAGATTTTGGGATTATCAACTCCTATCATCTGTTGTAACTTTGGTACAATTAATTTGTTTGATTGTGAGTTAAAAGTAGTTTCACTCATTAGGAAATAGTTCAAAGAACGAAATCTATGATTTATTAAAAGAACCAAATGTACAAATTGCATTAATATTGTATAATGTACAAGAGCAATGATTAATATTATTATTTGACCCAGAAACTGTACACAATCTCTATACAAAGTATAGAACTGATATGATAATTGAGAAATAAACACAACTAGAAATACTAATACTTCTATTTTCAATAGTTTTTCTGTGAATAAATATGTTGAAATTGTAGATGGCAGCAACATTTCATCAATATAAGATACATGTCTTAAAATGTTATCTATTTCTCTGCTAATTTGTATGCAGAGGAAGATACTATTATTAATGTTGTAATTACTAGATTGAACTGCTGAGTGATATAGGGTGTTCCTAGGTTAGTCACAGTTTCATTTTTTAAATCTATGAAGGTTGTAAGGAGACACAAATAGAACAAGAGCAGCGATATAATGAAAATTGTGTATGAAGTTTTTAGTTTACTCTTGACAAATCCTGTGTACACGTATCCAGTTTTTGTTTGCTCTTTGGTCATTATCAAAGGGACCAGTCCCACACATTGTGAGAACCAGTATAAGGTCTTATGCTGCTATAAATTGATATGTTATCTCTGAAGATATTTTTACTTTCATACATTTCTTGTTGTAGAAATGAGAGGAGAATGCAATCTTGTGTCTTCTGGATATTTGACTAGCTTCTATTAACCTTTTTGTATCTGGTAAAAGAAATAAAATTGTGTAAGCTTAGTAATTTATCTAATTAATGCTTTTAACTAATTAAATTAATCAAGCAGTTAGCTTGAAAGAACTTTGACTGTTGTTACTGATAATTATTTTAGTGTGGGATACCATTAATTTATGTAATTTATTCAACTTATCAGATAAGAACTTTCTTCTTTGTGTACATATTATGAGCATGATTATTTCATCTGTTTATGTGACTATATAACTCATGCCCCAAATGGGATTTAATGACCAATCACGTTTCAATGAATTTTGTGTTACAACCAATTAGAGTCATGTTTCACTCATTCTTTATCAATTTCTCTATACAATCTCCTGCTGTGATAAAAAAAGCTCTGCCTTTTTAATATTCTGAACAGGTCAGAGCATTATTTTGCAGTGACTGACTCTCCAACAAATAAATTGAATATAGTTGATAATTGTGTGTTCAATAATTGTGTTTTTAAATAATGATTTTACTGAGTTGTTTACTAAAAAATACATTAATAATCCATAATATTGGTTATAATATACAGTTTGATGTGTTTAATTTTTTCTCCACTTGGGTACATTCTTACAATATTGCCATCCTATTTGGCAATAAATAACATGATCAAGTTACAGTGGATAAACAAGTGAAACATAACCACACATTTCTGATTTGTTTTCAAACATCGTTGTTTACATTAATATATAAATATTTTAAAATAACTATATTTAAATAATGATTTGTGAGTAAACAGCTTAATTTTATTTGTTAAATAGTCCTAAGAAATGCCACTCTTGATTTCCAAATATTCTAGATAAATTCACATGTCACTTCACTCCTGAATTTATTGATGATTTGAAATCGCTCATGACATTACTTATGATAAATATTTTAGGGCAGGTTATCATTAATTGTTGTAATTTATTTCACGTGTCAGGTAAGAATTGTCTTTTTTTTTTAATGCCCTAGGTTTGTCTTTTCGACATTCCTGGTTTCCCTCCTGGCATGGAATATTTGTAACCCACTTCTGAGGTTGGGGCGCCTGGAAGGCGGGGTTACGTTGCCCCGATGATATGATGGATGATGATGATAATGGTGTGCCAGGAGAGTTCCTAATTCTAACCTAAGATGAATATGAATGATGACGATTGCAATGGCCATATGATTTCAAGGACCATTTGGGCCTTAAAGTTTTCCTGACATTTGTCTTACAGGTGAGGAAAAACCCCGATAAAAACCTCACCCAGAAAACTGTCCCGACCGGGGATCAAACCTGGGCCCGCTGCGTGACAAGGCAGCACGCTACCCCGAGACCACAGCGGTGGACCTATTATGTGTATTACGACCATGATTATTTAATCTGTTTTTGATGACAAATTTTGAAAAAGAAACATTAGATAGTTATTTAATATACAATTTTAAACAAGGGACGAAAATGTATTTTTTTTACATTTGAAGAGAAAATGCTTAGATTGGGACTCGAACCCTGCACTTTTGGCTTTCTAGGCCAATGTTCATCCGACTGAGCTAACTGGGTGAGTTTCAATCTTAACACAAATTTTTCTCTTATATACGCTGTCAATTCCCGCACACCAAATGTTATGAAACTTTTGCTTCTATCTTGCAAATGGCGGCTCCTTTATTAAGAAGACATTTATTTGGGAATTTTACATTACATTATAAAGCCTGTACGGCTTCTTTCAATGTTTTTATGATTCATGTCATACATTTGATGGTTAAATCATATTTGAAGAGAAGAATTATATGCTGAGACTGGGACTCGAACCCAGGTCCTTTGGCTTTCTAGGCTAATGCTCTACCGACTGAGCTGTTATTTTCTTGATCCCTATTAGGTTCGTCTTCCGGGCATATAGGCCGTGGTCCAATCGTTCTTCTACTCGACGTTTCGTCTACTGCTGCGGTAGACATCTTCAGGAGATACTGCGTGCTCTCTGTGAACTCCTCAACAGTCGGCTGCAGACTGGCTGGTCGTTGGAAACTCCCTCCCTATTTATAGGCACGCCCCTGGTGGAGAGGCGGTTTTCTGCGCGGTCCGTGTTGCGTGCTGTTTTGTCCAGGCTGTCGCTAGCAGAAGTCATAGGCTTCGTTGTCGTATTGTGCAGTGCCGGGATCCAGATTTTGTTTATCTTCATGGTTTCTTCTTTTTTGTTAAAGGAATTTTTGTGTTTATATATTTCAATGGCTTCTCTGTACAGTCTGGTGTAATAATGTGATGTTTGGGACAATACCTGTGTTTCTTCGAATCTTATTATATGTTCTTGGTTGTTCATCCAGTGTTCCGCTACGGCTGATTTTTCCTTTTGTTTTAGTCGAGTAGAAGAACGACTGGACCACGGCCTATATGCCCGGAAGACGAACCTAATAGGGATCAAGACGCCGGCCGTGAAAGCCTACAGTTATACATGTTATTTTCTTGTTTATAATTATTTTATCTATATGAAAACTAAACATTTTATTCATTTGTTTGTCAAACAATATTCTAAATATGTTATACTTTTTTAATAACAATGTGGAAAATAAGTTTACATTTAGAGTGTTTATTTGACAGACAGGTGAATGAAGAAAACTACATAATAATGAGCTATGTGGTATGTATATAAAGCCAGATATAATAAGAACAGAGTCCACACTATGAACTCTCAATACATCAGGACCCTCAACCTCAGGTGCCCTCACAGATAGTCCACTAGTTACTGCAATGCCATCAAAACTTTGTATCACCATCGGCTGTTCTCCAGTCCACTAACTGGGGATGTGTCCTGCCGCTATGGTGGATTAGTGGAGAGCCGTGCTCCACAGTAGAGGTGTTAGTGCGCCAAGTCGCTTACCCGACGACCCCACAAATGGTCCATGAGTCTTGATCTAGCTGGAAGGACAGGCTTTTCCACCAACCATTTCCCTTACCACCACCCAAGTATGCGCCTTGCTGCTGCTGTGAGATCAGCAAGAACTCTGCCATGCCAGAACTCAGACAGTGTTCTCCAACAGACATTCCAGCGATCCACAATACCACTGATAAATATATCAGTTGACGGATATTTCTTTTTAACTGCATTTGTCAAATCATAGAGATTCACTATGATGTATTCCACACTCTTTCACCAATTACTAGCAACATTAGAAGTACTAATTGACTACCTTAAAGAACAATTAAATTTTATCTTTATACATATAATTCTTCTATGCATGTGTACGCCACTGAACTCCTTCTAAACGACTGAACCGATTTTCATGAAATTTGTTGTGTGTCTGATTGGGTCCCTCCATGGTTTAGATTCACAATTGGACCCTCTAAAAAACCACTAGGTGTAGGAGTTCACCTGAAGTGAAACATTTGAAAACACTCTAGTGGTTACATTTTTTGATGTTTTCACAATGAAACTCAGTATATCATATTAAAATTAACCAAGGTTGGTATTATCAAAACATGAGCGAAATCTGACAGTTAGAAGTGGACGTTTACTTGAAACCCAAAATTAAAAACTGCCTAAGTGACTGAACCAATTTTGATGAAAATTTTTATGTGTATTTGATTGGATCCCTGGATGATTTAGATTAACAATTGGACTCGGTACGTGACTCTGCGATCGGGTTATAGGATTTTTAATGTCAGACGTGTAGGCATCTGCATTATCGAAATATTCCGTGTGACAACAATGTGATGTTATCATGCATGTTTCTTGAGCCACAACAGATGGCAGTGAGGAGTTTTCTTGTGAACTTATTTAATAACATGTAATTATCTTAATTAGTGAATTTTATGGTAAGAAAGTAACTTTTTTATTGTCTGGCCATGACATGAGAATTGAACGTTTGGGCAGGGCAACATTTGTCAGGTCCGCTAGTTTTTGTATAAAATTAATTTTTATATAACTTTTTCAGCTCCACGACACAAGCAGTTAGACGCTTGCTCTCACCACTGGGGTCCCGGGATCAAGTCTCAGTCACTCCATGTGGGTTTCGTGGTGTACGAAACGGAGCTTGGGCAGATTTTTCTAGAGGTTCCTCCCGTTTTTTCCCTGCCACAATTTCATTCCACCATTTATCCATACTTATCTCATCCATTTCGTTCATCTGCCCCTGTGATGGTGTGTCAGGAGTGATCGGCCGGCATCCTTGTCATTCACAGTCCTTTATACAAGGGTCTTCATCTCTTCTCATCCCTCGACCCGACTCTGAGTTGGACACGAGTTGAGGATATTTATTTTATTTTATGTTGGAAGTTTGAGAATCCCAGGATAATCTCCCAACGTTGATAATTTTCCTGTTGAATGAACTGGAATTCAGATATAGATTACATTTTATCCAAAAATTAAATATTTTATATTGGACCAGGCACAGATATTTTAGGCAAGTTATAAAACAAACTCATGTGGTTTATTTTATTTCATTTAACATGTTTACCATAGAATAAACCACCCAAGCCAGTTTAAGTCAATTTAAGTAAACAATCAGAAATATATTTAAATTAATATTGGGAAGTAAACATTATGAGGTTATATCATTAATAGTGAGGGGAGAACATATTTTTATCGACTCACCTCATATGATTTCAAATTTCTTTGATACCGACGGTTTCAGACAATATCATGTTCTTCTTCAGCCATGGCTTCCACTGATCAGTGACCGTCGGTATCAAAGAAATTTGAAATCATATGAGGTGAGTCGATAAAAATATGTTGTCCACTCACTATTAATCAGAAATATTTTTATTATTAATTTAATACTTCTCACTGAAGGATAAATTATATTTGAAGAGAAATATTACACAATTTAAAATATGAGTTTATATTTGAAGGAGTCCATCATACTGTACCTTCCCCCTTTTTTTCAAAATTAATTACCTGATTTTTGGCAGTCTTTTGAATTTATTTTCTTTCTCATTTGAAAAAAAAAAAACACCATTAACAGAAAAAAACAATTAATAAGTCCATACTAGAAAGAATAATGTTATATGGATCGGAAGTTTGGACGACACAACAACTAGCCAACAGAATAACTGCAGTTAAAATGGATTTTTGGAGAAGAGCTGCCAGAAAATCTCGACTGGAAAGAATTAGAAATACATAAATTAGAAAATGGATGAATGCAGAAAGAAATATGATGGATGAGATTGAACACAGAAGGCTAAGATGGTATGGACATGTAAGAAGAATACAGGATGGAAGACTTCCAAAGGTCGTCTATGCATGGAAAATTGAAAGCAGGAGTAGAAAGGGAAGACCAAGAACAACCTGGAAGAATAACATTCAAAATTCAATGAGGAAATTTGGTGTAATGGATGAAGACAGAGGACAGAGAACGATGGAGAACTTTAATTAAGGGAAATTTGTGAATGTTTGTTACAAACTGATAATCTATAAGTCAGTAGTCATTACTTACTTACTCACTGGCACTATCGAACCCATAGTCATTATGTGTTTTAAAAGAAATACGTTAATTACTAAGATTGGTTGGAGAAAACCCTGAATGATGAGGAAAATTCTCCAAATGATGAAATTTTGGAGAGTTACCGAGTCTTCTTATGCTTTCTACATACATAATAATGTAGATGAATATAATGAAGGCAGATGGTGTTAATGTTTTACGTAATTTTTTTTTATTAAGTATTTTCTCTACATTACAGTAATTATCCTTCAGTTCAAATGTATTGAGCTCCGCCACAGATTTCTATCCTCAGCAACTTCTTCTTTGAGGTCCCTGCTGATCATGTTTCTTCTCACTTCAACCATCCACTGTTATCTGGGTTTCCCCCTCCTCCTCCTGCCTTCAGCATTCCAATCCAGCATCATTTTTGGGATTCTATTATTCTCCATCCTCTTCAGATGTCTGTCCATACCATTTCAATTTTCGTCGTTCTATTACTTCTATAATATTATGTTTACATTCTTTATTTCTCTAATTTTCTGGTTCCAAATTTTCTCCTTTCTTGATTTTGTTCATGACCATCGCCAAAAATCCATCTCTTAAAATTTTTTTTGCTTGCTGTCTACCTAAAGTTCAGGTCTCTGCACCATACAATATAACACTTTGTACTAATGATTTAAATATCAAGGTCTTGGTTTTATTTGTAATATTTTTTATTTACATATCACTGAATTTAACGTTCCAATTGCTTTTCATCTTATATATATATATATATATATATCCATCCATAGTAATTCTGCCCAAAGGCAGGTCCTTCACTGCAATCATAGCATTTTCATGCTATGCTTGCAGCTTTACTAGGGAATTGTAGGTGTGCTAGCTTCCCGTTGCTTTCCACACCGGTGAAGGATGATGATGACGAAGATGATAAGGATGATGATGATGACCATATGATTTCGGGGACCGTTTGGGCCTTAAAGTTTCCCTGACATTTGTCTTACAGGTGAGGAAAAACCCCGATAAAAACTTCACCCAGAAAAACTGCCCCGACCGGGGATCGAACCCGAGCCCGCTGCGTGACAAGGCAGCACGCTACCTCGAGACCACAGCAGTGGACTATATATATATACAATAATAATTCTTGTATTTATATTTTAATAGACTTTAATATTTAAGTTTTAATTGTATATACTGAGAATAAAAGAGAGCCACATGAACATTTTCTAGATAATTTTAGTGCTGACTTCCAAGTGAGTTTTTGCACAATAGTGCATTTTGTCATACTTACAGCAATGGCGACCATGATTGAAAGTTTAACTTCCTACATTTTGGGGTTGCCAACTTAAATAACTATACTGTAATATTACATATTACAAACCGCGGGTGGAAGTAAAACCACTGTCCTTTATGTATACTACGTACAATGTATATACAAGATATATCCAAAAGGTAGTGTTAATATACATTATATGAAACAAAACACTGCATTTTAAATGAACTGAACTTTATTTGAAACAATATAAAACAATAAATTTGTACTTGCCGCCATTTTATACCATGATTAGTCTCATGGCCTGCTGTAGTTTTAACTAATAAACATTGCCCACACTGAATATTTCCAACAAAGATGTCATTATTTAACTATTATTTATTATTTTGAAAATACCATCGCGCAAAAAATAATGTACAACGCACGTTTGTGAAGTGTTTTACAGAATCTCCGGAATTAAAAACCTCACTATTGCTCAGTTTTAAACATTTTCCTCGCTTCTGTGAAAACCACTTCCCCAACCTCGCATTGTAATATACTATTTAGTTATTTCATTTCTTAGATTATTAAATTGTTGTTTCAATAATGAAAACAAAATTATTTGTTATGAACTTTAATTTATTAATATAACAAACTAATTTCACTGAATGTGAACGCTCCTGCAATAAATTACCATTAACAACAAGGAAATCAATATTTGTTTGTAATATAAGGTAATGGGTTATTAACTCTCATTTCTTAATGGAATTATATTAAAAGCACACTTGTAGCTAACAGAAAAACGTGCCTCTCTATTCGTCTTCATTTCCATTATGCTAGAATTTCCGTTAAAGGATACATCATTAATTAATATGTATGAAAATAAGAAAACTTTGAGAGATCAGCACTCAATTTACAAGAGTATTAGACCAATATATTGGTTCTCCCAAATGCTAGGACTGGTTCCTCTAACAATGATTAAGGAACAAACAAAATTTGGATATATTTACACAGGATTTGTTAAGAGCAAGACAAGAGTTGCTTATACTGCGTTCATTGTATTAGTCCTTTTATCCTACCTGTCTTTCCTAACAGTTTACACTTGTTTCAATAATTACATTTTTGATACTTTATCAACAGCGTATATCACAGAGATGTTCACTTTGATTCCTATAACTATTTTAGTTGTATCTTCAACAGCATACAAAGTAAGCAACAAAATAGGTAAAGTGCTGCAAGATATCTCCTTTGTTGATAAAATTCTGTTGTCATCTAGAACATCAATATATTTATCAACAGAAAATGTACTGCAAAAGCAAGTAATTTTTACTTTGATTGTAACAGTCTGCCTGAGTTTCTACGAATTCTATATTTGGTACAGCGACTACACGTGGTTCCTGAACTATGTAATTGTAAAGTTTTTAGGTTTGATTCTCAATACATCTGTAACACAGTTCATACTTCTCTTCTTCTAATAAATCACAGACTTCGTTCGTTGAACTCTTTCCTAACAAGCGAAACACTTTCTAACTTACCCTCAAACAAATTAATTAAACAAAATTACAACAGATCATAGGAGTTGATCATCCCAAAATCTTGACTCATAAAACGTTATCAATTGACATCTGCAATGATAATTATAATCCACAATCCAATTCCTTTATAAATAAAAGTGAGCATCTGGAACAATCAGAAAGATATTACTATAAACAAATGGCGCTGTTCGTATGCACACTTTGCGAATGCTTTATGATGTGTTATGTGATATAGTATCTTCTATTAATGGTATTTACGGTTTTCAAATATTGGTCATAATGATGGGAGGTGTAATGGAAATTACAATATCTCTAAATGCTGCAATAATTGTATATTCAAAAAGTGATTTTCTCATAAAGTCGCTACCAACTTCGTATGGGCAACAATGGCGATGGTATCGCTTTTTGTAGTAAGCGGATGTTGTAATTCAACTGTCAAGGAGGCGTCGCGCACCTCTGTTCTGCTTCAGAAACTTCTCTTACTGCAAGACATTCATCCTGATATGAAGGCGGAGATCAATCTATTTCTTCAGCAGGTAAACATCCGAAAAGTCAAGTTCACAGCTTGGGACTTCTTCACCATCAAATATTCGATTTTAGGTTCGATGATTGGCACTGTAACAACATACTTAGTTATTATTGTGCAATTTCAAAAATTGACTTAATAAATTTATTAAATATACCAGTACCATAATCTTATTTACACTAATAATGTTTCTTGTCCTGTTTTGAAATTTGATAATTTAGATATATTTATGCGCAATAAGAAACTCGTTAAGAGAGGAAAGAATATTATGAGTATTTGAGAATAAAGTTCTTAGGAAAATCAAAGGAATATGTAACTACTAGCTTCACAACATCTCACACAATGTTGAGAATATGTTTTTGTGGATTACAGAATGGAACATTCCGTGATCTTCTAAGCCTATTTTGTGACCGTTTGTACATCTTTATATATATACTTCTTCTGTATGTGTGTTTGTCACTGAACTCCTAAACGACTGGACCGATTTTGATGACAATTTTTGTGTGTCTGATTGGGTCACTCGACGGTTTAGATTCACAATTGGACCCTCTAAAACCATTAGGTGTAGGTAGGAATTCACCTGAAGTGAAAATTTAAAATCGCTCTAGCAGTCACATTTTTTATGTTTCACAACGTAGTTCAGTAGGCCTATGTCATATTAAAATTAACTGTGGTAGGTATTATCCAAAAAATGAGAGAATTCCAACAATTAGAATGGAAGTATACTTGAAACCCAAAATTAAAAACTGCCTAAACGACTGGACCGATTTTGATGATTTTTTGTGTTTGTTTAAGTTGGTCCCTGTATGGTTTAGATTTACAACTGGACCCGGTAGGTGGTGCTGGATCGAGTTATATGAGATTTTCATGTCAGATGTGTAGTCATCTGCACTATCGACATATTCTGCACGAAAACAATGTGACATAATCATGCATGCATCTTGAGCCATGAGAGATAGCAGTGAGGAGTTTTCTTGCAAACTTATTTCTTCTTCTTCCTCTTCTTCTTCTTCCTTTCTGTGGTCTCAATCCAACGTTTGAATGGTCTGCCAAAGATCTCTTGCCTGGTAGCTGGTAATTTAAGATTTGACGTGGTAATCTTGTTCTGCTCAATCTTCTTACGTGAGATTTCCAGTTGTTTCTGTATTTTTATACATATTCCATGACTGATTCTGTTTGTAATTCTTTGAGAATCTCAGAATTCCTTTTATGGTCTGTTCTGTGGCAATTCATTCATCCAGCCTCCTGTGTAAATCTAAATAAATCCCTATCGGCAATAATAACCAGATGATATTATAACATCATTAAATGAAGCAGTTACTGGACTTAGGTCATATTTATATTCAAATTGATCAGGGAAGAGAGTGGAACCTGATTATGTAAGAGCAAAGGCCGTATAAAATGATCCAAAGAAGTCAACATCAATGTAATCAAATTATTAGTTATTAAAGAATACTGACAACTCAGGTAATGTAAACCTTTCTTTTGTGAAGACGGAAGTGGCTGACACATGATAATAACTTACTAATGACAATAATCCTTTGTTCGACAGATTGAGTAGAGATATCTTCTAAGCCTCCAGTTAACTGATTTAGCGTGATAACCATAACCCATTAGCTAATGTACAAGCGGGGGGTTTTACCCTGACACAAACATCGTTAGCAAAAAGTGTGGGAACATGGCAAGTTTCTAGCGTCGGAAGCCTAGGAAAAAACCCAAGCCTAAGAAAAAACCCAAGCCTAGCTAATGTTTGTGACTAGACTGTACGTGAAGCCAGCACGGGGAAAAAAGGTCCAACCTCTGAAGGCGTAAATCGCCAATAATAAATTTGTAACACCCCCGGGATCAAAATAGGAGGGCGCATTAACCAATTATATGTTTCGTTATATGTGCCTAAGCACAGACCTTAGGTCCACGTGATCGAGGTAGTGGGAGTAACTAATTTACCTATAGGCGAGAGAGGCTTCTCCTCGTCACTTACTTCTCGTGTATAATTTCATCAAGTCACTTCAAAACACTACGTTCTAAAAAGTTGGATAAATTCACTTCATATATATACAATTACTTGCAGTTTATAAAAGTCAAGAATAAACTACTTTTACCAGATATTCTTTGTACATTAATTCTGCCCGACGAAGTCCTCGTGGAATCCCGAGATAAGAACCTCAACTCTACCGAATACCAACCGAGCAACCTAAGTTCTCACACATGGAGAACTCCTTCAGTATTCCTAGTGTCACTAAATCCAATCGTTACCCCTTGGCCCAACAATAAACCCCTCTCCATATTGGCTCCCTAACGTGCGGGCAGAATAGGTCGTAAAGTAACACACGAATAGAAATCAACGGCAGAACGACTAAGTCCCACGACCACGAGGCAACCAGGACAGAGAAGATGATGGCAACAAGCAGACAGACAGCAACTGAAGGAAGGAAGCAGTAAGTGACACAACAACAGAATAAGCATTTTTTTTACTTTTTACCTATATAAGAAATCAAAATATTACAGTGATTTAACGGAGAATATATCTGTGTGTATTTATGTTGTTAAGAAGTAGGAATAGAAAGAGGCAGGCAAATAAAGATAAAAAAAATGGATAGGAAACACGAAGAGATTAGGGAGAAGGCTTGTGGGCAACTGATTGAAGGAGAGAACGAAATCGTAAGGATGGAGAGGACAACGAAGATGGCAGAGAGAACTTAGAGCAGAGCACAGGGGAAAGTAGTGAAAACAACGCAAGAGTAGAAGCTAGAGGGGAAGTAGAGGACAAGGGAAATCCAAGCACCGACACCATGAATACATGGAAATGCTAATGTCGAGAATAGAGGAGATGGATAGAAGTAGGAAAATGGATTTAGAGACGATAGATAGAAGTAGGAAAATGGATTTAGAGACGATAGATAGAAATAGGAAAATGGATTTAGAGGCAATGGTCACGGAGCTGGAGTTGGCGGCTATTTATTTCGCCACCCAGAAATTTCGTTCGTACATTTTCGGACATAAGACCATTGTACATTCGGACCATATCAGCATCGCATTCCTAAATAGGTGCAAGCTGGGTTCGAACAAGACCAGCCGGTATATATCGGAAATTCTCAGTTACGACGTGGAGATCAAATATATCGCCGGAAGCGAAAATGTTTTTGCAGACATGCTGTCACGCCTCAGTCACGTGACTAGTAATCCGGACTACGTCGAAACTCATAATCGCGAGGTGCAGATTATGAGGACAGTCGTCCATGTGAACAAAATGTTATGCAGGGACCTTATGAATATGAAAACACAACAGGAAATGGACCCGGATTTAACAGACCTGAGGAAAAAGGCCGAGGATATCGCCGACGCAAGTGATGCGGACACTTATGGGATGCTCGATGGAATACTTTATAAGAAATGTGGAAGGGCCGAAATTGCCTGGAAAACAGTAGTCCCTAGGCACCTCGAGGAGCCACTCATAAAAGAGTTCCACGCCGCGTTAATTCACGCTGGATGTGAACGCGTTGCATTAAAACCTATCGCAATATTTCTACTTTAAGAGACTGCATAAAAAGTAAGACAGGTTACCGCAACATGTGACCTATGTCAGAAGTGTAAAGGTCTCAATATACGTTTCGACGTTTCTCCACAAAATATAATTAGAAATAAACCTAACAGTCTGGTAACAATCGATACCCACGGACCCATGCCTACTGGAGAACTAGGGTATAGGCATATCTTGGTCGTGGTGGACACGTTTTCCAAATTTACGAAAATATATCCGATGAAAACAGTAACAACACAAGGCTGTTTAAGAAAACTCTTTTATGATTACGAACGCAAATATGGGAAAATCGAGGCAATTTTGGCCGATAACGCATCTGTTTATCGGAGCGCGAAATTCCGAGAAGGATTGAGCAAGAGGGGTACAAAGCTATATCATTGTCTCTATACATGCCCTCGGGGAACCCTACGGAGAGGATGAATAAGGAGATCACTACGTGCTTAAGGATTTTGTGCCATAAAAGACACTCAAATTGGGTCAGATATATCCCCCACATAGAGCACATGTTGAATCACGCTGTCAATAATGTGACGGGATACGCACCCATTACTTTGATGAAGGGGCTGCAACCGGACAAACTAGTCGCTAACGTACCTGACGCGATCAATATCGATGATGAATCACTTACCGATGAACAAAGATGCGAAAGAGCATTCCATAGGACGCGGACACTTGCGGACAAAAGAAGGAAGCGGACCAAACGCTCTAAGCACGTTTGGCACCCGTCTATCGGCGACAAAGTGCTGGTAAGGAACCACACGCTATCTGACAAATTACGCAAGGCTAACGCAAAAATGGATTTATTATGGAAAGGGCCAGGGCTCATATCCAAACAATTCGGCACACACACGTACGAGGTAAAGTGGGCCGACGCCAGGGACAAGGTTATGGGACGTTACCACTTACAGAAACTCAGGCCATACAAGGAGAAGGCGTGAGCGAACAAAGCCTATCTGGTTCGTAGCAAACTTATGTAATGGTATGGAGATTGACAGGTGGCGAAGTTTCAAGATCGAGAAATAAAAATGTGAATAAATTAACATTGCGAGTGTTCAGAGTTTGTTTGCGTGTGGGCGTAGTATCGCAAAACATGTATATAATAATAGTACAGGAGGCCTTTGCGAGTAACAGACTGTGAAATTAGACACTAATAGTATTAAGGGTAGATAGACGGACAGTGAAAATGACACTCGAAAAATAGGAGGGAGAGATTTTTACACGTAAGAATGACAACGGAATGGATATTACGTATGTGTGTATGTCTTGCTTGTACTATATTGTATTGTGTGCACAGGTAGACACTACTGTGATTTTAGGTATGAGATAAAGGTCAATGTAAACGCTGAAATTATGCAGTACCCAGGTAAGGAAGTGGTTATATACCGACAAAATTTTGATATAACATACAAAAGGTACAAACATATAAGCTCTACATAATCCCCAAACGAAAAAAAAAAAAAACAAGACCTGATAAATTATACTTAAATGCATGAACCAGTTTTCACGGGATTCGAACTCAATACTAGCTGAGATTAGGACATAAATAAAAGTATTAGTGAAAAAAAAAATAATAAGTGTTGTATGGTAAAGTACCAAATATAATCAGTAATTAAAATAAATAACACTAATAAAGTGATTAAATAGGCCTAGATGAAAACGCTAATCGCGAGAGGAAAGGGCAAAATGACTGCGAAAAAAATAAAGTGAAATGTCAATTTAGATATTAATCATGATAATACCCCCATATTGATGAATATGATATAATTAATTGAATTAGGGTGAATACATAACACATGCATGTCCACTTTCAGCTAAGAGTGAGGGCGATTAATAAATTGTTGATTTGAACTTATCGATAGAGAATGGATCTATATTTTTAAATGTTTTAACCCAATCGCTCGAGCAGAAAGCTGCAGTATCTACTTAATCCAGTAAATGTTAAAATGAGCCCAGATAGGCCATTGTCATTGTTTAATACATATAGGTAATTGAAGAAACTTGTACAACAATCTGAATACGAATAATATCATGATGATTATGATTCTTTTGTCTAAAATAACAATCAGACAGCGTAAACATAGGAGCTAATGAGACAGGGTGAAGCTCAATGCACCTTAATTGAAAGGCCGAGTGACGGTGTGAACCTATAAAGCGTGAGGAATTTATTTGTTGATTATATTTACAGAATTTAATTTGTAGACGTGGGCCGAAGCGGCACGTCACTGTGTTTGTATAACACGTGCTATTTTGTTGAAAATATTTGAGGGCAAGGATCCCGTATTATCTAATAATGAGATGAGATGAAGTCATGGTCGCTGGTGAAAGCGAATGTGACAATTTGTGCGAATTTGTATTCGATGTTAATAATGAGATGAGATGAGGTCATGATCGCTGATGGAAGCGAATGTGACAATTTGTGCGAATTTGTATTCGATGTTAATAATGAGATGAGATGAAGTCATGGTCGCTGGTGAAAGCGAATGTGACATACTATACGATTCTGCATTCGAAGGAAATGATTTTGCACGCTTAAGAAAATAACGTCGTTTGGCTGAGCAATGATATAGCCAGCTATGCTTTGGCAAAGTAAATGGGCCGAAATATGTTGAGAATAAAATATTAAGAATCATGAATATTTCATGGATTAATAATCATGATGAATTCGTATGTATGCAATACCTATGGGGAAAAAATGATATCAGGGGGTAATACTATCAATAATAATTGTTTATAACGATAGCACAGCTGCTTAAACGCGATATTTAGTATTTTGGTCGCAAAGATATAGATCCATGTAAATAAGTCTTATTGACTCAATTTAAATTAAATTAGCAAAACTGAAGTATTATTCGACATATGGTTTGAAGTAGACAAAACTGGTTCATCGCAAATGAATTCCCAAGCTGTAGACGCACATTATAATGTAGGTAGATATTAAGGTGTAAATTAAATTGAAAATAAACAGTTACACATGAAGAAGCAATTTATGCTATACTGGTATTCAACTAAATAGTTTTGAATGGTAATTGTATAAGCATGAATGGTTTGAGTAGACCACCAAATATATTAAGGGTGTATCTTTTTTTTCTTAATGAATATTTATGTATGTCTATATTGCAGAAAGTGAGTCTATTTAACCTCAAAGAACGATCCCAGGTAAAAGGGATACATATCAGTGTTTACAATCTGAACATAATTGACGTGCTGGCAACACTCTCAGGGTTAACGTGCTCTAACCAAAATATTATAGCCATTTTTTCTTTAAAGGCCACTATAGCTATGATACTAGCATTATATTACGCGAGAGGATTATAAACAAATAAAAAAATCCCTTGATTTTTCCATTTGTTTATAGGGCATTTGTGGCAATTCATTCATCCAGCCTCCTGTGTAAATCTAAATAAATCCCTATCGGCAATAATAACCAGATGATATTATAACATCATTAAATGAAGCAGTTACTGGACTTAGGTCATATTTATATTCAAATTGATCAGGGAAGAGAGTGGAACCTGATTATGTAAGAGCAAAGGCCGTATAAAATGATCCAAAGAAGTCAACATCAATGTAATCAAATTATTAGTTATTAAAGAATACTGACAACTCAGGTAATGTAAACCTTTCTTTTGTGAAGACGGAAGTGGCTGACACATGATAATAACTTACTAATGACAATAATCCTTTGTTCGACAGATTGAGTAGAGATATCTTCTAAGCCTCCAGTTAACTGATTTAGCGTGATAACCATAACCCATTAGCTAATGTACAAGCGGGGGTTTTACCCTGACACAAACATCGTTAGCAAAAAAGTGTGGGAACATGGCAAGTTTCTAGCGTCGGAAGCCTAGGAAAAAAACCCAAGCCTAAGAAAAAACCCAAGCCTAGCTAATGTTTGTGACTAGACTGTACGTGAAGCCAGCACGGGGAAAAAGGTCCAACCTCTGAAGGCGTAAATCGCCAATAATAAATTTGTAACACCCCCGGGATCAAATAGGAGGGCGCATTAACCAATTATATGTTTCGTTATATGTGCCTAAGCACAGACCTTAGGTCCACGTGATCGAGGTAGTGGGAGTAACTAATTTACCTATAGGCGAGAGAGGCTTCTCCTCGTCACTTACTTCTCGTGTATAATTTCATCAAGTCACTTCAAAACACTACGTTCTAAAAAGTTGGATAAATTCACTTCATATATATACAATTACTTGCAGTTTATAAAAGTCAAGAATAAACTACTTTTACCAGATATTCTTTGTACATTAATTCTGCCCGACGAAGTCCTCGTGGAATCCCGAGATAAGAACCTCAACTCTACCGAATACCAACCGAGCAACCTAAGTTCTCACACATGGAGAACTCCTTCAGTATTTCCTAGTGTCACTTAAATCCCAATCGTTACCCCTTGGCCCCAAACAATAAAACCCCTCTCCAGTTCTTGAGTAGCCTGCTGCAGTAGTAGAACGTCTCATATAAATTTAATTTCTGCCGCAGTTAGTCTTTGTTCATCTACACTGCGAATTTTCAAGGCCTCACTGCCCTCGACACATAAATATGGTCTGGCCAGTGTTTATTAAATTCTAATTTGTGTGTGTTGTTGCTGTGCTGTGCTTGGCTTGAAAATATTATTTATAATTCCTGTCATCTCTGTTTAAATTTATAATGTCCCTTTATTAGTGAATTTATGGTAATAAAAGTAAAAAAAGTAACTTAAATTATTATTGTCCGGCCATTGGCACTAGAATTGAACGTTCGGGCAGGAAAAACGTCTGCCGGGTCCGCTGGTATCCTAAAGATGTTTTCATGAACAAGAATTAAACAGTTCTGTAATCATCTGTTTCTTCAGTATTTGTACAAATGTTATAATTTATAAGTTAGTTTTGGTTTTGAGGTAGCATCATTGCCTCGAACTTAGGAGGATCCCCGGTCGGACAAGTTTCCTGGGCGTTGGTTTTTCGGTTTTTTCCTCACCTTTAAGACAAATGCCAGGAAACTTTAGAACCTAAATGATATCTCGATCATCATCTGGCCATCATAATCATCATTATCATATTCTCCACGATTAATATGAATGTTTGCGTGAATGGAGTGTTTCATCTTGATGTTGTGTTTGTCTTGGGGATGGCTGTTACATTTAGCTGATCACTCATTCGGCCAACACTTTTAAAATACATGACGAAACACCATTGAGGTCACTATGGAACATTTAAAATATAAAATAGATACCTGAGAACTCAGTCGCCCTGAACTTTATAAGGTGTGAAGTACTTAATGAGAACAAACCCATTGACAAGATTCTCACAACAACTAGTACCAATTTACATGCTGAGGATGGAGCATATGTTCCAAAAGTACTTCACATCTTACAGCCTTTATAAAGTTGAGGACCACTGAGATCTAGGGATCTATTTTATATTTTAAATTTTCATTCGGGCAGGTCCTTGTGTGGTCTAAAAAATGTGTGTGTGGTCCACAGTTTAAAATTCCTCTCCCGACAGGTCACACCACTGTAAGGCTCAGATGGCTTCTAGCATCTAATATATATATATATATATATATTATGAAAAGAAAAAATGAATGCTTGAGTCGGGATTTGAACCCGAGCCTCTAAACTCCGTATGTTTAGCGCTCTAACGACCTGAGCTACCCAAGTATCTCAATACAAACATACATTTTTCTTAGATATGTAGTATTGCAATTATAGCTGGATTTATTCAATGATACCCATTATTTACAGGACTTTCCATAAATCACAAGAGCTAGCGGAAAATCGTTCCGACTGACATCTAGTGGCCAACATAACTTACTTACTTACTCACTCACTGGCACTATCGAACCCGTAGGTTCATGGCCGCGCGGACATAAGCTCTCCATACATCCCTATCCTGAGCTAATGCTTTCCAATCATTCCCCGTATAATATACTTACCTCATATCATAGTTAATGTTGTTCTCCCACCTCATTCTTGGTCTACCAACTGGGCGTTTTCCCTCTGGCTTTCCTACAAGAAGCTTCCATGCACGTCTTTCATTCCCCATACGCGCAACATGTCCTGCCCATCGCAGTCTACGAGACTTAATCTGTTCTTATTATATCTGGCTTCCTATAAAGACCATGCAGTTCATTGTTATGTAGTCTCTCTCCATTCACCTGTCTGTTCATCTCTCTTTGGTCCAAAAATTTCCTAAGTACTTTATTCTCAAATACTCGTAATCTCCTTTTCTCTCTTAAAGTAAGAGTCCATGTTTCGCACCCAGGCCAACATAAACAGTTAAGCAAATTTTTAAAGAGAATATTTACTTCACAGCAGTAACGTTTGTATATTTAGATGTTATAACTATATTTTTAACATTTGGCAATGAAAGAAAATATGCTAAATATATATATATATATATATATATATATATATATATATAGATATATAATAGAGGAGTTAAACTCAACAATAGAGAAATACAGAACAAACTGGAAAGAACACTTGGCAAGGATGACTGAGAATAGAATACCAAAAGCAGCCTATACCTATTCACCACGAGGAAGAAGAAGCTTGGGAAGACCAAGGAAAAAGATGGAAAGAGCAGCAATTTGGAGCCGGAACAGGCTAGTAAATAAGCCTAAAACCGTGAAGAAGAAGAAGAAGAGAGTGGGGGTTCAGCTAGCAGGCGATGTATTTTGGTAGAGCAATTGCGGTTCTCAAGGGACAACGCAATCAACTGTGAAGACAACTACGGTAATGAAGGTAGACGATGAATTATTATATAAAAAATTATTTTATGTCTGTAATTTAAACTAGAACACTTTTAGTTTCTTACTTATGAGGCACACTAAATCAATGACGCCCTTGACACTCTGGAGAACGCTTGTACGTATTCGCAAACTTATTTGCGTTGATCGGACGTTCTCTATACGATCTACTAAAGTTCGCGTTCCCTATAAGTTAGTCGTGTAAATAACACACTCGTTTATTCAGGTGGGAATTTACTAGTTTCCCCGATTTTTATATGCCTAAGTGACCTTTAATATTCTCACATTGTTGATAATAACTTGGAAACTATATCGATATCGCCTACTCTTAGGCGAAAATAAACAGAACGTGGATGCCTAGTTCTTGCCAATAGGACAAGATAGACGCGAATATATAATATGCAGGGTGTATAAAAGAGGATGGCGCAAACTTACATGGTTGAAATTACACGATAATAGAAGCAACAATGTCCCAGTAAACGTGGGTCCGCAAACGAACCGTTTGCGAGATAATTACGAATGTATGGTTACAAGCCGCCACTGACGCCATTGTTTGTAACATTGTACGGTTTACTCCTTGCGCACTTGAAGCTGCCCTATGTTCTTTGTTTACAAAACTGAACATTGCCGAGAGGTGGAGTAGTAATCAAACCATACACGCAGAACGTACAGGACGGATACAGTACACAATCTCAAAAGGTATCTTTCTCGTCTGAGGAGTGTCGCTTGTGCTGTTTTGTAGTTACAGTGGAACCTTACAATAACGATGAGTATGCGGATATGCATTTCATGTACGGTAGGGCAATGGCAATGCACTGTAGACTGCACGCTTGTGCCAAGAAACATGTCCTGATCGAAGACACCCCGAAAGTCGTAAATTTACTAGGGTCCATCAGCGCCTGAGATAAAATGGGGGTTTGCACATGCAGAGCAGTAGGTAGGCCTGCTCGCATTATGCCTGAGGTTGAGGATATGGTGTTGGAAGCAGTACAGCTCTCTCCAGGAACCTCGACGAGAAGAATTGCCACACAAGTGCCTGTACTAAGCCACAGTAGTGTATAGAGAATTTTACAGCGCAATTTACTGTACCCTTACCACCTCCAACGAGTTCAATGTCTCAATGATGCGGACTTTGTTCCTAGAGTGATGTTTTGTCAGTGGATGCAACAAGAGACTGTAGTCAACTCTCGTTTCGCATGTAACACTTTATTTACAGACGAAGCAGGATTCACACGCGATGATGTTTTAATTATCATAATACACATTTTTGGTGTGAAATAAACCCACATGCTGTTCGTGAGTCACCACATCAGCACCGTTTCTCACTGAATGTGTGGTTAGGGGTACTAGGTGATCATATCATTGGGTCACACATTCTTCCACGAAAACTTAATGGACGGAGGTACCTTAGGTTTCTGCGGCGTCATTTTCCAGGATTGCTTGAGGATGTTCCCCTTCAGCGACATCGGAGTTTGTGGTACATGCATGATGGAGCTCCGGCACAATTTGCTGCTGCTGTGAGACGGCATCTAACGCGCAGATACAGCCAAATATGGATAGGTGGAGGGCGGATCTGTACCTTGACATCCAAGATCACCTGATCTAAATCCTTTGGATTTTTGTGTCTGGGATCACCTCAAAAGCGAAGTGTACAGCACACCCGTTAACACGGTTGAAGAACTGGAGCAGAGGGTTGTACATGCTTGTCAAGAATTCAGAAATGATCCAGGGGTTTCGAAAGAATTCGACATTCATTGCAGAGACGAGCACAGTATTACATCCAGATGCAAGGAAGACACTTCGAACTCCTCCTTTAACAGGTAACCCATAAGTTGAGTGAACTGTGAAATGTGAACTAAATGAGATGAAAAATTAATAGTAAAGTCTAAATTCAAATTAATTTGTACTAACTAGGACGATGTTTACAATGAAGTCAGTGGCGGCTTGTAACTGTACATTCGTAATTATCTCGCAAACGGCTCGTTTGCGGACCCATGTTTACTGGGACATTGTTGCTTCTATTATCGTGTACTTTCAACCATGTAAGTTTGCGGCATCCTTTTTGATACACCCTGTATATCTTGCCAACCGGGCAAGGCAGACGCGAGTGTGTATACCTTGCCAACAGGACAAGACCGCAAGTGATTATACTTTTTCTTAAGTTTTGCCTCAAGCCCTTTTTCGAGAGTCTGGAAGGCGGTGACTTTTATTACAGCAATCATCCGATTGGTTCCATTAACACAACAATAATTAATATACATACATTCATTCGCTAAACTCAATTACGCCCACAATTTCTGTGTTATATATATATATATTATATATATATATTGGAATTTTTACACAGTTTATGAGGTTTTTTTTTTCTTCTTCCCAGCTGAGGGCTTTGATCTCGTTAACAAGGGTGTATGGTCATTGCGAACCTCACCCTTTTAAGCGGTTTGACAGTTCCACTCACAAACTAATTTGCGTTCGGATTTTCCTCGCGTTTAATCTCCTTTCTTTGTTAGTTATAGCTTCTTCTGCCTCCATTTGAATAGAAACTTGAAAACTAATCTGTGTTTTGTTAATTTTAAGGGAGGCCTGGAAAGTTTACTTTTCCCATGTTAAACAATTTTTGTTTACTGCTGGGCTATAGAAATTTATGTAGGCCTATTTTATCTATAATTACTCTAAGTATTAATATAATCAAATTCTAATAATTACATGCATAATGGGGGATAAATTGTCGTGTTGCCTTGTCACGCAGCGGGCCCGGGTTCGATCCCCGGTCGGGGCAGTTTTTCTGGGTGAGGTTTTTATCGGGGTTTTTCCTTACCTGTAAGACAAATGTCAGGAAAACTTTAAGGCCCAAACGGTCCCCGAAATCATACGGCCATCATCATTATCATCATCAGCTTAACCGGTGTGGAAAGCAACGGGAAGCTACTACACCTACAATTTCCTAGTAAAGCTGCAAGCATAGCATGCAAAAGTGAAAGATCTGCCTTCGGGCAGAATTACTATGGATGGAATATACATATAAGGTGAGAGGTTATACTGAGATAAAGAAAAAAAAAGAGTTTATATGATTTAATGAAGGGGGAAACCCAGGGAACAGTGGATGGATGAGTGAGAAGAAACATGATCAGCAGAGACCGCAAAGAAGAATATGCTGAGGATAGAAATGTGTGGTGGAGCAATAGTATATTACGATGCGAGGTTGGGAAGTGTTTTTTACAGAAGTGAGGAAAGGTTTAAAAAACTCGCTATGTCTCGGTTTTTAATTTCCGATATTCTGTAAAACACTTTACAAACGTGCGTTATTCATTTTTTGCGCGATAGTGTTTTTAAAATAATAAATAATAGTAAAATAATAACATTTTTGTTGGAAATATTTGCGTTCATTTTAACAACTGACTAACGTCAACAGTGTGTTTATTAGTTGAGACTACATCAGGCCGTGACACCAATCAGGAATAAAATGACGGCAAGTACGTATTTATTGTTTTATATTGTTTCAAGGAAATTCAGTTCATTTAAAATGCAGTGATTTGTTTCGCGTAATGCATATTAGCACTACCTTTTGGATACATTTTTGTATATACATTGTATGAAGGGTCTAACTGCAAAACTCACATTCTCCACTTTTGGCTGAAATGCATTTTTTGTTGTATCTCTACTCTAAATGTTGATCTCCACGTGAAATAAAGCCAAATTATGTAGATAAATTCATGAAAATTACAGAATAAGTTCAAATTAATGTTCGTTTTCATTGGTATGAGTTTTTTTTTTTTTGCTGTTTACTTGAAATTTTAAAAAGTGGAGAATGTGAGTTTTGCAGTTAGACCCTTCGTATGTAGTATACATAAAGAGCCGTTGTTTTACTTCCCGCACAAGGTTTGTAATGTATGATATTACAGTATAGTTATTTAAGTTGGCAACCCCGAAATTAGGAAGTTGAACTTTCAATGATGGTCGCCATTGCTGTAAGTATGACAAAACACACTATCACACAAAAAAACACATTGGGGTGAAGGATAACTACAATAATATTGAGAAAATCCTTGGTAAAAACAATTCAATGGATTATTAATAATTTCACTAAAAGCATATTAATGCAATCAGCCAATTACGAGTATGTTGTCAAGAAAGAATGATTTTGTTACTTCATCATCATCATCATCATCATAGTACATTCACGAATTTAGGCCATCTGTTGACCTGTTTCGGCCTCAAGAGAAACACCATCCAGAAGTCTTTTGAGTGGACGTCCTGGTCTTCTTCTTCCTGCAGGTTGATATCTTAACATTTGTTTGGGTATTCTGTGATCTTCCATTCGATGAACATGTTGCATCCATCTTGACTTATAATCAGAATTTTTGTTTTCTAAAGATTCCATGTGTAATTCTTCTAAGATGTCTTCATTTTTTTTTTGTGATCTAGTAGTGTGTATCCTGCAGTCCTCCGAAGATATCTCATTTCAGCATATCTAAGTCTCTGTATATCCTTCTGTTTCAACGTCCATACTTCGCTACCATACAAAAGAGTTGGAAGAGCCAGTGTTTTTTACACTTTCAGTGTTGAATGCTTTTGGACTAACTGTGGCTTGAAGATAGAATTTATTAACCCTAAAATTCTTAAAAATTTAGATATTTTTGCATTTACATCCTTTTCTTCTTCATATGAGATATTGCATCCTAGATATGTAAAATATTCACCTGCTCCAAAATTTTATTGTCCAGTACAATTTTACTTCTGACAGGATCTACACCTTGAAATGCCATAATTTTGTGTTTTTCTGTAGATATCTTTAATCCATATTCTTCTGTAATTTTGTTAAGTTCATACAGACCTTTCTGTAGATTATCTTCGGAATTTTCTATTATTATTTGGTTATCTGCAAACAATAGGGTGTTTAATTTTCTATTTTCTGATCTTATTCCAAATTATATGTTTTGTTCCAGCAACATATTACTTCATTGATATAAATTGTAAAGAGTTGTTGGGGATAGGGGGCAGCCTTGTCTCACATCCACGATTTATAATTCCTTCTTCAGAAAATCTGTTATTTAATTTAATCTTTATGGTGTTGTCTTTGTAAATATTTTGTATGTTCCGCCGAAGTAAATTTGGTATATTTCTGTCTTCCAATATATTTAAGGGTTTTGATCTCTTGACTTAAAGTTACTTGTTACTTAAGTAAATTAATTCATAAAGTTAAGAGTTAGTATTCAGTTATCATTATAATTATGATATTAGTGTCTTCTAGTAATGTACTATTTGTGACTATTTAACTCATGCCCCATATGGGAGTCAATACCATATCACGTTTCAATGAATTTGTTTTTACAACCAATGACAGTAGTGTTTCACTCATTCTTTATCGAATGCTCTTAACCAGCTCCTGCTTTTGTGATAAAGAAAGCTCCACCTCTTTAATATTCTGAACAGGTCGGAGCATTATTTTACAGTGACTGACTCTCCAACAAATATATATATGAACATAGCAAAAAAATGAACAGATTCCTTCGGACTGCATATTTGATAATTGTGTGTTCAATAATTGTGTTTTAAGTAATTATTTTACTGAGTTGTTCAATAAAAAAATAATTAAAAACCTATAATGTTGGTTGTAATATACAATTAATGTGTTTAATTTTTTCTCCACTAGCGTGCATTCTTACAATATTGCGATCCTATTTCAAGATTCCCACACCAGATGGCAATAAATAATATTATATGATCAAGTTGCACTGGATGAACAAATTAAACTTAATCATACAATTCTGATTTGTTTTCAAACATCGCCGTTTACGTTAAATATATAAATATTTAAAAATACCGGTAACTAACTAACTCACTGGCACTATCGAATCCGTAGGTTAATGGCCGAACGTAGATAAGCTCTCCATACATCCCTATCCTGAGCTAATGTTTTCCAATCATTCCTGTATAATCTACTTCCCTCAAATCATAGTTAATGTTATTCTTTACTAAAAAAAATAATAACCTATAATGTTGGTTATAATATACAGTTTGATGTGTTTAATTTTTTCTCCACTAGGGTGAATTCTTGCAATAGTGCGATCCTATTTGACAAAAACATGATAAAGTTGCAGTGGATAAACAAACGAAACATAACCACACTCATATGTTTTCAAACATCGCCATTTACATTAAATATGTAAATAGTTTAAAATAAGTATATTTAAATAATGATTTTTGTGTAAACAGTTTAATTTTATTCGTTAAATAGTACTAACAAATGCCATTTTTGATTTCCAAATCCTGTTACTTCGTGACTCGTAAATTTATCGATTATTTGGAAATCACTCGTGACATTACTTTATGGCCATTTAACTAATAGACCGATAATCGTGCCTCTTCCTGTTCGTAATGAGAGATATCTCCGCAAATGAGCTTCTTTGACGAGGATATTGATTGAAAAATGTACGATCGATATGGTAAGCAAAAAATGCCAAAAGAAAACAACTTCAAAAATTACCAAAAAAAAAGTTTCTGTTGCTGTGAAAAAAAAAATTTAATGTTTTATAATGAATTTACATTATTGTTAATAGTTATTTTTTATACAATCATCTGTTATTGATTTTTTCCAAGGTCCAAAGAGATTCAACAGTAGAGATATGCTATTTATAACTATACAGCCGGCTTAGAAATCGCTCGGAAGTAAGATCGGAATACATAACCTCACATTTGGTATATACTAAACATTATAATATTAATGTTAGCTTCTGATGTTGTATTATTCGCTAAACAGTCACTCCAAATCCAACGCGATGTTGGTTTTTCATTAGACAAAATCACTCGCGACTTTTTCGCTCATGATTTCTTCAGAAAGACACGATCTCTTGTTACTGTTGAAAATCATATACAACTATAATAGTTTAACTTATTAAATCCATTCAATCTAAGTAATTGGAATTCCAAACGAAGGAAGTATTCATGCAGTATTAAAAACAAGCAATGGTGGGGTGGGTCCAGCGATAACCCACTAAAGGCACAGTCTAATTACTTCTGTATTACAGTGAAACTCGCATTTGTTTACTACGATGAGAACGCAATACAGAATGGATACTAAGCCTGATACTATGGAAGAAAAATGAAGAATATCGACTCGCGTAATCAGTGTAAGTGTATTCTTAATTTATTGAAAAGTTGGTATACATAGGTCAACAAACCGGGTGAATCCTTTTGGCAGAAGAAAATATTTTAAAGAAATCAACAAGGCCAGGAGGACTATCAAAGTGAGTGTTAAATAAAATAATTATCCATCCATAGTAATTCTGCCCGAAGGCAGGTCCTTCACTGCAATCATAGCATTTTCATGCTATGCTTGCAGCTTTACTAGGGAATTGTAGGTGTGGTAGCTTCTCGTTGCTTTCCACGCCGGTGAAGGATGATGATGGTCATATGATTTCGGGGACCTTTTTGGCCTTAAAGTTTTCCTAACATTTGTCTTACAGGTGAGGAAAAAACCTCAGCCAGAAAAACGCCCCGACCGGGGATCGAACCCGGGCCCGCTGCGTAACAAGGCAGCACGCTACCTACAATTATAATAAAGGGAAAACTGCACTTAAACTTGTATGAAATATTTTTCAAAGTCCTATAGAACAACAGTGCACACGCGCCAGAGTTAATAAAGCCAGCGATAACCCACAATCGAACCACATATCCATTATCATCCTCGACTACTATCCGTCGCTCTGAAATTTAAATTACCAATCTTTGCAATAAATCCCCAAATCTATGTTTAAAAAATATATTAATAATATTAAAATTACCTAACATTTATTAAAAATGGGTGTACACTTACTTATCACTCCCTAACGCCAATCCAACCAGCGAGAACCCAAAACAGCGATAGATACATCATAGACTAAGCAATATACTCTGTGGAGAAAATAGCAGTTAGCATCACAATATTGTCTAACAGTGTCATAATATTGTGATTTGCATATTTAAATAAATACTTGAAAATTGTCTAATAATTTTATAACAATTGTATGAACAATTTTAAAATATTGAAAAATGTTAGTAAATACAGAAGAACAGCTATAGTTTACAATAATAAACTGAAAAATCAAGCGTAAGTAGAAGTGCAGTTGAGCCAAAAATAAATTTTAGTATAAATGCCCCAGTTAAACATTGAATATCACATACATATCAGTCCTTCCATTCATCAGAAAATGTCTTGGAAAATAGTATATTACGATGCGAGGTTGGGAAGTGGATTTACAGAAGCGAGGAAAATGTTAAAAAACCGAGCGACAGCAAGATTCTGTAAAACACTTCATAAACCTACTTGTTCTTCTTCTTAAACATAATTTGTAGGATTTTCATCCTGTTTATTTCCAAAATCACTCCTCGGAGGAAGGCGTATTGGATGTGTATGCACTGTCTATCCATCTCTTAGCTGGTCTTCCTCTTGTTCTCCCGTCCATTGGTCTATATTCTTTAGCTCTTTTTGCAAGTCTGTTTTCTTCCATTCTTTCTATATGACCCTTCCAATACTTTCGTCTATCTATAATAAATTTGGTTATGTCTTGAATATTGACATTTGGCCCTAATTTCTGTGTTCTGTATTTTATCAAATAATGTTTTCCCCTGAATAGTTCTTAAGATTTTCATTTCACATGTGATTATTATTTGTTTATTTTTGTTGTACCTGCCCTAGTTTCTGCCCATATACGATAACTGGTCGAACTATCGTTTTGTATATGCGGGTTTTGCTTTCTATTGACTTATGTTTGTTGCGCCAAATTAAATCTTTGATATATCCTGATATTTGTGCTGCTTTATCAGCTTGTTTTTTACTTCTTTTATTAAATGTTTAGTGCTTGTTATTAATGCACCTAAATAATTAAATTCTGACACTTGTTCTATAATTTTTTCTTTCCACTTCTAATTTGCATCTTACTGGTTCTTTTTATATTGTTAAGCGTTTTGTCTTATTCGTGTTAATTTCCATATTGTGTTTTCTGGCATTTATATTAATTTGATGTAAAGATCTTTGTAAATTATCTACAGATTCTGAAAGGAGAACATCATCTGCGTAACATATTAAATGAAATCTAGTGTTTCCCATTTTATAACCCAAACGTGGTGGTATGTTTTCAATAATTTATCCATTATAATATTAAATAAGAATGGACTTAAAGAGTCACCTTGCCTGTTGCCCTTTGTGAGCGTTATTTCTTCAGTTTGCTGTTCTTTTACTTTGATTACTGTTTTGCAGTGTGTGTTAATTGATATTATTGCACTAATCAGTTCATTAGGAATTTCATTCTCTCTCAAGATATGTATAACATCTTGAAGCTGTTATACATTATTTTTTGCGCGATGGAGTTTTCAAAATAATAGTAAAATAATATAATATTTTTTGGAAATATTTGCGTTCAATATAAACAACTGACTAACGTTAACAGTGTGGGCAATGTTTATTAGTTGAAACTACAGCAGACAGTGACACCAATCAGTGATAAAATGGCGGAAAGTACGTATTTGTTGTTTTATATTGTTTCAAGTAAATTTCAGTCCATTTAAAATGCTGTGGTTTGGAAAAAGTCTACTTTAACTTATCTGATATATTTTCAAAGTTCTATAGAACAACAGTGCGCATGCGCTAGAGTTTATAGAGCCAGCGATAACCCACCATCGAACCGGGCCCGCTGCGTGACAAGGCAGCACGCTACCTCGAGACCACAGCGGTGGACACATTTAAAATACCTAAAAGCTAACGAACTCATACTTAACCTAATTCAATTGCTCTAACCTAGGGTGGATCCCATGAAACGCCCTTTTTCTTCACTCCTTAATAATCGCAACCATCGATAACCCACTAGTTCCAACTATATAATATACTCTCTGGAGAAAATAGCAAGTCACCATCACAATATGTGTGTTTGAATAAATACTTACAAATTCTAAAATAAAGTTATAAACATTGTTTTAAATATTTTAAAACATTTAAAAATGTTACTAAATACAGAATAAGAGTTATAATTTACAACAATAAACAGAAAAATCAAGGGTAAGTGGTTCTAGACTTGAGCCATGATTTGTTTCGTATGATGTATATTAACACTACCTTTTGGATATATTTTTGTATATACATGTATGTAGTTTCCCACACTTCGTTTGTAATATGTAATATTACAGTATAGTTATTTTATTACAGTACCGATATAGTTATTTGGGTTGGCAACCCCGATATGTACGAAGAGTGAACTTTCAATCATGGTCGCCATTGCTGTAAGTACGACAAAACGCACTATAGCGCAAAAAAAAAAAATCGTAGTAGAGCAGATTGTGCAAATTGAAGTTAATTGGAAATAGAGCTTCAATTTGGAATAACCACATGAACAATATTTTCGACCGCAGTGGAATACTGGTTATGCACCTTGCCTCTGGTCCCGAGAGTCGCGGGTTCAAACCCGGCGAGGTCGATGCATTCTTTTACGACGGAAAATCCAAGGAGCAAGTCTTTCAGGAGGGACTTTAAGCCGTGGGTCCCGAGTATAACGATTTTCAGGCTCGTAAAAGATTCTTAAGCTTGAATAAAAAGCCTGTAGGCAAAATTTACCGACCCTAACGACCTTTTGCCTACTAGATGTCTTATAGAGTTGGTATATTGACCACATCTATGAACAAATAAGGTAGCTAAATGAACTTGGTCTAGTAACTCCTAACAAATGAGGGACATTATACCAGATAGTTGTGAATACTTTGAGGATGTTTGGAAAAATATCATATTTACGGATGCGAGTAAATTTAACATTTGTTTCATCCGATGGAAGGATGTGAGTATAGGAACTCCAGAGAAAAACAAATCTTAAACCAACCGATAAAAACGTTTGCTTCTTTTTACACGTGTTATATTAGCTTGACCTCTATCTATCTATCTATCTATCTATCTATCTATCTATCTATCTATCTATCTATCTATCTATCTATCTATCTATCTATCTATCTATCTATCTATCTATCTATCTTCTGTCTATCTATCTATCTATCTATCTATCTATCTATCTATCTATCTATCTATCTATCTATCTATCTATCTATCTAATCAAACAAAAGTGTCTTTGTATCTATGTAACGGAATTTTTTAACACGATTTTCACCCACTTAGAATCATTGGATCGACTTGAAACTTTGTATACTTGTAAAGGACCCGTGACAATACAATATTTTCATATTTTTTTCTAAAATCCTGGCCAGAATCGTCAGAAAATAAAAAAAAGTGTCTTTGTATCTATGTAACGGAATCTTTGAACACGATTTTCACCCACTTAGAAACATTGGATCGATTTGAAACTTTGTATACTTGTAAAGGACCCGTGACAATACAATAATTTCATATTTTGTTTCTAAAATCCTGGCCAGAATCATCAGAAAATCAAAAAATGAAAACTGGTATAATAGGTTGCGGACTTGTCGACTTTTTAGTCAATCGTTGTAAGAGCTCAGTTGGTAGAGCGGTGAACTCTAGTGGTATATAATTTCAGTAATCCATAGGTCGCTGGTTCAAATCCGGCTGGGAGGATTTTTTTTAGAAAAGTATTACTTTTAGCTCATACTACAATAGTATCGAATTTAAAGATATTTACATGTTTATCTTATTCTGTAAAATATTAAAACTAAAAAATAAAAAATAAATAATAGTTTATAAAAACTAAAAACAACACGCTTTATTAGAAAACCGAACTAAAAAATGAAAAATAATTTTAATTTCCAACACGCTTGGGATAAAATTAAAGTGGTCAACAAAAAAATCATCTCCAACACATATAGAATAAAACTAGAGTTATCAACAAAAAGAAAATCATTTTACCATCAAAAGCGTGGGGTGCTTTTATGATTTTTACATTTTCTTCTTAGAGACTTTACTTTTACCAATATCTGTTTATTATCAAATATATTGTCCACCGCTGTGGTCTCGAGGTAGCGTGCTGCCTTTTCACGCAGCGGGCCCGGGTTCGATTCCCGGTCTGGGCAGTTTTTCTGGGTGAGGTTTTATCGGGGGTTTTCCTCACCTGTACGACAAATGTCAGGAAAACTTCAAGGCCCAAACGGTCCCCGAAATCATATGGCCATCATCTTTATCATCATCATCCTTATCATTATCATCATCACCATCATCCTTCACCGGTGTGGAAAGCAACGGGAAGCTACCACACCTACACAATTCCCTAGTAAAGCTGCAAGCATAGCATGAAAATGCTATGATTGCAGTTAAGGACTGCCTTCGGGCAGAATTACTATGGATGGATCAAATATATTAATTGATATAGAGCACCCCACGCTTTTGATGGTAAATTATTTTCTTTTTGTTGATAACTGTAGTTTTATTCTATGTGTTGGAGATGATTTTTTTGTTGACCACTTTAATTTTATCCCGAGCGTGTTGCAAATTAAAATTATTTTTCATAATCAATTGAGTTGGTGTTTACTTGATGAAAATCCATATATATTAATTAAAATAAAATAAAACGTAGTTTTATTTGATTTTCATATTTATTATATAATTCAATGACAGCTGTTTCGGTACACTGTACCTTCTTCAGACATGTTAAATAATGAATTGTGTTCCAACTGATCTAAGCAACAATACAACAACAGTTATTAAACTTTTTAAATTTAACAAAGAGGATTCATTCAAATCAAGTTGAGAATTTTAACAGTTTTTTACTACTTTTAAATTTATTAATTTCTACAGCCTCCAAAAGATCTAACTTCTTACCCTTATCACAAATATGTAAAATTTCAAAATTTGGGACGAAACAATGATTAAATTGGAATAGGTGGTTAGCATATTTTGAATTTTCTTAATTTCTGTTATATGCTCTCATGTGTTCCTTTATCCGAGAGATAAAAGGTCTACCAGTTTGTCCTATATAGACATTGTCACATGTGCCACATTATCAGGTGTAATATAAATTGAAGTGGGCATCACATTATCAGGTGTATATAAATTGAAGTGTGGCACATTATCAGGTGTATATAAATTGAAGTGTGGCACATTATCAGGTGTTATATAATTGAAGTGTGGCACATTATCAGGTGTATATAAATTGAAGTGTGGCACATTATCAGGTGTATATAAATTGAAGTGTGGCACATGTGACAATGTCTATATAGGACAAACTGGTAGACCTTTTATCTCTCGGATAAAGGAACACATGAGAGCATATAACAGAAATTTAGAAAATTCAAAATATGCTAACCACCTATTCCAATTTAATCATTGTTTCGATCCAAATTTTGAAATTTTACATATTTGTGATAAGGGTAAGAAGTTTTTAGATCTTTTGGAGGCTGTTGTTGTTAGAAATTAATAAAATTTAAAAGTAGTAAAAAAAAAAACTGTTTGTAAATTCTACTGATTTTTTTTTGAATGAATCCCCATTGTTAAATTAAAAAAAATGAAATAAATATTGTTGGATTGTTACTTAGATAAGATGGAACACAATTCATTATTTAACATGTCTGAAGAAGGTACAGTGTATCGAAACAGCTGTCACTGAATTATAAAATAAATATGAAAATCAAATAAAACTACGTTTTATTTTAATTAATTAATAATTATTTTTCATTTTGTAGTTCGGTTTTCTAATAAAGCGTGTTGTTTAGTTTTTTAAAAACTATTATTTATTAACTCTTGAATTGTCAGAGTTCGTAAGATATGGATTCTTTGTACTTTGTTGATGGTCTTATGGACCAATATCAATGACCTATTGATATATTGAAGTATAATCTCCATCTTCAGTTGAAAAAGTGGGTGTCAGATATATATATATATATATATATATATATATTATATATATGTATGGTAATTCTGCCCGAGTGCAAAACTTTCACTGCAATCATAGCATTTTCATACTTTCCACACCGGTGAAGGATGATGATGATAATGATAAGGATGATGATAATGATGGCTGGATGATTTTAGGGGACCGTTGGACCCTAAGCTTCCTGACATTTGTCTTACAGGTGAGGAGAAACCCCGAAAGAAACCTCACCCAGGAGCCTGTTCCGACCGGGAATCGAACCCGGGCCCGCCCGCTGCGTGACAAGGCAGCACGCTACCTCGAGACTACAATGGTGAATATATATATATATATATATATATATATATATATATATATATAAACGGTTGATTAATGTCTTTGACATCGTCCGATTCCTAATAGCTAATTTTGTCCGTTCATCCAATCTCCTGGTTCTAGATGTTTCTTCTTCATGCATAAATATATTCCCTGACTCCATGACGTTTTTAGGTCTTCCTCTGCCTTGTCTTCCCTCAGGTTTCCATTCCAAAACACATTTTGGTAGTCGATTCTCCTTCCATTCGCTGGACATGTCCGTACCAAGGGTATCAGATATAATGACATATTTACATAAGATTGCTGTTTCTGGAACCTGCACAATCTCCAAAGCCCTCATAATCCCCAGCAATTAATACCATAGATTACAAAAAAAAATTAGAACAAGAGAGAGAGAGAGAATACCTGAATGACTTTTTTCAAAAATTAGAATAAAATTACTACTCCAGACATGACTAAAAAGTTGGTTCAATAATGCCAAGTTGACTTCAAGGCATTTTAGAAACTAGGTAATATGATACTAAAATATATTATTAACGATTTCTTTGGTTAAAGAAGGAAATTAATATAACAGTTTGAATACTTTCAATTTATATCTTATTTTAAAACTCTTAGAACCTGGATACATGGGCTTACAAGTTACAAGAAGAACCTGTAAAAAGGTGTATTGAAATAGTACCAGTTGTACCCCTATTTACTTTATGATCATATTGATAAGCTATTTTTGGCAGTCTGGTATCTTCCATCCTTCCAACATATTCAAACCATCCTGTTCTGTATCTATCCATTCTTGAGTTGATAGCTTCCACATATAATTCTTTTCTTATATCTTAATTTCTTAAAAAATCTCAGGATATGTTTTCTCGAACGAAACTTGATATAGCGATTAAATCATCACAAGTAATGTCACGAGTGACTTGCATTCACTTTCTTACTGCCTGACTCGTTAATTTGTCGATGATTTGGAAATCAAAAATAACATTTCCTAGGATTATTTAACGAAAAAAATTAAGCTGTTTGCTCAAAAATAATTATTTAAATATAGTTATTTTAAAATAATTAAGATAAACGGCGATGTTTGAAAACAAATGAGAAATGTTTGGTTATGTTTAATTTGTTTATCCACTGCAACTTGATCATATTATTTATTGCCAAATGGGATCGCGATATTGTAAGAATGCATCCTAGTGGAGGGGGAAAAAAAATGAAACACATCAAACTGTATAACCAACATTATAGTTATTAATTAATTTTTTAGGAAACAACTCCGTAAAATCATTATTTAAAAACACAATTATTGAACACACAATTATCAAATGTGTAGTTCGAAGGGATCTGTTCATTATTTGCTATATTCAGTGTATTTGTTAGAGAGTCAATCACTGCAAAATAATGGTGTGACCTGTTCAGAATATTAAAAAGGAGGAGCTTTCTTTATCAAAAAAGCAGGACCTGGTAAAGAAAATTCGATAAAGAATGAGTGAAACACGACTGTCATTGGTTGTAAAACAAAATTCATTGAAACGTGATTGGTCATTGACTCCCATTTGGGGCATGAGTTAAAGTCAAAATAAAAGCAAATTTGGTAATCCAGCAAAATCAGACGATTAGAAAATGGAGGCTTTTATGGAACTCAACATTTTAAAATTGCTCTAAGGGTCCGCAATTTCTGTTTGTCACTTAAAAAAAAAAAGAGGAAAGAAAACAGGATACACATGATTTAATGAACAAAATAAAAACATATTGCGAAACCACCAAATTCGGGAGCCATCAATTCGAGTTACTCTATAATTCAATCAGTTTACACTTTTTTAAACCCTTTAATTAGCAATGCAGCCTATATAATACATCAACTGGTTCGATTTATCTAATATAATTAATGAACAGAAGAGAACGAACGAGTAGTAATAACTTATATGTGTGTTGAATTACACGATAAACCTAATAATAACAGTCACGTGTGATTTTGTTTTCAGAGCGGTGCGCCACATTTAAATAACTGACAGGAGAAATTATTCTCTTTTTCTTCATAATTTGTAGAATATTCATCCTGTTTATTTCCCAAATCACTCCTCGGGGGATGACATATTGGATGTGCATTCACTGTCTATCCATTTCTTGGCTGGTCTTCCTCTTGTTTTTCTCCTGTCCATTGGTCTATCTTCTTTAGCTCTTTTTTGCATGTCGGTTGTCTTTCATTCTCTCTATATGAACTTTCCAATATTTTCGCATATCTATAATAAATTTGGTTATGTCTTGAATTTGACATTTGTCTCTAATTTCTGTGTTGTGCATCTTATCAAAAAATGTTTTCCCCTGAATAGTTCTTAAAATCTTCATTTCGCATGTGCTTATTATTTGTTTAGTTTTTGTTGTATCAGCCCTAGTTTCTGCTACATATATGATAACTGGTCGAACTATTGTTTTGTATATGTGGATTTTGCTTTCCATTGACATGTGAGGAGGTCAGAGGACAAGGGTTACAAGTGACAAAAAATTAGTTTGTAGAAAATTAAATTTAAAGATCAATGAGAATATAAAATTCCAGGAATATCTGACAAGTCTCATACATTGCGATTATGTTCTTATATATATATATATATATGTATATATATATATATATATATATAGTCCATTTATCCCCAAAATATGAACAGATCCAATATAAACATTAGCCCATTCTCTAACTTTTCTTTGAATTAAGGGTCAATTGTACCCCTTGTCCTCCAAGCAATATTTTGAAATAAATTATCATAAGTAATGCCACTTGTGACTTCCAAATTATCGATGAATTCACGACTCACGAAGTGAGGAGTGAATTTTTCTAGAGAATTTGGAAATCAAGAGTGGCATTTGTTAGGACTATTTAACGAATAAAATTAAGCTGTTTGCTCACAAATCATTATTTAAATATAGTTATTTTAAAAATATTTATATATTTAATGTAAACGGCGATGTTTGAAAACAAATGAGAAACGATTGGTACGCTTCATTTGCTTCTTTTGTTCATCACTGCAACCAGATCATATTATTTATTGCCAAAGGAACGCAATATTGTAAGAATGCACTCTAGTGGAGAAAAAATGAAACACATCAAACTGTATATTAATTCATTTCTGATGTCCTATGATGTAAATATGACAATTATATTTTTCTGGAATGTTATTACCTGGGAAAAAATACATTTAAGAAAGTGCAAACAGTGGTTTCTTTTTTTTTTTTTTGGTGGTATAATCAATTGCTACAAATGTTTTTATATTAACTCCCACATGCGCTATGTGTTGACATTCATGCACTATATATACAATCTGGTAGCCGTATTTCTTGGAGGGCCAGTCACTGCAAAATTATGCTATGGCCTATTCAGAATGTTAAAAAGGAGTAGCTTTCTTTAATATGATAAACTTATTTGATAAATTCGAGGTGAAACACGACTGTGATTGGTTGTAATTAAAAAATCATTGAAATGTGATTGGTCATTGACTCCCATTTGGGGCATGAGTTAAATAGTCCAAGAAAAGTAGATTCATACCAAAGTTTTTATTACGACTTGAAATACGTATAGATTTATCTAAAGAGTTACATATTACGAAAAGATTAATTGACAAAATCAGTCTTAAAATTCATTGCACTTAAACCTGCATTCATGGATACATTCTCTTAACCGTTTCTCCACACGAATGTTTCCCTTCCTGTCTGTATACTCTTTGCCTTCATTCCATCCTCTTTTTGCTTAATTTTTTATCCAATTTTCTGGTTTACTAATCCTCTTTCTGCCAACGTGCAATTCTGGAGCATCTTCTTCTTCTGTATGTCCTGTAATGCCGAGTTCTTCAATGCCATCTTCATTGGAATCTGACAAGAAAACAAAAACAACACCAATGATCAATCTTCATATTTAAAAAGAATACCTTTGTTATAAACATTATTAGATTGCAAATTCTATAGATCTATATCTTATTATATCTTTAGATTGTTAAATAATTTCCAATTATCTCAAAATGTATTGCTAAAAAGTATTATTTTATAATATACAATTGTGAAAATATAAATAAAGCAGTAAAAATATTTTACTTACCCTGAAGGTTGAAGTCATCAGATGCTGATTCAGATAGAATAATATTTGATAAATCAATAAACCTCGAAGAATCATCAACACTATATTAAACACTAATAATACAGTAATAATCTTCACGTAAAATTTGTTAGAAACATAAAAAAATACAACGCTCTAAGCATGAGTTCACCTAGCTGTTGGTAGCCAAGCAGTACAACTATAGACGTACCTCTAGTCCTCCAAGTAAAAGATCTTTTTTTCTAAGTGATTTTCTAAGACTCCACTATATGTCAGAACCTGTCAAACTTACTCATATACCTCTTGGACACCAAACAGTTTGTTATATTAGCTAACCATTTCTGCTCTTAACAATTTTTTTTAAAAATGTCACATGTACCCCTTGTCCTCTAACCGCCTCATATGTTTTTTGCGCCAAATTAAATCTTTCATATATCCTGATATTTGTGCTGCTTTTTCAACTTGTTTCTTTATTTCTTTTAATAAATGTTTAGTGTTTGTTATTAATACACCTAAATAATTAAATTGTGATGCTTATTCTATAATTTTTCTTTCTACTTCTAATTAGAAATTAGTGTTTTGCTAACATGAATTTGGGTTACTTTTATGTTATTAAAATAGATGCTCACGGTGAAACATCTGACTTACTTTTATTGTATACTAAATTAACTGTAATATATTGAAAACGTATCATACAACACGCAGAGACCTCGTTCCATTGAATTGTTAAGGATGTGATATTTTAAACAAATTTAATGGAAATAACAGACGAACTACTTAATTTCATATATATATATATATATATATATAAAATGGGTGATCAAAAAGGATGGCGCAAACTTACATGGTTGAAAGTACACAATAATAGAAGCAACAATGTCCCAGTAAACGAGCCGTTTGCGAGATAATTACGAATGTATGGTTACAAGCCGCCACTGACGTCATTGTTTGTAACATCGTATGGTTTACTCCTTGCGCACTTGAAGCTGTCCTATGTTCTTTGTTTACAAAACTGAACATTGCCGAGAGGTGGAGTTGTAATCAAACCATACACGCAGAACGTACAGGACGGATACAGTACACAGTCTCAAAAGGTATCAGTCTCGTCTGAGGAGTGCCACTTGTGCTGTGTTGTAGTTACAATGGAACCTTACAGTAACGAAGAGTATGCGGATATGCATTTCATGTACGGTAGGGCTAATGGCAATGCAAGGGAGGCTGCACGCTTGTACCAAGAAACATATCCTGATCGAAGACACCCCGAAAGTCGTACATTTACAAGGGTCCATCAGCGCCTGAGAGAAAATTGGGGGTTTGCAAATGACAGAGCAGTAGGTAGGCCTGCTCGCATTACGCGTGAGGTTGAGGATATGGTGTTGGAAGCAGTACAGCTCTCTCCAGGAACCTCGACGAGAAAAAATTGCCACACAAGTGCCCGTTCTAAGCCACAGTAGTGTATGGCGAATTTTACAGCGCAATTTACTGTACCCTTACCACCTCCAACGAGTTCAATGTCTCAATGATGCGGACTTTGTTCCTAGAGTGATGTTTTGTCAGTGGATGCTACAACAGACTGTAGTCAACCCTCGTTTTGCATGTAACGTTTTATTTACAGACGAAGCAGGATTCACACGCGATGGTGTTTTTAATTATCATAATACACATTTTTGGTGTGAAATAAACCCACATGCTGTTCATGAGTCACCACATCAGCACCGTTTCTCACTGAATGTGTGGTTAGGGGTACTAGGTGATCATCTCATTGGGCCACACATTCTTCCACGAAAACTTAATGGACGGAGGTACCTTAGGTTTCTGCGGCGTCATTTTCCAGGATTGCTTGAGGATGTTCCCCTTCAGCAACGTCGGAGTTTGTGGTACATGCATGATGGAGCTCCGGCACATTTTGCTGCTGCTGTGAGACGGCATCTAACGCGCAGATACGGCCAAAGATGGATAGGTCGAGGCGGATCTGTACCTTGGCCTCCAAGATCACCTGATCTAAATCCTTTGGATTTTGTGTCTGGGGTCACCTCGAAAGCGAAGTGTACAGCACACCCGTTAACACGGTTGAAGAACTGGAGCAGAGAGTTGTACATGCTTGTCAAGAATTCAGAAATGATCCAGGGGTTTTCGAAAGAATTCGAAATTCATTGCAGAGACGAGCACAGGTATTGCATCCAGATGCAAGGAAGACACTTCGAACACCTCCTTTAACAGGTAACCCATAAGTGAAGTGAACTGTGAAATGTGAACTAAATGAGATGAAAAATTAATAGTAAAGTCTAAATTCAAGTTAATTTGAACTAACTAGGACGATGTTTACAATGAAGTCAGTGGCGGCTTGTAACCATACATTCGTAATTATCTCGCAAACGGCTCGTTTGCGGACCCATGTTTACTGGGACATTGTTGCTTCTATTATCGTGTACTTTCAACCATGTAAGTTTGCGCCATCCTTTTTTCATACAACCTGTATATCTCGAAATACTCCCAGTTTCAAATACATATCCAATCGCATGCTAGCCTTATGTTTTTTGCATTGATTATTAATATTTACAGTACACAGTTATTTTGATTTATCATGTGATTATACACACACACACACACACACACATATATATATATATATATATATATAAAGATACAAACAATTAAATTGATATGGGCATGTACGACAAATGCAAAAATAAACTTTACCCAGAAAAACATTGGAATGGTGTCCACCTGAAAGGAGGAGGAAAGGAAGGCCTCGAAACTCGTGGATGCAAGAAATAAGAACTGGAATCAGAGGAAGAGGACTGGAGGACGTGGAGTGGGTGGATAGATTTGTAAATATATAGCAATTAAAGTTGTATGGTATTCATGTAAAAAGAATGACAGATGAAATGGATTTGTAAACCGTTCAACCGATCTTCGTGAAAATTTGTATATAAAGAGTTTGAGATGCGGCGAGTATTTAGCCGATGCCTATTATGTTCTAATACCATTACGTGTATGAGTTCACCGGAAACGAAAGTTTAAAAATGACTAGCGATCACAATTTTCCACGTTTCTCATCAAAATTTCGAATATCCTATTAAAATGAACCGAGATATGTATTATCCAAAAATCATTAATAATAATGATTATTATTATAATTAGAATTTTATAAAACAACCAAAATTATATATTCTATTGTTTACAATGGAATTTCATGAATTGTAATATTAAAATTTTGTTCACCGGTGACGGACCTCTATAGCACCTAAAAGTGACATTGAGTTAGAGGACGATGTAATAACATAGTATATATATTGCATCCGGTCCCCCAGCTTTATTCTTGTAACTCATTGTTGAAGAATAAAGCTGCATTAAGTCCATTGTTGTTACGGTTGATGTAACAACAGTGGAACGGGTATCACAGGTTTGCCACCTGCTCATTGTTGCCGGTTTATATTATATACCAGTCAACATACCTCTATTGAGGTTCATCTTGACGCAGATATCTGCTCAAGATTTTTTATTCAATGCCCCAGGTTGTCATTTCGACATTTCTGTTATTCTCTCCTGGCATTGGCTTAATTGTGACCCACTTCTAAAGTTGGGGTGCCTAGAATGCGGAGTTATGTTACCAGGATGATATGATGGGTGATAAATGACAATGAAGCACCAGGAGAGTCCTTAACCTAAACTTAACCTAAATTCCAGACCATGGACAATCAGAGGAATAATTTCCTTTACGAAAAAATCATGTGGTTTGACCCGGAATGGAACCCGAAACCTCATGAAAGGCTGACCACTAGCCCATGAGGCTTGTCACTTGCTCAGGATTTAATTTTAAAAGAAATAGAAACTATAATACATATTATAATAAATAACAAAGAAATACAAACTATAACTCAAATTATAATGAATAACAAATCATTATAAATTGTATATTACACATACAGTGTTATTTTAAACCTCATTTATTTATTTAGCTGGTTGAGTGGAAGAGAAGGAATTCTGGGCTTAACTCTTGCAGAATAAACTAGGGTTATTTTTATTTTTATATTGTTATTATTATTATTATTATTATTATTATTATTATTATTATTATTATTATTATTATTATTATTATTAAAAAAGTATAACTGAAATTTCAACTAACAAAACTAAGTAAATAGGTTTCTGCGAGAAACATCGAATTAGGCACAACATTGTTCACGTAATATGGCAATAGAGCAAGTTCATGTATTCATTTGTCTAGTATATCAAATACGCTACAATTTTATTTTGAATTAGAAAGAAAAAAAATCAACATGTCTAAATACATGTGACACAAATTTATGTATTTTAAAAATAAAAACTCGGCGAGTCATTCTGTTAAAATTTCACAGAGTAATTACAACACCTGCAGTGTTGTGCGGAAGTAAAACTTCTTATTCACCATCGGATCATACAACCCACGCCATTTTGTTCGCCCCAGGTTCAAACAGCTTGCCACTCTTCCTCATACTATTTTAAGTGGATTTGTTTAATTAAGTGTAACCCTCAAAAGGGAACCCTGAAACATCGGACTCCCTCTCCCCCAAAGGAAGTCAGCACTGTTTCATGAGTTTAGAGTTTACATCTATTTTTAATATGTTTGAATACCTTTATATGTCGAACTCGTCCCGTTTGCTTGGAATACATCCTATGAACATTTTATACAAATAGAATTGGTAAAACACTTGATTAACCTAGGATCCCATATTAGAATATTTTCTACGAATGTACCAACTATTGACTTGTACAATTTTTAAACATTATTATACTTATTTTCGATGAATATTGAATTGAACATATCGATGGAAAATACCTAGGACTTAGACAATGCAACAAATACTTTACAAAACACACTCTACCAAGCCTGCAAGGACACAACGACAATTGACATGGTCAAACGACAAAATACATACAGATATTTATATATTTATTTGGGAATTTTTAACATTTGAGCTTCAATTAATATAATTAAATTACCTGCAAAAAGGAAAAAAAATGACAGTCGTGAAAACAGCTGATGATGACGACAACGTGTCGCCGATACTGCAGTGCTGTGATTAAAAAAAATAGAAGTATGAGGTAAGAAGAAATCACGATTCATTTAATTATTACATACAGATATACCTAACCTTCAAGACCTTCTTAGACAAAAGAGACAAACAAGAAAATACAGACTACCGTGTGACAAGCAGCATCTAAATTACCCAACAAGACGAATACGGACAATAATACACAATCATAAACAAGTCAACTAAGCACTGCTGTGGAAACAAACAAAACTTGGCAAATAAAAAAACCATGTAGAAAACCAAAGAAACTCAGAAACCATCCAATACATGGACAAAATGGACTTGTATACGAAGACGACGACAAAACCGGAGCAATTCCTTCTACCTACGGAAATCAGTTTGGATCTCAAACGTATGACATAACTTATGAACAGTTTCATATAAGAACTAGACGACAAATCAAACAACTACTTAACAACAGACCTACATCCAAACTTGCACTAATAACGCCATCCGAGGTAAAAAATATTATACTTAAAATTCTCAATGTCAAGAAGGAATTGCAATTAAAGCACTAAAAGAACTACCTCAGAATGGACTAGTACATGTAACTAAATTATACAACTCTGTACTCCTACTACATCATTCTCCAAACTCACTTAAACGAGCCAAAATCACCACCGTGCCTATGTCCAATGAAAATCCACCCTTTCCACAAAATTCCCACCATTTACATATAAGCCTCCTTGATCATATAGGAAACGTTCTAGAACAACTAATACTTCAGAACCATACATAACTAAATAAAATAAGAAGTTGGACCCTCTTCCAGCCCTTGGGATACCTCGGGCACAAACCCATACTCCCCAGGTCCCAACTTATTTTTCTTCCTTATCTACTTCTTAACCACTGCTCAAGTTCTTAGCTTAAAACCAACACCCCGGGGAAGGTGTTGGGGTCACAATTTCTTTGAAATTGCTAAGCTTCGTAGTACGTCAGAACGCTCACCTCTGACGACCCCACTTATGGTTCACGAGTCCATCGGACTTAGCCGGGAGGGCTGACTAGCAGATCCACCGACCTTTCCCCTGTGCACCACCCGGGGACGTGTTTTGTTGCTGAAGTGGGCCCAGCTTGAGCAAATAGTACGACAGGTCGCTCCTCTCCTGCCGACCCCACTTATGGTTCACGAGTCCATCGGACTTAGCCGGGAGGACTGACTAGCAGATCCACCGACCTTCCCCTGGACACCACCCAGGGGCGTGTTTGTTGCTGAAGTGGGTCCAGCCTGAGCACATAGTACGACAGGGTGCTCATCTCCTCTCTATGATTTTTTCGTTGACCATTCCCCGCCGAGTGTCAACTTGATTCATATTTTTTAAGTATAACACTCGAAAGGGGACCCTGAAACATCGGACTCCCTCAAGGAAGTCAACATTGTTTCATGAGTTTAGAGTTTATATCTATTTTTAATGTGTTTGGATATATTTACATGGGAACTCAGAGGGTAGTCTGGAATTCATGTTACAATTTCTTTATACATAAAACACACTAATAACCTTACAATCCATATTAGAATGTTTTTCAAATAATGCACCAACTATTGACTTGTGCCAATTTTAATACATGACAATACTTTGTTTATCGATGATCATACTCTCCCCTGTGTCTTAGGAATCAATAATTCTTGATACATAATTTTTAAGTGGATTTTAAGGGATTTTGTAGATCCTTAGATCTAGACTCGGATTCTGAACTGAAACGCCTATGAGACTAATACTTTCATACATTTTGTAGCCTATATGATTTTGGACTCATGCCATTTCAGTTTTGTGCTGGACTCCATGGAGAACATTGGACATTCAAATAAACAACTCTTTAATACGGTTTTAGGTTCCTGACTTAAAACCGATACATTTAGAACTGGCTTCTTCTACAGAAGCATCTTTGGGACTAATAAAATAATATATTTTGTACATAATTTTCTGCTAATGCCATTTTAAATTTTCTACGCTATTTAAAACTAAACTCCATATCCCCATTGGCCCACCTGCCGTTCGCCGACCTCACATCCACATAATGCTATCACATAGACCGACCAGTATAGGAGTGACATGTGGTCAGCATGTCGGGTCCCCCAGGCGTGTTGACCTGGTGCTCCTACCCACATATAACGAAACTGCCAACTATTGGCACCTGGTCCCCATTTTATAAATAATACTATTTATGATCTTAAGGTATATTTTTATTAAAGTTAGAAAACAAACAAATTTTAATTAGAATTTAGGCGCTTGTCTTAAAAACAAAATTTAAATTATATTTTAGGTTGTTCCCTTACAGAGATAAGGCTTCTTACAAAGATAATACACAAGCAGGCATGAGACTAAATAAAGGGAATTATTGCTGTGGTTGTCCAAGGTCTGGAATTAAGGTTAACAACTCTCTTGGCGCTTCATTATCATATAATCGGGGTAACGTAACTCCACATTGCAGGTGCCCCAACCTAAGAAATGGGCTACAATTTCACCAATGCCACGATAGAAAGCCAGAAAATGTCTTTAAAAATAACTTGGTGGCATTAGAGAAAAAATGGCATATTACCACAATGTTAACCAATTAAGTTGTTTATTAGACTAAATGAGTTAAATTTATTTACCTAAAGATGTCATGAAAGGTATGCGGTCAACATACCAACCTACAGAGACATCTAGTAGACGGCTAATGTATTTCTAGGATGAGGAAGGTCTTTAAATTTAGCTTAGAGGCCTCTTTACTGATCGTTAAGTTTCCTTTAGAAGCCTGAAAATCGTCAGACTCGGGACCCACGGATTAAAATCCCTCCCGGAGGACTTGCACCATGGGTTTTTCCATTCTAAAAACATGCATCGACCTCGGCGGTGTTCGAAGCCGCGAGGCCAGAGACAAGGAGCATAATCACTAGTTCACAGTATGGAGAAATGGTAGAATGCAATTTGTGTCAGGAGAAAATCCAGCCCAAGCTTCGTTTGGTCCACCACGAAAACCCACAAGGAGTGATCGAGACTCGATTTCGAGACCACAGCAATGACAGGTGAATGTCAAACTGCTTGCGCCTCGGAGCCGCCAAAATTATAAAATATTAACATACATTCGCATTAATATATGTAATATTTTGTACTTAAAAATTGAATAAAGTGTATTTTAACGATAACTCACGTTTTGTGTCCAATTTGTTAAAATATTTCTTCCGAATAATTTATTTATGAAATCTTTACTGCAATACAACGTGGAGATAGTTTCCATGGTTACCACTGTATTATTATAGGTTAATGTGTCTATTGCAATCGGAATTACAATGCCACCGGAATATGTAATGACTTTGTGGTTATAATACACATATTTACAATCAAAATAATGTGTACTGTAAGTTAGCTATTTTACCATGTTGTATGGAATTAATAAAACTAAATATATGTTCACACATAGAAATACATTATATAATGGAAATGGACAACTAATGACAAGTGAGGGAAATTTTGAAGAAGTGGTTTTAATTCAAATACCTAAGAACAATAATTACAAATAGGAATCAGATGCACAAATAAATTAAACATAGGCTCAATTCTGGAAATGCATGCTACTATGAATTACAGAGACTCTTTGACTCCTTTCAAAAAATGTTACACTGAACATATATAAAGTTATTTTATTTTACCGGTTATATTATATGGATGCGAAACTTGGACTCTTACTTTAACGGAGGAAAGGAGATTACGCGTATTTGAGAGTAAAGTTCTTAAGAAAATGTTTGGACCAAAGAGAGATGAACAGACATGTGAATGGAGAAGACTACATTACAGTGAACTACATGGTCTCTATAGGAAGCCAGATATAATAAGAACAGTTAAGTCTCGTAGACTGCGATATGCAGGACATGTTGCACGAATGAGGAATGAAAGAAATGCATGGAAACGTCTTGTAGTAAAACCAGAGGGAAAACGCGCAGTTGGTAGACCAAGAATGAGGTGGGAGAATAACATTGACTATGATTTGAGGGAAGTAGATTATACAGGGAATGATTGGAACACGTTTGCTCAGGTTAGGGATGTATGGAGTGCTTATGTTCGCGCAGCCATGATCCTACGGATTCGATATTGCAAGTGAGTTAGTTAGTTAGTTAATATAAATAATAATAATAATAATAATAATAATAATAATAATAATAATAATAATAATAATATTTTATTAAGTACTTTTGTCTATACTACAGTAGTTATCCTTCAACCCAACTGTTTTTTGCTTCGTCACAGATTTCTATCCTCAGCATCTTCTTCTTGAGGTGTCTGCTGATCATATTTCTTCTCACTTCATCCATCCAGTTGTTTCCTGGGTTTCCCCCTCCTCCTCCTGCCTTCAGCATTCCAATCCAGCATCATTCTTGTGATTCTATTATTCTCGACCCTCTTCCTCTTCAGATATCCATACCATTTTAATCTTAGTTCTTCTATTATATACAGGGCAAGTCAAAATGTTGTGCAGGTTTTCAGAAATTTATTATGTGAAATGTAATGAACATATAATATCGTGAGACATATTGTATGAAGGTAAACTCTCAAAGTTTAGTTGTCCACTTCTAAAGTTCCGCGTTCACCCGCAAGATGTCAACAGCAGAGCAGTAAAGGAAAATGGGCGTGGACTGGGGATCAGAAGTCTTTCTGTGTGCTTGATTACCATGTAAACAACTCTGTGACTAGTGTTCAACGACATTTCCGTACCAGATACGATAAAGACCCGCCGGATGGGAGATCCATTCGTAAGTGGTACACACAATTTAGGGATTCAGGCTGTATCTGTAAACGAAAATCGACTGGCCGTCTGTCGACGAGTGAAGAGAGACAGTCGAACGCGTTCGCACATGCTTCGTGCGGAGTCCACAGAAATCCACCTACCGGGGAGCGACAGAACTTCAACTACCACAAAAAAACTGTATGGCGGATTCTCCGGAAACGTTTACAGATGAAACCCTACCACTTGCAACTGGTTTCAAGCCTTAAAACCCGCCGATTATGCTTTGCGAGCGTCCTTCTGTGTTGATTTTTTCGCATTAATGGAAGAGAATGAGTTCCATGAGAGGGTAGTTTACAGTGATGAAGCGACTTTCCACCTTTCAGGAAAAGTGAATAGACACAATGTAAGGATTTGGGGAAACTGGTAACCCCCATGCAACTCTGGAACATCAACGCGATTCTCCGAAAGTGAATGTCTTTTGTGCCATTTCCCATGCAAAGGTTTATGGGCCCTTTTTCTTTCATGAACGTACTGTGAACGGACATGTTTTCCTTGATATGCTACAACAATGGCTCCTTCCGCAGCTTGAAGCGGATAGTCCAGATTTCATTCTGCAGTTGGATGGTGCCCCTCCACATTACCATGGCAGTGTTCGAGACCATTTGAATACGGCTTTACCACAACGCTGGATAGGCCGTGCATCTCAGGGTGATCAACAACTCATTCATTGGCCACCTCGTTCACCAGATCTAACCCCGTGTGATTTCTTCATGTGGGGTCTTGTAAAGGATCATGTTTACGTACCACCACTTCCAACAACACTGCATGAACTGCGTGCCCGCATCACAGCAGCCATTGCTGATATCGACCGCGGACTGCTACAGAAAGTTTGGCAGGAGAACTAGATATATTCCAACTTAAATTCTACCCCCCTTAAGATAAAACTTTTGTAGAATTCTATAGCCAACCGGAACCTTAATAAATATTATAATAATTACACATACATTACAGGAATATTTATAAAATTGAATTTAATTATTGAGTAAGAAAGCTTAAATAATTTTATGGGACGATAAGACCCTATAGAGTTTTATAATTTTATAAATTAAATTGGTTGGGCTACTGTCTTAATTTTTGAATATCGGGATTGAATATCGGCTTGACATCTGTCGTGTAACAAAAGGCGCTCACATAGAACATCTGTGAATATTTAAAAAAAACTTTGAGAGTTTACCTTTCATACAATATGTCTCACAATATTATATGTTCATTACATTTCACATAATAAATTTCTGAAAACCTGCACAACATTTTGACTTGCCCTGTATATAATATTATACTACACCTATCGAGTTGGAGGAAGGTTCTTGCACGAATTCTGGCGGCAGCAGAAATTATTGAGCACACATTAGGTCTTGTGGGGCGTGTATAAGAAAACAAGCGTCACAACTACATTTCGTGCAACGAACAACAGGGTCGCCACTTGGAACCATATTTGTAGTTCAGCCCATAGAACTCTTTAATACTTATTGTGAAACACGAGACACACGATATCAGCCCATTGTGTTCGATCTTCAAACCTATTTTTACATCGAAATGGTATTTTTGCGGACATGGGTCCCTCATCAAAAACTTATCAACTAGTTTCTCTCTACAACCCCTAGAATTCTGTAAGGCTTATCACCCTGTAGATGGGAATTCGTAAAGCCACGTGCATCTCTCTTGTGTTCAAAACAAAGGAATCACAATCGTTAAACCACATTGTAAAAATGTGTGCAGATATTGGAATATTTCTAGGAAGAAAAGTTTATGAAACGATATAGGGGAACATGGGGCAGGATGGGGTATTTCATGTTTAATCCAATATATTTTACATTATAAATGAGTAAAATTTGTTCTCTCTGATATGAATATGTTCATTGGTATTTAATAAACAGAAAAACATAATCACATTACAAATTAATAAAAAAATTCGGGGATATACATCCAATAAAACTAGATCAAAACATTTGCCCCGTTTTGCTCCATGGATGGGGCAGAATGGGGTACTAATTTTTTATTTGTATTTTAGCATTATTAATAAATAATATTTATCTTTAAACTTATAAACTATAGCACAATGATTCATTTTTCACAAAATACATAAACCTGAGTGGCATCATCATCATCATCACTATCAACTCCAGCACAAGAGTTGTGAGTCAACTGAAGACAAGAAGGACATCTAATTCAGCCTTCTTCTGAATAGTCATGACAGTTGAGACAATCATCTTCCTCAACGTCATTTTTGGCAGAGCCGGAATGATTTTTCGAACTAGGTAGATTTAACCTAACTTCCTTAACTTTGGATGGTCCTGGTTTCGAGTCACTTTCTGGTAAAGCAAGTCGTCTTTTTTCAGGCCTCTTTTCTAATTTATCCTTTTCAGAATGTTGCAGTGCACTTCTATATGGTGATGATGTTAACATTGCACTTTTTCCTCGATTTTTTGAAACTCGCTTTTTCTTTTGAGACCCTTTTGGAATGGGTGTGATATTTTCTGGGCTGGCACTTTGAAAATGACTGTGGTTTGGCGACTCTAGATTTTCAGGCAAGGGAAATGTTTCTGACGTCAGATGGTCCTGAGGTTTGGAAGTCGTTGCCTTGCTATTATTATCAGAAGCAATCTGAATGTCTGTTGTTAAAGAAGGCAAGAAATATGCCTCATCAAAATCATTCACATTAACTGGCCATATTCCAGTTTCTTCGAAAATCATTGACGCCTGTAGGCATTGTTGAGGCACGTACGTAAGCACTACCTCACTAAAAGGATGTTCTAAATTATTACGTTCCGCCAGTTGGAAGGCAAGTCCTCGAACTTCAATTACCCAGTGAGGCCGAAGAGTTGAGCTTCCATTTTTTTAGGTATTCAACAAGTTCGGTTTCCTGCTCTTCACTAAAAACGCAGGAGAAATTTCCCATCGATTTCCTTACTGTGTAATCCATATATTCTCTTATTTTTCTTCACGTGTCGTTCCAGAGTTGTTTGAGACACTTGGAATTGACTAGCTGCACTTTTGTTCACCATTGATACATTTTTAACCGCATTAAACGGTTTCTAGCACAGACACAACAAGGGACCATTCTACTCTGTGTGTCTTCTTTTTATAATTCCTCACCATTTTGAAACTACACAGAGGAAAAGAGTCAGTCAGTAATATGAAGAACGAGTGGGGCAAGACGGGGTAGTACCCTGTCTTGCCCTACCACTTTTTGCCCCACGAATTCAATTATAATTTATGACGTTATGACCGGATTATTTTCAAACAAAACCTAATGCAGTATACATGTTTAAAAATAAAACTGAATAGTCTTTAACACAGTAATTGTTAGATATTATTCAAATGAAGCTTAGATGTACTTGCATGCACTGAAGAGAAGGCGTAATGTTGCAAAAATCACTTCACAACTGACCACACAAGCAAAAAAGTAACAAAGACTTCACCGATGACGAAAAACTGATCTGTACAAGCAGCTGAGACATTACTGAGATACTTTTGAGAAATTCCGATAGATCGTGCCATATGATACTGGGAGAAAAATACACGTACCCCATCCTGCCCCACTATCCCATTCTGCCCCCTGTTCCCCCGTTTGACGGAGTCAAGCTGCCGCTCTAAAGAAAAGTCGGCCCTTGCCAACACGATGTCGTATTACAGAACAATACTTGCACACACCTAGTTCAGTAAGCCAGTTCAACTCGGACTCTACGCTGTAAGCTTATTGAACACATGAATTTTTAACCTAACTCTCGGCAAGCGTCTTTCGCTTTCCGTAAACAATCAACCAATTCTTCCCATTTACACGCTTTATATTAGCTTGACCTGTATCTATCTATGTAACGGAATCTTTGAACACGATTTTCACCCACTTAAAAACTTTGGATCGACTTGAAACTTTGTATACTTGTAAAGGACCAATGACAGTACAATAATTTCATATTTTTTTTCTAAAATCCTGGCCAGAATCATCAGAAAATCAAAAAATAAAAACCGGTATAATAAGTTGCGGACTTATCGGCTTTTTAGTCAATCGTTGTAAGAGCTCAGTTGGTAGAGAGGATGGACTGTAGTGGTATATAATTTCAGTAATACATAGGTCGCTGGTTCAAATCCGGCCCGGAGGATTTTTTTTTACAAGAGTATTAAGCAATTAAATTTTCATGGGAATCCGGTTTATGAAATCAATTAAACTAAGAATACAAAAACAATAATAGTTTTAACAAAAAAAAACAACACGCTTTATAAGAAAACCAAACTAAAAAATAAAAAATAATAGTTAAAAACAACTAAAACAATACGCTTTATGACAAAACCGAACGATTAACAAATTAAAAATAATTTTAATTTCCAACACGCTTGGGATAAAATTAAAGTGGTCAACAAAAAAAAAAAATCATCTCGAACACATCTAGAATAAAACTAGAGTTATTTACAAAAAAAAATAATTTTACCATCAAAAGTGTGGGGTGCTTTTTATGGTTTTTACGTTTTCTTCTTAGAGACTTTACTTTTACCAATATCTGTTTATTATCAAATATATTAATTGATATAGAACACCCCACGCTTTTGATGGTAAAATTATTTATTTTTTTGTAGATAACTCTAGTTTTATTCTAGATGTGTTGGAGATGATTTTTTTTGTTGACCACTTTAATTTTATTCGAAGCGTGTTGGAAATTAAAATTATTTTTCATTTTTTAGTTCGGTTTTCTAATAAAGCGCGTTGTTTTAGTTTTTTTAAGACTATTATTTATTAATATTTTATTGAAATCTATACAAATTGCCAAACATTCTTCTTCTTCTTCTTCTTCGTCACGGTTTAGGCTTTTTACTAGCCTGTTACTTACTTACTTACTGCTATTGTGTTATTATTTAATTGTAATATTATTGTGTTTTCTTTATGTAATTGTAATGTTAATGTTTTTTAGTGTATAATGCTATTGTGTTATTATTTAATTGTAACATTATTGTGTTTTCTTTATGTAATTGTAATTTTGTTGTTGTTTATTTTTCTTTACACTAGTACCAATTATTACTTTATTGTAACGGACTGTCAACAGCACGTACGGCTTACTGCCCGTGTGACCCATATTTGTAAATAATATTGTAAATATTTTACTTTTTGTCTAATAAAGTCCTACTACTACTACTACTACTACTACTTACTTATTCACTGGCACTATCGAACCCGTAGGTTCATGGCCGCGCGGACATAAGCTCTCCATACATCCCTATCCTGAGCTAATGCTTTCCAATCATTCCTAGCCTGTTCCGCTCCAAATTGCTGCTATTTCCATCTTTTTTTTGGCCTTTCCAAACTTCTTCTTCCTCTTGGAAATATAAATTGTCCTTCAGTGAGAAGTATTAAATTAATAATAGAAACATCGAAAGAGACCCTATTGGCTTTATATGAATGTGAACCGAGAGTGCGATTTTCGGTTCGTAACATCAGTGCCGTTATCCTCCTTGAACTGAAAGATTCGTGAACTATGTCAATATCCCTTCTCTATGCGTCTACCCCCATTCTCCTTTCTACCTCTCCTATTGCGCTGTTTGTACTGCGCATCTCCCCTTCTACCTCGGAACGCTCAAATACGATACGCACATTCAGAACATTATCATTCGATCGGAACATTTGGTTGGAACTACGTCGTCTGGAGCACGCGAGTGGCGTGTTTTAAGTATTTGGTCCGGAAGACCAGGGAAAACCACCCTGGCTTGGACTGAAAGTATGTGTGAATTTGTTTGAGTGAGTTATGATATTTTTTTATGTTAATAATTATTAATTTGTTTTCTTTTAAATTCAAAAATGATCAATACTGTTATTTGATTATATTTTTCTAATACTTCAGACGTACCATTTATATTAAACATTTTTTTATATACATCATGTTTAATGTTCAAATTATTTATGTGTATACTGATGTTGGGTATATTCCCGTACACAAGCTTACTTATTTAGGAGATCATACAAACTTCCTTTTTTCCGTCTAGCTTTCTTGGTTAATTATAATAATAATGATACACCCAGTTTAGCTAAGTATCATAGATTACTCAAGTGTTTTAGGATCAATTGTTGATTGATGTTTAAGTGTTTGGAAAAGAAAGATGAATCAATCTTTGCTTCTTATGGGCCCGAACAAAGGCTTTTGAATAATAACCCTAATTATTATTAACTCAAGGCTAATATATACAAGGGAAACAAAATACGTTACACGGCGGTGCAATAAATGGTTTACTATCGCGAGTTTAATACAATTATGGTAACAAACGGCACAAATGGTAGTAGAACGCGGGCAAAAGAAATTATCAGGCGCCACAAATGAATGAATGAATGTAGCCACTATGTCCCATGAAGGGCAATGGCCTTCAACAAGAGGGGGGCTCAATTTTAAAGTTTAAGTGGTTTACGTGGTGAGCTAATTTACGTGAACATTATGTTTATAGAGTCTTTCATTTGTGCACTTCACTGCAGTTTATTAAGAATTTAGTCCATTTTTTAGATTGTTCGCTAGTTGTTTCCACTTGTTCCTGTTGCGGGCTGTGGTTGACCAATGTCCTCCCAACATCAGTTTGAACGTGTCTGCCCATCTTCTTCTTGGCCGACCTCGTGTTCGTCTTCCAATATAGGGGTCCCACATGGTTTCCCGCGCCCATCTGCCTTGTTGTTGTCTTGTTAGATGACCGCCCCATGTCCACTTCGTTTGGAGGGCTTTTTGAGTAATGTTCTTTGAAGTTGTAATTTTCTGTAGCGCCATGTTGGAAATATTATCCCGGAGTGAGTCACCCACTATCTTCCTCTCCATCTTCCTTTGGCAGATTTCAATGCTCCTCCTTTGCCTCTATGTTAGGGCCCAGGTTTGTCAGCCATATGTTAAGACCGGGAATACGCTTGAGTTGAGGGCTTCTAATCTTATTCTGCGGTTTAGGGACTTGTCTAGAAGTATGAATTTCAGCGCCCAAAAGGCTTTCCAAGATTGTGTGATCCTCCTTTGTACTTTTTTCTCTGTTCCTTGGTGTAGTGAGACAGTCTGTCGAAGGTAAATGTAGTCATCCACATATTCTATGTCTTTTGCATGTATCGAGATTGGTGTTGTCTTCTTGTTCGTCATTACTTTTGTTTTGTTGTAGTTTATTTCAAGCCCGACCTGATTGCTCCGGTCATTCAGTTCTGTTAGCATTTGTTGCAATTCGTTTGGAGACCTGGCGAATAGTGCGACATCATCCGCAAATCGTAGGTTGGTTAGCCTTCTGCCATTTATTATGATGCCATATTTATTGTTCCATTTAAGCTTCTTGAATACTTCCTCTAGTACGCTTGTGAACAATTTTGGTGAAATTGGGTCGCCTTGTTTAACTCCTCTGCCTAGTCGGAAGATCTCTCCCTCTCGTTCCGTCTTCACTTTTGCTTTGCTCTGGGAATACAAATTGCCTAGAATTTTGATATACTTTGATTCTATTCCTTGTTTCTCTAGAGCTTGCAGTACACTTGAATGCTCGACAGAGTCAAACGCCTTGGTGTAATCGACAAAAGCTATGTACAGTGACAGGTTAAATTCATTGAACTTCTCTATGATCTGGTTTACTGCCTGGAGGTGGTCTGCTGTACTGAAACCTGATCTGAAGCCTGCTTGTTCGTTGGGCTGGTTTTCGTCCAGAGATTTTGTGAGCCTTCTTGTTATTACCTTCGAAAATAATTTGTATAGGTTGGACATGAGGCTTATAGGCCTATAGTTGTTTAATTCATCTTTGGGGCCTTTTTTATGCAGCAGTATAATTGTGCTTGTTGTCCATTGTTCAGGTATGCTTTCTTCCTCTAGAATTTTATTAAATATTATGGTGATTGGGCGTACTAGTATCTCTTCCCCGTATTTCAGGTACTCGTTCCATATTCCGTCCTCTCCTGGGTTTTTTTTCTGTACTTTAGCTCTTTGATCGCTGTTCTAACCTCGCTTTGGAGTATGGCTTTATATAGTAGTGTTTAAATTCTCAACAAATGTCTTCTTAAATAGAATCCGCCATTTGCATAATCGAGCAAAGTTAATAGCATTCGGCGATCGGGAATTATCAATATCATCATCATCATCTTCTTCTTCATAGTAGGCCGTCAGCCTGTTCCGCTCTCAGAATTCATCTCCCCATCATCTTCTAGGACGCTTCATGAATTAACAATGTATAAGAGAAAAATTAGCGTTTTGATTGGTGTGCTGAGGTAGCTCAGGTGAAGAACATTGGCCTAGAAAGCCAAAGGTCCTGAGTTCAAACCCCAGTCTGAGCACATAATTTTTCTCTTCAATTATAATATTTTATAAAATTAGCTTTACTAGAATTAATTAAATGTAGTACTAAAAACGCTCGGGAATTATTTTTTTGATGTCATGATAAAGCCGGGATATAGTTTAAAATTTGATATTTGTAATTTGCTGGACACCCTGTTTTTTGGTACTTAATAATTACACAATTAATAATTTGTTTTTTCATTATTTAATAAAAAAGTATTAAGATTTGTCACAATATATTTAACTAATGTCTTATATTATATATATATATATATATATATATATATTATATATATTGTTATAAATTATATATACATTTTTTCTTATGTATTTTTACACTCCGTCATCCTCAATGTTTTCTTTATTATTTCTATGTATCACATTCCTGTGAAGCTTTCGAATTTTTAAATTCATTTTCATGACTTTTGTTGTATGCAGATAAACAGAAACAAGAAAAGTCGCGAAGATGAATTAAAAAATTTGAAAAGCTTCACAGAAATGTGATACGTAGAATAATAAAGAAAAACTGAGGAGGACTGAGTGTAAAAATACATAAGAAAAAAGGTATATACAATTTATAAGAAAATATAGCCTTAATGGTATAATATAAAATAATAAAAAAATAATTTGATAAGTATTTTCTTATATATAAGCGATAGATTAATTCAGACAAGTTTATTACTTTCTTTGTATTTCTTTTTTTTATGTACAGTAGATTCGAGCTGTTATTCCTTTGTGTATACATTCTTTCATTAGTTTAATTTAATTTGCATTATTTTTATTGTATTATTAGACATTATTTTCATTATTGTTCAGTTTTACCAGATAATTAATTGTTCAGTATGTACAATTATTGTAATTTTTTATTTAAACGTGACATATGTTTGTCCTGGTGAGTGGAAGAGAAGGTCACATGGCCTTAACTCCACTAGGATAATAAATCTATTCTGTTCTATTCTAAAACAATATTTTACAAAACATTGCAGTTGCTCTTGTGGAAGATGAAGGCGACCAGAACTACAATGAACCCAGGACTTCATTTCATTTAAGATCACACAAGGAATTGTGTGGCACAGGAACTGTTTGCACAGCCATCAGCAGTTGTTCATTCACCCAAGAACTCGTGGAAGAAAGTTGTCTTGCTTCTGAAAAGTAATTATTAATTTAAGTAATATTTAATAAGCCTATTGGTTATTTCACATACAGCAAAATCTTTATTAATAGTTCAATTAAAGTTCCATGAAAAAGTAATCATTAATTAGGAGAAAATCACTATGAGGTTTAATTTAATATTTAAATTAAAATGCTTTATACCTCACCTCAATCCAGTCTTCTAATTAGACCTGTTTCAAAACTTAGGCAGCTTCATCTTCAGTAATTTGTTGTCAACTGAAGTTATGTTGATCAGGAGAATGTTTCTTCCTCTCTCTGTTGGTGGACCGATGAACCTCCGGTTCAAGTCAGAATCCGCGGGAATTCCAAAGTTAATGAGTTTTCTTTCTTGTTATTTTTAATGTGGATTTTTCCCCAAACCGCGAGAACATCTTAGAAATGTCAAAAATGGTAAAGTGGAAAAGTCAGCAATAGCTGCTCATGCTTGGTCTGAAAATCATCTAATTGATACAAAAGTCAGTCTAATTAAACAAATAGAAAAACAAAAAGACCTTACAGCTTGGGGAAAAAATTACATTCAGAAATACAAGAAATAAAAACTTATGAACTTCGAAATTCCCGCGGATTCTGATTTGATCCGGAGGTTCATCGGTCCACCAACAGAGGAAGGAAGTAACAGTTATTCTGATCAACATAGCATCAGTGACAGGAAATTACTGAATATGAAGTTGCGTAAGTTTCGAAATAGGTATAATTAGAAGACTGGATATGAGGTGAGATATAAAGCATTTTAATTTCAATTAATTGAGCTGTTTATTTATTAATAGTGTAATGAACACACTTCAAAAAAATATATTGGCTTTCTGTAAATTATTTAAAATATTTTAATTGTAACCTCAACACAATATTTTTTATTAATTTTCTCTCAATTTGAATACATTACTCCAAGATAATGAATTATCTTGTTTCTACTGTTGTTAAACCGTGTGTGGATTTTATGTTACTAGGGATTTATTGTTGTGCTTTCAAAACAAATAATTCATAAAACTCTTTCAATTCTTGCAATGTAAAAAAAAAGCCAAATTTAATCATTTTGAGTAAACAAATATTAACATGAAGCTTTTAAATAAATATATATATATATATACATATCGTCTAAAGCCATGATTTTAATATCAGATCTTCATAAGTAATGCCACGAGTGATTTCCAAATTATCGATAAATTCACGACTCACGAAGTGAGGAGTGAATTTATCTAGAGAATTTGGAAATCAAGAGTGACATTTGTTAGGACTATTTATCGAATAAAATTAAGCTGTTTACTCACAAATCATTATGTAACTATAGTTATTTTAAAATATTTATATATTTAATGTAAACGGCGATGTTTGAAAACAAATGAGAAACGATAGGTACGCTTCATCTGCTTCTTTTGTTTATCACTGCAACCAGATCATACTATTTATTGCCAAAGGAACGCAATATTGTAAGAATGCTCTCTAGTGGAGAAAAAATGAAACACCTCAAACTATATTAATTCATTTCTGATGTATGATGTAAATATGACAATTATATTTTTCTGGATTATTACCTGGGAAAAAATACATTTAAGAAAGTGCAAACAGTGGTTTCTTTCTTTTTTGTGGTATAATAAATTGCTACAAATGTTTTTATATTAACTCTTGCAAGCGCTATGTGTTGACATCTATGCACTATATATACAATCTGGTAGCCGTATTTCTTATAGGCTCAGTCACTGCAAAATAATGGTCAGACCTGTTCAGAATATTAACAAGGAAAGCCAGTAAAAAAATATGTCCGTCGCCGTGGCATAGTCGGTAGGGTCCCTACCTTCCACTCCGGCGACCCGGGTTCGATACCTGGCGGGGTAGGGGTTTTTAAATCTCCACCTTGGGTCTGGGTGCGTGTGTCCTGTCCTTGTGTCTATGTAAGAATTAAAAGAAGGTTAAACAACAAGTAAAAAAAAGTAAAACAACAAGGAAAGCCAGTAAAAAAATTTGTCCATCGCCGTGGCGTAGTCGGTAGAGTTCCTACCTTCCACTCCGGCGACCCGGGTTCGATTCCTGGCGGGGTAGGAGTTTTTAAATCTCCACCTTGGGTCTGGGTGTGTGTGTCCTGTCCTTGTGTCTATGCAAGAATTAAAAGAAGGTTAACAAACAGGTAAAAAAAGGAGGAGCTTTCTTTAATATGGTAAATATAATACTGATAAATATTTCGTGAAACACGACTCTGATTGGTTGTAAAACAGAAATCATTGAAACGTGATTGGTCATTGACTCCCATTTGGGGCATGAGTTAAATAGTCAATATAATCGTTGTGCTAGAAGAGCACATTAACAGAGAACATCTTACACTTAATTGGATGTGCTGGTAAATGTGTCTGCAAAATGCAGGTTCACTAGGTTACAATTCTGCAAGATGGGAATGTTTGTCGGTGGTTCATGTGAACCATGAGACAGGATCTAATCTTCGTCTTCTTCTTCACGGCTTAGGCTTATTTACTTCCCTGTTCCGGCTCCAAATTGCTGCTCTTTCCGCTTTGGAGCTTGTAATTATTTTGACAGGATTTAATATAAAGTAAAATATCATCATCATCATCATCATCATCATCACTCCAGGCAATTGCCCGTTCCGACTTCATAATGCATCAGCCCAACGTCTTCTAGGTCTTCCAACATCACGTCTTCCTCGTGTTTGATATTTTCTTGCTAACAATGGATATCTCTCCTTACTCATTCCATCCATATGATCAATCCATTTCTGTCTGTAATTCGTGACCTTATCCAATAAAGGCTGTACTTTCAATTCTTCTCTGATATCCTCATTTCTTATTCTATCAAGTCTTGTACATCCTTTTACTTGTCTTAGTAACCTCATCTCCGCCGTCTGTATTCTATCCTTCTGTTTTTTTCACTGGAGCCCAAGTTTCACATCCATACAATATTGTGGGAACCGCCATAACATTATACATTTTTATCATGGTTTCTTTTCTAATTTTATTTTTGAATGTTCTCTGTATTGTTCCACACACCGTCTGAAATTCGATTTGATTTCGAGATTCTTCAGTCTACCAACACAGGGAGCAGGAGGCAGCTCCTTAATTTAACTGTTATAATATATTACATTTATATCTTATTTTAAAACTATTAGACCCTGTAAAAAGTGTATCAAAATGTATAAATTGCCGTTTAAATTGTAAGACGAAAAATATTGCTTTATCTACTACTAGCTAATACCCAGCGTACGCCGCTACGCCTAAATAAATGAAAATTAATGTGCTTTTATGTTTAGTTGAATAAGTAAAAGGAAACAAATTATACATTTATATTTTTTAGATACCCCGTGCTGATTACCCGGCGTTGCCCGGGAATCTACTTATCCCGATCTTCTTGACATAAAAGAGCTGAAATACGAAAATTAATGTGTTTTATGTTTAGCTAAATAAGTAAAAGTAAATATTTATATGTTTAGTATAGGACAGATTTTAGCAAAGAAATGGGATTATAATGGTACTGTACATCAACTATACGTAGACGAAAAAAGCATATGATTCAATTAAGAGGGAGAAGTTATATAGTATCCTGCTGGAGTTCGGAATTCTTAAAAAGTTAGTTAGACTTATACGAGTGTGTCTAAATGGGACAAAGAGTAGGGTGCGTGTAGGCAAACAGTTTTCGGACACTTTTGAAATCCAGAATAGGTTGAAGCACGGAGATGCACTATCTCCTCTACTATTTAATTTTGTACTAGAGCATGCCATTAAATCTTTAGAGAATGAGGAAGGCTTACAACTCAATGGTATTAATAAGCTGTTAGTTTATGCTGATGATGTAGTACTATTGGCCGATAGCGAGGAGATACTAAAGGACAACACGCACACACTATTGAGTAACACTAAGAAATTAGGACTGGAAGTAAATATCAATAAAACTAAATATATGGTCACACGTAGAAATAAATTATATAATGTAAATGGACAGCTAATGACAAATGAGGGAAATTTTGAGCAAGTGGCTGAATTAAAATACCCAGGAACAATAATCACAAATAGGAATGAGATGCACAAAGAAATTAAACATAGACTCAATTCTGGAAATGCGTGCTATTATGGATTGCAGAGACTCTTGATGTCCCAACTCCTTTCAAAAAACGTTAAACTGAAAATATATAAAACTATTGTTCTACCAGTTATATTATATTGGTGCGAAACATGGACTCTTACTTTAAGGGAGGAAAGGAGATTACAAGTATTTGAGAATAAAGTACATAGGAAAATGTTTGGACCAAAGACAGATGAACAAACAGATGAATGAAGAAGACTACATAAAAATGAACTGCATAGTCTTTTATAGGAAGCTAGATATAATAAGAACAGTTAAGTCTCGTAGACTGCGATGGGCAGGACATGTTGCACGTATGGGGAATGAAAGACTTGCATGGACGCTTCTTGTAGGAAAGCCAGAGGGAAAATGCCCCAGTTGGTTGACCAGGAATGAGGTGGGATAATAACATTAACTATGATTTGAGGGAAGTAGATTATACAGGGAATGATTGGAAAGTATTAGCTCAGGATAGGGATGTATGGAGAGCTTATGTCTGCGCGGCCATGAACCTACGGGTTCGATAGTGCCAGTGAGTAAATATGTAAGTAAATAAGTAAATCTTTATATCGTGATTATTTTTAGATATCCCGTGCTGTTTACTCGGCGTTGTCCGAGAATCTACTCATCCCGATCTTCTTGGCATAAATGAGGTAAAGACGAACATTAATGTACTTTTTATGATTAGTTGAATAAGTAAAATGAAAAATAATTATAAATGTATATCGTAATTATTTTAAGATTCCCCGTGATGGTTACCCGGTGTTGCCCTGGAATCTACTTATCTCGATCTTCTTGGCATAAATGACCTAAAAGACAAAATTCGTTATTGTGAGTTATCCGTAAAAGAATACTCGCCATGAGCTGCTATGCTTGCAGAGGAATTTACTTACTTGTCTCGATCTTCTTGGCATCAATGAAAGACAAAAGTGGTTATTGTGAGTTATATGTAAGAGATAAACATATGCTGTCGCGGACTTTTTTGTAGAGCTTTTTGAGATATTCAATTCTGTGTACATTAATTTTGTGCATTTGTTACGATTCAGGAAGCGTAAGCCATTTAAGCGTCCAAAGAGGTACTTTTTTTTCACGTATTCCACTAGAAAAGACGATTTTTAAAGTTGTAGGAGTTGAGAATCACAACTCTCTTATAGCCTATGTTCACCTGGGAATCTCCTGAACATTTTGCAAAAAGCCCCATCACAATCGGATCAACGGTATGGCCGCGCATAAAGTACGAACAAACAAACATACAAACAAACATTCATTTTATATATTATATTATAACAATCAGATATCCTTTAGTTGTAGTTACCAGGCAATGAAACGTATACTCTATATTCTAACAAAACACGCTATAAAAATAATAAAAAACAGGTTCATCACAACGCAAAATATATTAAGTGCACCCGGTACTAATTTCCTTGCAATTTGGTTTAAAAATATGCAACATAAAAAAATAATTTTTTCAGCTTATTCTTAAGTTATGTGCATGAAAATAATGTTATTAATTAATCAAGTCTTTCTGAACATAATGACACTCTGGTTAACTTTTTAGACATATTTCTTCATGAGTAATTTAAAATACAAAAATTGTAATAAAAAATCAAACTTCTTAAAAGTATTGTCTTGGACAATTTTCTCAAAAACTACTTACACAATTGTTCCCAAAATTTTGTATGTTATTGTCCATAATTCATTTGATAATAATGTTTGCTTGTGTTCAGATATGGATTTTGATTTATTAAAAAAATTAAAGACCAAACATTTTTTTTGTTAAAAGTGTTGCATACTTTTTTTTAAATTTCAAACTCCATCAATAGCACAAAGATAAATTCACCATATTATTATAGAGCTATTTAAACTGCATATTCATGCCAAAAACTATTCTCATCTCTTTCATAGTTTCAGAGAAATGTGAAACAAAATATGAAAAATTACGTATTACGGGAAAATGCAAAAAAAAAAAAAAAAAAAAAAGTGAAGATTAGCAGAACTCAGACACGCCATTTTAAAAAATCGATTTTTGTGGTGTTTAAATGTTCAAAATCAACAAAATAATATTATACATCGATAAAACATACCTTCTTGTATTTTTTAAGCAAAAAGAAAACAAAAGTCAATTTTTTAACGCAAATAAGTACTAGGTGTCCTCAATGATAAAGACTATAAATTGCAGAATATAACAACAATGTTTGTTGATTTATCGGGTCTCTTTTTACTCCAAAGCCCACTTTACTCTTTCTCTAAACATATCGTTTCCGCAATAAATGCATTTCATTAAATATACTAAAATACTCTGAATGTATATAAAATATTGAAGACAACACGTTACAAGATTAGGTTTAGTAACCAGTCGTCTAAATAACTTTATTTATAAAATCTTAAACTTCTGTGAAGCCTTATTTTGTCAAAAAAGTGTGTATAAATACTCCTTGCATTTGGTGTATAGGGTATTCCTTCTGATTATTGTCGAATATTGTAAAAGGGCTTTTGAAACACCTTGTAACTTACATTAACATTATAAAAAGTCAGGAAAAATAATCTGCAGGAACTAGAAAATAATACGCATTTAAATATTTAATGTAGGGTATATTTCTGTATTAGCATTTTTGTTGTAAACTCATTTCAATGTTTAAGTTGGCACACTTGTGTACAACCAATATGGCGATAGATACGAGTAGTGATCCTTATCTGTAAAAAAGTAAACACTAAAAGTAAATTGATGAAACAAAAAGGGAATCGAATGCGCCTTAGGGTCTTTTTCGCCAACAGAGGTAAGTCTATTACGCGAGTTTTCCCCATGTAAAAAGCATAGCTTAAACTGGCGTAATTCAGTTACCTCTGTTGGTGAAACCAACCCTTAGACATGAACATATTGTTGTCATCAAACGCTGTCACTTTCTGTGCTATTGAGCGATAGAAGAGATATTTGGGATGTATTATGTTTTTAGAGAATTCCCAAGGAATGAAGTTATTTTTACCAGATGAAGTTACTCGTAAAATTGTAAGGAAAAACAGCACTTAAACTTACCTGATATATTTTCAAAGTCCTATAGAACAACAGTGCACATGTGTAAGAGTTTATAGAGTCAGCGATAACCCACCATCGAACTACATATCGATTATTATCGATATCGTACTAAAGTTCAAAAAGCTGACGCTACATGACAGTACGTCGCTATGAAATTTAAATAACCAATCTTTGCAATAAATCCCAAAATCTACGTTAAAGGAATAAAAAGACAACATGGAAGCAGAATAACGGCTTGTGAAATGAGATTCATGCGCAGAACAGCGGGTCAACACCGATGTGATCGGGAAAGGAACACCGATATCTTAAAAGAATTGAAGACTACGCCAATTTTGGAATATATTAAACAGTACCATCTAAATTGGAAACACCATCTTGAAAGAATGAGTTCAAATCGGATCCCCAAAACTGTTTATAATTATATACCAAGAGGACGAAGATCTCTGGGCCGTCCTATGAAACGCTGGAGGGAAAATTTTTTATAGGATCGTAACAGGTCTTGGCCTAATACTTGGAAGAAAAAGAAGAAGAAGAAGAAGAAATATATTAATAATATTAAAATTACCAAACGTTTATTAAAAATGGGTTTACACTTACTTATCACTTCCTAACGCCAATCCAAAAAGCGATAACCCAAAACAGCGATAGAAAAATCATAGACTAAGTAATATACTCTGTGGAGAAAATAGCAGTTAGCATCACAATAGGCTTATTTTCTAATAGTATCATAATATTGTGATTTGCGTATTTAAATAAATACTTTAAAATTGTCTAATAATGTTATAAAATTTGTTTGAAAAAGTTTAAAATATTGAAAAATGTTAGTAATACAGAAGAAGAGCTGTAGATTACAACAATAAACTAAAAACTCAAGGGTAAGTAGAAGTGCTGTTAAGCCAAATTGTAATATTGCTTATACAGTGTTAAATTATGCACATACATATTACTATATACATATATTCTGAACATTTAAATAACATATTGACGACTGTCCGATATATAGCTTAACTAAGGATCGGAAGTTGAGGAAAAATTCTTTTTTCTTTTACGTCTGAAGTCGAGGCCCAAATTAATATATATATATATATATATATATACATTATGGATCATTGTAGGCCAGAAAATGGGGTTTTATTCGTCCTTTTTTAACTTTTTTTGGCTTATTGGTCCTTTTTAGCCTTTTTTTAGATCTTAACGACTTTTTTTTGCAACTTTACCTTTTTTGACTATATTTGCACCATTTGTATAATTCAAGAATCCGCAAGTCTAGTCTCAATTCAAACTTCTTTTAAAAACACTATCTAGTTTTATTTTGCAAAGACTTTTCGCATTGCAAACACTTCTGTTGTGCGAGAAAATATTGAACCCTCACAAAATATCACTTTATTTTTTTTACCAGTCTACTGACCGCCTGATATTCATTGCGGATTCGATGAATTCGTTCTAAGTGGGAAAAATAGTTCATTCTAAATTCACCAAGAACTTTCTCTTTTATTAACATAGAATTCCTTTTTCAAATTATTTTGAATTAAAAAAAATATAAAAGAAAAAAAAATTTCAGTCATCAATTTTTTTCGTAATGTATGTTACATTTCACTAGAATTGTGTACTTTTTAAACATTTTTATTATATTCATTACAAATGCAATTGAAACTAAAATTATTATTCAATTTTAAATATCTTTTTTTCAGTTTTATGGTCTTTTTAGAATAGTTTTCGGTCTTCTTAAAGGCGTTTATAGTAATTTTATAGGTCCTCAACATCCGAGCCCTAATAAATGCTGGAGTTGCTGAAATTGCTGGAGTTTCATTCAAGTCTTTGAAATCACATTTTGTTTTTCTTACAATCGATTTTAACTAACTTGAATAAAATGTATTTAGTTGTAATTTATCGTGTCACATTGTACAGAACGCCTATGTATGAAATTAAATCATCATCATCATCATCATAGTACATTCACGAATTTAGGACATTTGTTGACCTGATACGGCCTCAAGAGAAACACCATCCAAAAATCTTTTCAGTGGACGTCCTGGTCTTCTTCTTCCTGCAGGATGATAGCTTAACATTTGTATCCTGCGATCTTCCATTCGATGAACACGTTGCATCCATCTTTATTTACAATCAGGGTACTGAGTAAATGCAGTAACGTAATCTCTGTCCAGAGACTAAAAGGTAGCAGCCCAACCACTGGGGCCAGTAACCCGTCCTAAGGAATTTTAACTTTACCTGCAAGTCTCAACACGAATAAATTAAAAGTCAAAATTAATAAAATTGGTTAAACCTTAGCAAATAATTTAAAGACACCAAATGGTGAAAAACTTTTTAAAGAAAACGGCAAAAAATGCTTTTCTTGTTTATTCGCTTTTTAATAAATACGATTCTTTAGGATCGTTTATTTTCATATAAATGTTTTATTGTAGGAGGAAAATTGAGTCCGTGACGTAAGAATATAAATACCCGTGCACGTGTGGTCAGCATTACTACTTAATCTTTAACATGTGTTTTTTCTGTTTCCATTTTTTTGATATTTTCCAAAACTTAAAATGCCCCTTAAGATGCAATTTATATGCCATCAAAGTGAAACTTTGTGGTTAGACTCCCCAATATATCCTAATTGAAATTTGCTAGGCAGTTACTAATCTACGACTCATGTGGTCTCTTATATTGAGATGGAAATGCATGGGAGTGGATATATTTTTTTTTTTTTTTTCAAAAAATGAAACATAAGATGTATCCTCCCTTTATGATTTGTTTTTGCATAGCAAATGTGTTTAATGGAAACACAAAGAGTCTGAATCTCAAATTTAATGAGAGAATATTTAGAAATGATCATAAGGAGCATCTTTTTAGAGAATATTAAAACAATAGATTAAAAAAATTCATAATTCTGAAACTATTCTACTTATAAACACCAAACGTCACAGAAAAGCTTCTATAAGCACATAATGTATGCGATGAAATTTTCAAAACAATCAGATGAAAAAAATTGAAATTCACCAGTCGGTCCCCTAAAGAATCAAAACAAGTTTCTGAAACTGGACCATCATGACTAGATACGTTGTAACAGCACCAAGCATAGAACCCAAATCGAATATTTGATGGTGAAGAATCCAAAGCTGTGAACTTGACACTTCGGATGGATACCTGCTGAAGAAATAGATTGATCTCTGCCTTCGTGTCAGGGTGAATGTCTGCAGCAAAAGAAGTTTCTGAAGCAGACCAGAAGTGCGTGACCTCTCTTTGATCGTTGAATACAACTTCCACTTAGGGCCAGTTTCATCAAGAGAGGTAACTGTATTACGCCAGTATAAGCTATGCATTATACATGGGGAAAACTGGCGTAATACAGTTACCTCTGTTGGTGAAACAGACCCTTATTAAGAAAAGAGATGCCAATGACTTTACTGCCCAAATGAAGTACGAGTACATAACGAATTCATGGATATATAACTTTTTTTTATGTACACGGTTATTCCAGAGTTCTATAGAGAGGACAAAAAATATACTGTTTTAGTATTGTCAGGTGTTTGGCCTGGTTCATATTTATTTATATTATTCCAGAGCTCAAAGTTGTTGTGATCCCTGCTACTCCAACCATCATAATCAGCATTTGAAAACCATAAATATCATTAACAAAAGTTACTACATCACATAATACATCATAAAGCATCCTCAAAGAGTGTATACGAGCAGAACCATTTCGTTTATAGGAATAAGTCTGCGTGTGTTTTAGATCTTCATTGTTGTTTATAAAGGAAAGAAAATGTCCATTATAGTGTTCATCACACATATCAATTGATAAAGTTTTATCTGTGAAGATTTTGAAATAATCAACTCCTATCTTCTGTTGTAAGTTTGGTTTAATTAATTTGTTTGATTGTAAGTTTGAAGCATTTCATTCGTTAGGAAAGAATTCAAACAACGAAATCTATAGTTTATTAGAAGAACGAAATTTATTAATTGCGCTATTATTGCATAATTAACAATACTGATGATGAAAACTATTATATGACCCAGAACTGGATGCAGTCACTATTCGAAGTATAGAAGTGATATAATATTTGAGAAATAAATACAAATAAAATTCCCAATACTTCTATTTTCAATAGTTTTTCAGTGAATAAATACGATGAAGTTGTAGATGACAGCAGCATTTCATCAACATAAGATAAGTGTCTTAAAACGTTATCTATTCCTCTGCTGATTTTGTACGCAGAGGAAGATAGTATAATTATTGATATAATTATTAGAATTAACTGTGCTGTGATGTGAGGTGTTCCTAGGTTAGTCACAGATTCATTGGTTAAATATATGCAGATTATAAGAAGACACAAATAGAAAAATAGCAGCGATATAATGAAAATTGTGTATAAAGCTTTTAGTTTGCTCTTGGCAAATCCTGTGTACATGTACCCAGTTTTTGTTTGTCTTTGATCATTGTCAAAGGGACCAGTCCCACACATTGTGAGAACCAATATAAAGGTCTTATGCTGCTATAAATTGATATGTTATGACTGAAGACATTTTTAATTTCATACATTATTGTTTTAATGTTTTGTTTTCTGTTGTGATGATAGCGCTGTACAATTCAATGTCTGGCTGAAAGTCGCTGTCTCTTGTAGCCCTTCTCCTATCTGACGTAATGAATATTTTTGTAGGTCGAATAATTTATCTAATAAATGCATTTAACTAATTAAGTTAATCGAGCTTACAAAGTTATAATTGATGATTCTTTTAGTGAGAGACACCAGTAATACGTGTCATTTATTTCACGTCCAAAATAACTTTGTATTATGTATATTATGATGATCGATTGATTGATCACTGTTTGTTCTGCGTCGGGACATGGGGGCTTCCCTAGTAGTAAGTTCCTTAACCAGACTAATTTAACTACGCTTATTTCCCTACGTATGTATGCGAAGGATATTTGGTTATACGCCACGAGGGGACATCTATTAGGAAGCTAAAGTTACTGGAATGGATGAAATTTGGTTAAATTATTGCTCAGATGCATTTTATTCAGACGAAGTTTTTTTACGAGGCAGAAAATCTTCATACTCGAGATCAAATATTATATATTTCCTATATTATGTTATTTACGTCTGTCTATATATATATCCATTGTAATTCTGCCCGAGGGCAGGTCTTTCACTGCAATCATAGCATTTTCATGCTATGCTTTGCAGCTTTACTAGTGGGTTATAAGTGTTGTAGCTTCCCGTTGATGATGATAATGATAAGGATGATGGCCGGATGATTTTCGGTGACCGTTGGGCCCTAAGCGTCCTGACATTTGTCTTACAGGTGAGGAAAAACTCCAAAAAACCTCACCCAGGAGCCTGTCACGATGGATATATATATATATATATATATATATACAGGGCAAGTCAAAATGTTGTGCAGGTTTTCAGAAATTTATTATGTGAAATGTAATGAACATATAATATCGTGAGACATATTGTATGAAAGGTAAACTCTCAAAGTTTAGTTGTCCACTTCTAAAGTTCCGCGTTCACCCGCAAGATGTCAACAGCAGAGCAGTAAAGGAAAATGGCGTTGACTGGGGATCAGAAGTCTTTCTGTGTGCTTGATTACCATGTAAATAACTCTGTGACTAGTGTTCAACGACATTTCCGTACCAGATACGATAAAGACCCGCCGGATGGGAGATCCATTCGTAAGTGGTACACACAATTTAGGGATTCAGGCTGTATCTGTAAACGAAAATCGACTGGCCGTCCGTCGACGAGTGAAGAGAGACAGTCGAACGCGTTCGCACATGCTTCGTGCGGAGTCCACAGAAATCCACCTACCGGGGAGCGACAGAACTTCAACTACCACCAAAAAAACTGTATGGCGGATTCTCCGGAAACGTTTACAGATGAAACCCTACCACTTGCAACTGGTTCAAGCCTTAAAACCCGCCGATTATGCTTTGCGAGCGTCCTTCTGTGTTGATTTTCTCGCATTAATGGAAGAGAATGAGTTCCATGAGAGGGTAGTTTACAGTGATGAAGCGACTTTCCACCTTTCAGGAAAAGTGAATAGACACAATATAAGGATTTGGGGAACTGGTAACCCCCATGCAACTCTGGAACATCAACGCGATTCTCCGAAAGTGAATGTCTTTTGTGCCATTTCCCATGCAAAGGTTTATGGGCCCTTTTTCTTTCATGAACGTACTGTGAACGGACATGTTTTCCTTGATATGCTACAACATGGCTCCTTCCGCAGCTTGAAGCGGATAGTCCAGATTTCATTCTGCAGTTGGATGGTGCCCCTCCACATTACCATGGCAGTGTTCGAGACCATTTGAATACGGCTTTACCACAACGCTGGATAGGCCGTGCATCTCAGGGTGATCAACAACTCATTCATTGGCCACCTCGTTCACCAGATCTAACCCCGTGTGATTTCTTCATGTGGGGTCTTGTAAAGGATCATGTTTACGTACCACCACTTCCAACAACACTGCATGAACTGCGTGCCCGCATCACAGCAGCCATTGCTGATATCGACCGCGGACTGCTACAGAAAGTTTGGCAGGAGATTGAATATCGGCTTGACATCTGTCGTGTAACAAAAGGCGCTCACATAGAACATCTGTGAATATTTAAAAAAAAACTTTGAGAGTTTACCTTCCATACAATATGTCTCACAATATTATATGTTCATTACATTTCACATAATAAATTTCTGAAACCTGCACAACATTTTGACTTGCCCTGTATATATATATAAATTAACACTTTACTCTCCAGACGGTAAAGTTCATCAAGAGTGAAATTGTCCTAAAACACGATATATATATATATAATCAGTGGAAACCGCTGTGGTCTCGAGGTAGCGTACTACCTTGTCACTCAGCGGACCCGGGTTCGAACCCCGGTCGGAACAAGCTGGGTGAGGTTTTTTCGGGCAAGACAAATGTCAGGAAGCTTAGGGCCCAACGGTCCCCGAAAATCATCCGGCCATCATCGTTATTATCAATATCCTTCACCGGTGTGGAAAGCAACGGGAAGCTAACACACCTATAATTCCCTGGTAAAGCTGCAAAGCATTGCATGTAAATGCTATGATTGCAGTGAAAGACCTGCCCTAGGTCAGAACACTACAGAATATATAAATGGGCCTATAATTCCTGTTAAAACTATATTCATGTTAATTATTTACTTTTTCTTTGTTCTTTTATGATTTCTATAATTTGTTCGTCAAAACCGGTGTTGTTCACAATATCTCTTTGATAAAGTTTAGTTATATGATGTTGTTGCCTTTGTTTAAAGACAGCTTTAGCTCCTCTTTATTAAACTGTTGGATGTGATCGATTGTTTTTGCTATAAGTGTCTGGAGTTATTTGCAGTAAGCGTGTTTTTCGTAGGTTTTCGGTAAATGCTTATTTATAATTTATTCTTGTTGATGTTTTTGGTTACTGTTAGATCTATGAAATAATTTTGTGTTCGATTTCTTCTGTGAATTTAATTTTTATTTTGGATACTATTTAACTCTTCCTGCCAGATTTCATTTTTCCTCGTATTTTCGTCTTCATATATTATTAGTATATGATTGAGGTACCTTATAATTAATTTTATGTTGAATTTTTAATTAATTTCTCGAAGTATTTATCTAATTCTTGTAAGGCTTGTTGAATGAAGGATACGTTATTGAATTGGAAGTAGTTCTGGAAAATTATTTTAATAACTTTATGTAATTGGTTTATGTATTTTCACTAATCTCTGTTTTGTCTACTTTTCTTTTATTATAGCATTTGATTAAACTTATAAGCACAGCACAAAACAGAAATCGACGTACAAAATAAGACAATGATAACTAATTAGTTATTTATATACAGATTTTTAATATTTACACATATTTTTGTGCCTAAAGTTTTATTTTTCTTCTCCACTCGTCTCTATCCATCCACTCCATGTCCTCCAGTCCTCTTGTTGCCATTCCAGTTCTTATTTCTTGCATCCATGATTTTCGAGGTCTCCCTTTCCTTCTTCTTCCAGGTGGACACCATTGCAATGTTTTTCTGGGTAACCTTTCTTCTTGCATTCGTCGTACATGCCCATACCAATTTAATTGCATGTATCTTATATAATCTAGTATTGAATATCTAATATTCATTTTTTCTCGTATAACAGAATTTATTTTTTTTTTCTAATTTTGAACATCTTGTTGCTCTCCTTATGAAATCCATTTTCATCGACATAAGTTTTTGTTGAATTTCCGACTTCAGCTCCATATGTGACTGAAGTTTGAATATTCAGCAAAAAATTAGAACAACTTAACTAATTAATAATTACATATTACTGAATGTTCTATTACATTATTAGTAAAGCATTTATTTGTAAAGTGTAGAACATAATCCAAGACAACTTCTAGATCTAGACAACACTGATAATTAAGTAATTTACCATCTTTGGTATGTTCTTAGATTTTGTAAGTATAGAATATATCGAAAATTTTCAAGACACCTTCTGAAACTGCACAATAATGACTATATACGTAATAACTGCACCAATAACTGATCCTAAAATGGAATATTTGATAGTGAAGAAGTCCCACGCTGTAAATCTTACTTTTCGGAAGTTCACTTGCTGAAGGAAAAGATTGATCTCTGCCTTGGTATCAGGATGTATTTCCCGCAGTAACATAAGTTTCTGGAGTAAATCAGATGTCACAGAAGACACCTAGATTGTTGAGTTACAGCTTCCAGCATGATGGATAAAGTAGTAATGGTTAGTGACGTCCACAAGAGAGTTGTAATAATTTTACAGGATAAATCTGCTTCATTCGAGGAAATAATTGCATAGTTGAGACTGGCTGTCATTCTTACTGAACCTCCTATTGTTATGATCAATATCTGTAATCCATACATGCCATTAACTGCACATACTACATCACATAATGATCATAAAGCATGCGCAAAGTGTTCGCACGAATGGTGCCAAGGCTCGTCCACTGTTTCAGACTTCCATTTCCAGCAACACACCACCTAGAAATCGTGTAATGTTATTATCATCGTATATATCAATAGGCAAGACATTATCTATAAAGATCTTAGGATTGTGAACTCCTATTTTCTTTCGTAACTTTTCGGAGCGTGAAGATGTAGTTGAAGAAGCAATATCACTTGTTAAATAACTGTTCAAAGTACGAAACCTGTGATTTATTAGAAGGACGAAGTTTTATGAACTGCAATAAACTTATATAGTAAACCAAAACATTGAACTTTTCAATTGCATAAACAAATATGCCATAATAAATCATTATGCCAAGTATAGTAGTCAAATATGTACAGAGTTGTCAATAAAAATAACATACCAATAATTTCAGTTTTCAACAGCTTTCCTGTTAATATATATGTTTTATTCGGTGAAGGTAATAGCATTTCATCCAAAAAAGATATATCTCGTATTACTTTGTCTAGTTCTCCATGAAGTTTGAAGGTAGAACACACAATAACAACTATTGACATGTTAACAGATATAAACTGTTCAGTTAAGTATGTTCTTGTCACTGCATCCGTATATTCAATACTGTTATAATATAAACTTATCCCTAGCAAACATTGGCACGCTACAAGCACTGTTATTAATAATATCACATGTATAATTGCAATTTTACTATTAGAAAACCCACACTGGACATATCCATATTTTCTATGTTTTTTTATCATTGTCAAAGGCACCAATCCAACACATTTTGACAAAACGTACAGTGGTCTGATACTACCATATATAGTTCCCTGATTAAAACAAGTATTATTATTAGTATTATTATTATTATTATTATTATTATTATTATTATTATTATTATTATTATTGTTGTTGTTGTTGTTGTTGTAATACATTGTGTTGTAGAATTATTGGTACATTTGATATAGATTAAGAGTGATACAAATGAGAGATCAAATTTACAATTTCCCTGTAAAGTTTTCATTAACATGCTTTAAACATTTATGTAATGAAATGCGTGTAAACTATTAGTACCATTATTGTAATTTATCACACATAATCATACTAATGTGTTCACAGTAATCAATAGATTTAAATTAATATAATTATATTGTGGAGAAAGGCTGATATTATTACATTAATTTGTTTTCATTATAACATTGCATCCTTAAAAGTAAGGTATTTAATAAATTACAATAGCTATTTAATAAAGCCAAGTACATTTATTTCATTAGAATATAATTGATTCTTCAAAAAAGCATACGATTGAATTAAGAGGGAGAAGTTATATAGTATCTTGTACATGATTTCTACATTGAAAATTTTAACGAGTTTTTAAATATATAATAATAATAATAATAATAATAATAATAATAAATAATAATAATTATTATTATTATTATCGACAATAATTTCAAGAAGGGATAAGGTCACAAACAGCACAATAAGGGATATTATTCAAATTGGGGGAAAAAATACATAAAGAAAAACTAGAAGAAAAACGTTTGAAATGGTATGGACACCTCATAAGAATGGATAAAGAGAGAATACCAAAGAAGATCCTTAATTAGAAAGATAATGGAAGACATGGAAGAGGCAGACATAGACAACGCTGTGGATGGAGTGAAGAGAAGTGGAAGCTAGAGATTTGAGGAAGAAAATGCTTTAGACAGGAACCACTGGCGACAAATCACTTTGGTTGAAGGAGATACACAGTATTGTGGAACATTTCTAATAAACATATTATTATTATTATTATTATTATTATTATTATTATTATTATTATTATTATTATTATTATTATTACTACTATTATTATTATTACTATTATTATTATTACAATTATTATTATTGTTGTTATTATTATTATTATTATTATTATTATTATTATTATTATTATTATTATTATTATTATTATTATTATTACTGGGGATTCTTTACAACATGTGACCTGCAGAAAATATTGTAAGTTTCAATCGTACACCATGCGCATGTGCCAACAAACGCAAAGCGGTTTACCTATGGAATCAGGAAATGCAGCCAACATATACACGATATTTAACGAAACTAAAATCTAACCTAACGCAATTTAAGCACTCTAACCTGTGAAAGAATGCAACACCCAAAAATAAATAATATATTCTGAAGTACATGTGTGCAGTTAATTACTATGTTTGCTGCGCTATGTTTACTTTATGACCATATTGATAAGCTATTTTTGGCAGTCTGTTATCTTCCATTCTTCCAACATGTTCAAACCATCTTGTTCTGTATCTATCCATTCTTGAGTTGATAGCTTCCACTTATAATTCTTTTCTTATTTCTTCGTTTCTGTCTTCTCTTGTACATCCTTTTTTTTTCTTAAAAAATCTCAGGATATTTTTTTTTTTCGACCGAAACTTGATATAGCGATTAAATCATCACAAATAATGCCACGAGTGACTTGCATTCATTTCCTCACTTCTCTGACTCGTGAATTTATCGATAATTTAGAAATCAAGAGTAGCATTTCTTAGAACTCTTTAACGAATAAAATTAAGTTGTTTACTCAAAAATAATTATTTAAATATAGTTATTTTAAAATATTTATATATTTAAGGTAAACGGCGATGTTTGAAAACAAATGAGAAATGATTGGTTATGTTTCATTTGTTTATCCACTGCAACTTGATCATATTAATTTATTGCCAAATAGAATCGCGATATTATAAGAATGCATCCTAGTGGAGAAAAAAATCAAACACATCAAACTGTATATTATAACCTACATTATAGGTTATTAATTATTTTTTAGGAAACAACTCGGTAAAATCATTATTTAAAAACACAATTATTGAACACACAATATATTATCAAATGTGTAGTTCGAAGGAATCTGTTCATTATTTGCTATATTCAACGTATTTGTTGGAGAGTCAGTCACTGCAAAATAATGGTGTGACCTGTTCAGAATATTAAAAAGGAGGAGCTCTCTTTATCACAAAAGCAGGAGATAGTAAAGAGAATTCGATAAAGAATGAGTGAAACACGACTTTCATTGGTTGTAAAACAGAATTCATTGAAACGTGATTGGTCATTGACTCCCATTTGGGGCATGAGTTTAAAGTCAAAATAAAAGTAAATTTGGTAATCCAGCAAAATCGGACGATTAGAAATGGAGGCTTTTCTGGAACGCAACATTTGAATATTGCTCTAAGGGGCAGCAATTTCTATTTCTCGTTTAAAAAAACAGGATACACATGATTTAGTGAACAAAATAAAGACATATTGCGAAACCACCAAAATCGAGGGCCATCAATTCTCGAGTTACTCTATAATTCAATCAGTTTTCATTTTTTAAACTCTTTAATTGGCAATGCCCCCTAGAATACGTCAACTGGTTCGATTTATAAAATATTGTTAATGAAACAGAAGAAAACCAATGAGTAGTAATAACTTAAATGTATGTTAAATTACACAACAAACCTAATAATAAATGTCATGCCTGGTATTGTTTTCAGTGAGGTCCGCCACATTTATATAACTGAGAAGAGAAATTAGTCTCTTATTTTCCTTCATAATTTGTAGAATATTCATCCAGTTTATTTCACAAATCACTTCTCGTGGGAAGACATATTGGATGTGCATGCACTGTCTATCCATTTCTTGGCAGGTCTTCCTCTTGTTCTTCTCCCGTCCATTGGTCTATCTTCTTTAGCTCTTTTTGCATGTCGGTTGTCTTCCAATCTCTCTATATGAACTTTCCAATATTTACGCCTATCCATAATAAATTTGGTTATGTCTTAAATTTGACATTTGTCTCTAATTTCTGTGTTGTGTATCATATCAAATAAATAATGTTTTCCTCTGAATAGTTCTTAAGATTTTCATTTCACCTGTGCTTAGTATTTGTTTAGTCTTTGTTGCATCAGCTCTAGTTTCTGCTACATGTATGATAACTGGTCGAACTATCGTGGGCTTGTATATGAGGATTTTGCTTTCTATTGACATATGAGGAGGGCAGAGGACAAGGGGTAAAAGTGACAAAAAATTAGTTTGAAGAAAATTAAGTTTAAAGATCAGTGAGAATAAAAAATTCCAGGAATATCTGACAAGTCTCATAGATTGTGTTTGTGTTCCTTATATATATATATATATATATATATATAGAGTCAATTTATCCACAAAATTAAAATATAGAATTATGGAATATTCACCTGAAAGGTCTGTCTCCTCAACTTAATTAATTATAATTATTTAACTGTAGCGCTTCCGGAACATTTAATATAAACATTAGCCCATTCTGTAACTTTTTTTGAATTAAAGGTCAATTGTACCCCTTTCCCTCCAAGCATATTTTGAAATAAATTCTCATAAGTATTGCCACCAGTGAATTATCTAGAGAATTTGGAAATCAAGAGTGGCATTTGTTAGGACTATTTAACGAATAAAATTAAGCTGTTTACTCACAAATCATTATTTACATATAGTTATTTAAAAGTATTTATATATTTAATGTAAACGGCGATGTTTGAAAACAAATGAGAAACGATTGGTATGCTTCATTTGCTTCTTTTGTTCATCACTGCAACAAGATCATATTATTTATTGCCAAAGGAATGCAATATTGTAAGAATACAGTCTAGTGGAGAAAAACTGAAACACATCAAACTGTATATTAATTCATTTCTGATGTCCTATGATGCAAATATGACAATTATTTTTTCAGGAATGTTATTACCTGGGAAAAATTACATTTAAGAAGGTAAAAACAGTGGTTTATTTTTTTGGTGGTATAATCAATTGCTACAAATGTTTTTATATTAACTCCCGCATGCGCTATGTGTTGTCATTCATGCACAATATGTACAATCTTAGAGGGCCAGTCACTTTAATATTATGCTATGACTTATCCAGAATGTTAAAAGGGAGGAGCGTCCTTTAATATGATAAACTTATCTGATAAATTCGAGGTGAAACACGACTGTGATTAGTTGTAATTAAAAAATCATTGAAATGTGATTGGTCATTGACTCCTATTTGGGGCATGAGTTAAATAGTCCAAGAAAAGTATATTCATACCAAAGTTTTTATTACGACTTGAAATACGCATAGACTTATCTAAAGAGTTACATATTACGAAAAGATTAATTGACAAAATCAGTCTTAATAAAGTTCATTGCACTTAAACCTGCATTCATGGATACATTCCCTTAACCGCTTCTCCACACGAATGTTTCCCTTCCTGTCTATATACTCTTTGCCTTCATTCCATCCTCTTTTTGCTTAATTTTTTATCCAATTTTCTGGTTTACTAATCCACTTTCTGCCAACGTGCAATTCTGGAGCATGTTCATCTTCTGTATGTCCTGTAATGCCGAGTTCTTCAATGCCATCTTCATTGGAATCTGACAAGAAAACAAAAACAACACCAGTGATCAATCTTCATATTTAAAAAAATACAATTTTTATAAACATTATTAGATTGCAAATCCTAGATTGTTAAATAATTTGCTTCTTCTTCTTAAATTTAATTTGTAGGATTTTCATCCTGTTTATTTCCAAAATCACTCCTCGGAGGAAGACGTACTGGATGTACATTCACTGTCTATCCATCTCTTGGCAGGTCTTCAACTTGTTCTTCTCCCGTCCATTGGTCTATCTTCTTTAGCTCTTTTTGCAAGCCGGTTTTCTTCCATTCTTTCTATATGACCCTTCCAATATTTTCGTCTATCTATAATAAATTTAGTTATGTCTTGAATATGGCAGTTGTCCCTAATTTCTGTGTTGTGTATTTTATCAAATAATGTTTTCCCCTGAATAGTTCTTAAGATTTTCATTTCACATGTGCTTATTATTTGTTTTGTTTTGTTGTATCAGCTCTAGTTTCTGCTCCATATACGATAACTGGTCGAACTATCATTTTGTATATGCGGGTTTTGCTTTCTGTTGACATATGTTTGTTGCGCCAAATTAAATCTTTCATAGATCCTGATATTTGTGCTGCTTTATCAGCTTGTTCTTTACTCCTTTTATTCAATTTTTAGTGTTTGTTATTAATACAGCTAAATAATTAAATTCTGACACTTGTTCTATGATTTTTCTTTCCATTCTAATTTGCATCTTACTGGTTCTTTTGATATTGTTAAGCATTTTGTCTTATTCGTGTTAATTTCCATATTGTATTTTTTGGCATTTATATTAAATTGATGTAAAGATCTTTGTAAATTATCTTCAGATTCTGAAAGGAGAACGACATCATCTGCGTAACATATTAAGTGAAATCTAGTGTCTCCCATTTTATAACCCAGACGTGGTGGTATGTTTTCAATAATTTTATCCATTATAATATTAAATAAGAATGGACTTAAAGAGTCACCTTGCCTGATGCCCTTTGTGAGCGTTATAAACCCATAGCCTGTCTCAAGCCAGGTTGATAAAGGGTGAGGGGGAGGAGTAACACCTAGTAAAAAAACCTTGGTTCAGCTTGCCCAGCTGATAGTACCTTGTGAGGGCCCTTGCCAGGGTACGGTGAAGACCTCAACGGCAGATACAGCGGAGAAGGAGTCCTTCGGTACGGTGTACCTGACGGAAGAGGCAACTCTACATCTACTGCCTTGTAGATAGACAAACGGGCGGATGGGGTTCGTTAGTCCTGCAAGACAACCCATCTAGGAGAGACAACTCCGAAATAAAGCGGGACAGGCTGAGCTCTGGAGCTGGGTGAAGGCGATCAGCCTAGGGAGGAAACCCTGAATAATAAACCCGCCATGAAAACGGGCTAGCAACCCACTTCAAGGTGTATCTTATACATTGCTCGCAGTCCCAAGGATCAAGCCTCGGATCAAAGACGAAATAATTTGCAATTATCTCAAAATGTATTGCTAAAAAGTATTATTTTATAATATACAATTGTGAAAATATAAATAAAGTGGTAAAAATATTTCACTAACCATGAAGGTTGAGGTTAAGTTCATGCTCATGTTGATCAGATTCTCATTCACATGTAGTAATATTTGATAATTCAATAAACCTCGAAGAATAACCAGCACTATATTAAACACTAATAATACAGTAATAATCTTCACGTATTATTTGTTTGAAACATTAAAAAAAAGTACAATGCTCTAAGCGTGAGTTGTTGCTAGACAAGCAGTACTACTAGAGACGTACCCCTTGTCCTCCAAGTAGAAAAGCTGTTTTTCCTGAGTGATTTTCTAAGACTCCACTATATGTCAAAACCTGCCAAACTTACTCATATACCTCTTGGACACGAAACAGTTTGTTATATTAGCTAACTATTTCTGCATTTAACTCATTTTTTTAATGTCACATGTACCCCTTGTCCTCTAACCGCCTCATATGTTTGTTGCGCCAAATTAAATATTTCATATATCCTGATATTTGTGCTGCTTTTTCAACTTATTTACTTCTTTTAATAAATGTTTAGTGTTTGTTATTAATACACCTAAATAATTAAATTGTGATGTTTATTCTATAATTTTTCTTTCCAATTCTAATTAGAAACTAGTGTTTTGCTAACATGGATTTGGGTTACTTTTTTGTTATTAAAAATAGATGCTGTGAAACATCTGACTTACTTTTATTGTATATTAAATTAACCGTAATATATTGAAAACGTATCATACAACGCGCAGAGACCTCGTTCCATTGAATTGAAATGTGACATTTTAAACAAATTTAATGGAAATAACAGACGAACTACATAATTTCATATATATATATATATATATATATATATATATATATATATATGGTATGATAAGAAAAATATCCCGTACAGGCATTTATTTTTCTTATCATACCAATTATTAAGCTTGCATTGCTCAATGTTAAACATTTAATTATAACATATATATATATATATATATATATCGAAATATTCCCAGTTTCAAATACATATCCAATCGCACGCTAGCCTTACGTTATTCTGTATTGATTATTAATATTTACAGCACACATCTCTTTTGATTTATCATGTGATTATACATACGTACATATGTACATACGTACATACGCACATACGTACATACTTACATACGTACATACTTACGTACGTACATACGTACATACGTACATACATACATACATACACACGTACATACATACATACACACATACATGCATACATGCATACATGCATACATATATAAATACATACACACACACACACACACACACACACACATATATATATATATATATATATATATATATATATGTACATTAATATATAAACAATTAAATTGATATGGGCATGTACGACAAATGCAAAAATAAACTTTACCCAGGAAGACATTGGAATGGTGTCCATCTGAAAGGAGGAGGAAAGAAAGGCCTCGAAACTCGTGGATGCAAGAAATAAGAACTGAAATCAGAGCAAGAAAACTGAAGGACTTGGAGTGGGTAGATAGATTTGTGGGTGTATATATATATAAAGAATGACAGAAGATATATATATATATATATATCTGTATTTTATGGATTTCTAAACCGTTCAACCGATCTTCGTTAAAATTTGTATATACAGATTTTCAGATGCGGCGAGTGTTTAGCCGATATCTATTAGGTGTAGGAGTTCACCTGAAACGAAAATCTAAAATTGACTCTATCGATCGCAATTTTCGATGTTTCACAACAAAACCCTGAATATCCTATTAAAATTAACCGAGTTATGTATTATACAAAAATCATTATTCTTCTCATTATTATTATTATATCATTAGGCTATAATAAAACAAATAAGATTACATATTCCATTGTTTACGATGGAATTCCATGCATTGTATTACAAATAAAAATATTAAAAAAATGTTCGTGGGTGACAGACCTTTAGAGCACCTAAAAGTGACATTGAGTTAGAGGACGATATAATAACGTAGTATATAATATGCATCCGGTCTCCCAGCTATATTCTTATACCTCATTGCTTTGAGAAGAAAGCTGCATTAAGTCCATTGTTGTTACGGGTGACGTAACAGCAGTGGAACGGGTATCACAGGTTTGCCACCTGCTCATTGTTGCCGGTTTATATTATATACCAGTCAACAGACCTCTATTGAGATTCATCTTAAGACAGATATCTGCTCAAGATTTTTCTATTGAATGCCCCAGGTTGTCATTTTGAGATTTCTGGTGTCCTCTCCTGACATTGGCTTAATTGTAACCCATGTCTAAAGATGGGGTGCCATGATTGCGGAGTTACGTTACCAGGATGATATGATGGGTGATAAATGACAATGAAGCACCAGGAGAGTTCTTAACCTAAACTTAACCTAAATTCCAGACAATTGGCAATCACAGGCATAATTCCCTTTAAGAAAAAATCATATGGTTTGACCCGGAATAGAAACCGAGACCTCAAAAAACCTGACCACTAGCCCATGAGAAACTATAATACAATTCATAATGAAGTTAAGTTTAAAAGAAATATAAACTGTAATACAAATTATATTAAATAATAAAGAAATACAAACTATAACACAAATTATAATGAATAACAAATATTCATTACAAATTGTATATTACACATACAGTGTTATTTTAAACCTTATTTCTTTATTTTGCTGGTTGAATGGAAGAGAAGGAATTCTGGGCTTAACTCTTGCAGAATAAACTAGGGTTATTATTTTTATTATTATTATTAAAAAATATAGCTTTGAAATGTCAACTAACAAAACTAGGTAAATAGGTATCTGCGAGAAACATCCAATTAGATACAACATTGTTCACGTAATATGGCAATAGAGCAAGTTCATGTATTCATTTCTCTAGTATATCAAATAAACTATAATTTGATTTTGAATTAGAAAGAAAAAATCAACAATTCAAAAAATACATGTGGCAGAAATGTATGTACTTTAAAAATAAAAACTCGTCCAGCTCACTCTGTTAAAATTTTACAGAGTAATTGCAACACCTGCAGTGTTGTGCGGATCATACAACAATCGGATCACACAACACATGCCATTTTGTTCGCCCCAGGTTCAAACAGCTTACCACTCTTCTTCATACCTTTTAAAGTGGATTTGTTTCATTAAAGTGTAACCCTCGAAAGGGGACCATGAAACTTCGGACTCCCTCTCCCCCAAAGGAAGTCAACACTGTTTCATGAGTTTAGAGAATACCTTTATATGTCGAACTCACCCGGTTTGCTTGGAAATCATTCTACAAATATTTTTATACAAATAGAATTGGTAAAACACTTGAATAACCTAGGATTCCATATTACAATATTTTCTACGAATTTACCAACAATTGACTTGTGCAATTTTTATACATTATAATACTTATTTTCGATGACAATTGAATTGAACACATCGATGGAAAATACCCAGGACCTAGACAATGCAACAAATACTTTACAAAACACAGTCTACCAAGCCTGCAAGGACACAACGACAATTGACATGATCAAACGGCAAATACAATACAGATATACCAGACCTTCAAGACCTTCTCAGACAAAAGAGACAAACAAGAAAATACAGACTTCCGCGTGACAAGCAGCATCTATATTACCCAACAAGACGAATACAGACACTATTACACAAACATAAACAAGTCAACTAAGCACTGCTATGGAAACAAACAAAACTTGGCAAATAGGAAAACTATGTAGAAAACCAAAGTAAAACTCAGAAACCATCCAGTACATGGACAAAATAGACTTGTATACGAAGACGACGACAAAACCGGAGCAATTGCTTCTACCTGCGGAAATTAGTTTGGATCTCAAACAAATGACATAACTTATGAACAATTTCACTCAAGAACTAGACGACAAATCAAACAACTACTTAACAACAGACCTACAACCAAACTTGCACTAATAACGCCATCCGAGGTCAAAAATAGTATACTTAAAATTCACAATGTCAAGAAGGAATTGCAATTAAAGCACTAAAAGAACTACCTCGGAATGGACAAGTAGATCTAACTAAACTATACAACTCTGTGCTCCTACTACTCATTTTCCAAACTCACTTAAACGAGTCAAAATCACCACGTGCCTATGTCCAATGAAAATCCATACTTTCTACAAAATTACCACCATATAAGCCTCCATTATCATATAGGAAACGTCCTAGAACTAATACTTCAGAACCATACATAACTAATAAAATAAGAAGTTGGACCCTCCTCCAGCCCTTGGGATACCTCGGGTACAAGCCCATACTCCCCAAGTCCCAACTTATTTTTCTTCCTTAACCACTGCTCAAGTTCTTAGCTTAAAACCAACACCCCGGGGAAGGTGTTGGGGTCACAATTTCAGTGAAATTGCTAAGCTTCGTAGTACGTCAGAACGCTCACCTCTTATGGTTCACGAGTCCATCGGACTTAGCCGGGAAGACTGACTAGCAGATCCACCGACCTTTCCCCTGTGCACCACCCGGGGACATGTTTTGTTGCTGAAGTGGGCCCAGCTTGAGCAAATAGTACGACAGGTCGCTCCTCCCCTGCCGACCCCACTTATGGTTCACGAGTCCATCGGACTTAGCCGGGAGGATTGACTAGCAGATCCACCGACCATTCCCCTGTACACCACCCGAGGACGTGTTTTGTTGCTGAAGTGGGTCCGGCTGGAGCACATAGTGCGACAGGTCGCTCCTCTCCTGCCGACCCCACTCATGGTTCACGAGTCCATCGGACTTAATCGGAAGACTGACTAGCAGATCCACCGACCTTCCCCTGGACACCACCTAGGGGCGTGTTTTGTTGCTGAAGTGGGTCCAGCCTGAGCACATAGAACGACAGGGCGCCATTTCCTGCGATGATTTTTCGTTGACCATTTCCCGCCGAGTGTCAGACTTGATTCATATTTTTTAAGTATAACACTCGAAAGGGGACCCTGAAACATCGGACTCCCTCTAGGAAGTCAAAATTTTTAATGAGTTTAGAGTTTATATCTATTTTTAATGTGTTTGGATATCTTTATATGGGAACTCAGAGGGTTGCCTGGAATTCATGTTACAATTTTTTTACATAAAACACACTAATAATCTTACATTCATATTAGAATGTTTTCAACTAATGTTCCATTGACTTGTACCAGTTTTTATACATGACAATGCTTTGTTTTATCGATGATCATACTCTCCCCTGTATCATAGGACATCGATCATTCACGATACATAATTTTTAAGTGGATTTTGTAGATCCATATATTTAGACTCGATTTCTGAACAGAAACGCCTATGAGACTAATACATTCATATATTCTGTATATGATTTTCGGTTCATGCCATTTCAGTTGTGTGCTGGACTCCATGGACAACATTGGACATTCAGAAAAGCGACTCTCAATACGATTTTAATTTCTTGCCTTAAATCGTTAAATTTAGACTCGGCTTCTTCAACACAAGCGCCATTGGGATAATAAAATAATACATTTTGTATATGATGATTTGTTCATGGCATTTTAAATTTTCTACGCTATTAAAAACTAAACTCCATATCCCCATTGGCCCACCTGCCGTTCGCCAACCTCACATCCACATGTTGCTATCACATAGATCGATCAGTATAGGAGTGACATGTGGTCAGCATGTCGGGTCCCCCAGGCGTGTTGACCTGAAGCTGCTACCCACATTTAACGAAAGTGGCAACTATTGGCACCTCGTCACCCTTTTTATAAATAATAATGTTTATGGTCGTAAGGTATATTTGAATTAATACTAGAAAAGAAACAAATTTTAATTAGAATTTAGGCGCTTGTCTTAAAAACAGTTTTAAATTACATTTTACGTTGTTCCCTTACAGAGATAAGGCTTCTTACAAAGATAATACATAAGCTGCCAAGAGACTAGCACAAAATAAAGGGAATTATTCCTGTGGTTGTCCAAGGTCTGGAATTAAAGTTAAGAACTCTCCAGGCGCTTCATCATATAATCAGGGTAACGTAACTCCGCCTTGCAGGTGCCCAACCTACGAAATGGGCTACAATTCCACCAATGCCGGCGAGAAAACCAGAAAATATCTTAAAAGACAACTCGGTGGCATTAGAGAAAAATGGCGTATTACCGCAATTTTAACCAATTACGTTGGTTATTAAACTAAGTTAATATAGTTACCTTTATTTACCTAAAGATGTCATGAATGGTATGCGGTCAACATACCAACCTAAGGGACATCTAGTAGATGGCTAATGTGTTACAAGGAAGAAGGAGGTCTGTAAATTTTGCTTAGAGGCCTCTTTATTCGTCGTTAAGATTCTTTTACGAGCCTGAAAATCGTCAGACTCGGGACTCACAGATTAAAATCTCTCCCCGTGGACTTGCACCATAGAGTTTTTCATTCTAAAAATATGCATCCACTTCGGCGGGGTTCGAACTCGCGAGATCAGAGACAAAGAGCATACCCAGTAGTTCACAATATGGAGAAATGGTAAGAATGCAATTTGTGGCAGGGAAAAACCTGCCCAAGCTCAGTTCCGTCGGCCACGAAACCCACAAGGAGTGATGGAGACTCGATCTCGAGACCAGAGCAATGACAGGCGAGTGTCAAACTGCTTGCGGCTCGGAGCCGCGAAAATTATGAAATATTAACATACATTCGCATTAATATATGTAATATTTTGTACTTAAAATGGAATAAAATATATTTCAACGATAACTCACGGTTTGTGTCCAATTTGTAGAAATATTTCTTCCGAATAATTTATTCAAGAACTCTTGACTGCAGATACTTAATTAAAACATAATTTCCATTGTTACCGCTGTATTATTGTAGTTAATGTGTCTATTGCAATTAGTTTTGCAATGCCACCGGGATATGTAATGACTTTGTGGTTATAATACACATAATTACAATCAAAATAATGCGTACTATGAGTTAGCTATTTTACCATGTTGTATGGAATCAATAAAACTAAATATACGTTCACACACATAAAATATACATTATATAATGGAAATAATAATAATAATAATAATAATAATAATAATAATAATAATAATAATAATAAAACTTGGAGTAGCAAGTTTAAATGAAGATATCCAAAAATACCAACAAGAATGGAAAAATCATCTGAGAAGAATGGCAAGAAATAGACTTCCAAAAATTGGCATTCCAATATACCCCAACTGGACATAGGGACCAAGGAAGACCAAAACATCGGTGGAAAGATCAAGACCATCTTCGCTAGGTTTACCGTACAGGCCACATGGCCTAAAACGAATTTGTTCATGATGATGATGATGATGATAATAATAATAATAATAGCTTTATTTTACCTATGGACAACTGGTGACAAATGATGGAAGTTTTGAAGAAGTAGCTTAATTCAAATATTAATATAAAATTATAGAATATTCACCTGAAAGGTCCGTCTCCTCAACTTAATTATCATTTAACTGTAGCGCTTTCGGGACTTGTCCCATCATCGGCAGGATTCAAAACTGGTGTTTCACTGAAGATCTGGTAGAGGGGGTTGCATGTATTTGGTTCGTTTTCGTTTATCAGGCTGTCGTTGTGAGCTGCTTTCATGATTTCCATCTCTTCGAGTACGTTTATCTTCTCTGGATTATTTTCTCTGTGCATTACTGTTAGGGTGTTTTCAATATTTAACATGCGATGTCCTTCATGGATAACGTGTTTTGCATAGCTTGATTTACCTTCTGCGTGAATGAAGTCTCGAAAATGTTCTTTGAATCTGATGTTAAAACTCCTGTTTGTCCTTCCTATATAAAATTTGTTGCAGTCCTTACATGTCAGTTTATAAACTCCTTTGCTGTTGAAAATGTTATTTTCTTCAATGTTATTGTTTATTATGTTGTTTAATTTGTTATTGGTTCTGTATGCCATTTTTACGTTTTATCGGCTTTCTTTAGTGCATTGGCTAATTTTGTTGTTTCTTTTCCTGTGTATGTAAGTGTTATCCATGTTTCTTGTTGTTGTCAGATTCTTTTTCTAGTTTAGTTATGTTGGTTATGTTGTTCTTCCTTTTTTGTTTTTTTCGAGCTTATCTATGAATTCTTCATTATAGCCATTAGTTTTTGCCATATACTTAATGTAGTTGAGTTCTTGGATATAATTGTCTTTGCTTAATGGGAGTTTCAACATTCTACTGACTAAGCTATTAAATGTACTAATTTTCTGTTGAAAAGGGTGTGTAGAATTTTTGTTTATGGCCAGAGCATTGTTTGTGGGTTTCCGGTAGATACCGATTTCTAGTTTATTGTGGTGTAGATTTTTGGTTATAGACAAATCTAAGTAGTTTATGCTGTTGTTAACTTCTATTTCTTCGGTGAAAGTGATTTTTCATGCATGTTGTTTAGGTCTTGTAATATTTCTTTTCTTTTCTGTTTTCATTTTCATATATTACTAGTACATCATCGACATATCGTGTTATTAGTTTATGTTGAATTGTGTATTAGTTCCTCAAAATGTTTATTTTCCAGTTCTTGTAGGAAGATTTCTGCCATTATTCCAGATGTAGGACTCCCCATCGGGATCCCGTCTTCTTGAATAAATAGTTCATTGTTAAATTGGAAAAATAAATAAAATAAAAAGAAAATTTAAGAACAATAATATAATACACACAAAAGCCGACAAGGGCAACACAATAGTTATTATGGAAAAGGAAGAATACATCAATAAAACCAAGCAATTTATAAAAGAAAACAATTTCAAAAAAATAGAAAAAGATCCCACAGGAAAGTATAGCAGACAAATAAAAGAAGCACTAAAATCGTGCCCTCTAATCACCAACACAACCAATAATGAACATAACACAATACAAAAACGCCAATGGGTAAATAATACTCCCTCACCACCAGTACTGAAAGCCCTTCCAAAAATCCATAAAGACAACATTCCCATAAGACCAGTTGTTAATTGCATGAATGCCTCCTAACTATAAAATTTCAAATTAGTCGCTCAGAAAATGAAAAATGATGTTAAACTTGAAAATCGTTACACAATTAAGAACTCATTTGAACTAGCAGACAAAACTACAGCATTTAGAAATCAATAGGAATACTAAAATGACGTCATTCGACATAAAAACCTGTACACTAATATCCCGATAAACGAACACAGCAAACATAATAAAACAAAAAACTAACAGACAGTAAACTTGAAGATAACATATCAATCAGTTAAACAAACTAATAACAACAACAATAAAGCAAAATACTTCCAATTTAACAATGAACTATTTATTCAAGAAGACGGGATCCCGATGGGGAGTCCTACATGGAATAATGGCAGAAATCTTCCTACAAGAACTGGAAAATAAACATTTTGAGGAACTAATACACAAATTCAACATAAAACTAATAACACGATATGTCGATGATGTACTAGTAATATATGAAAATGAAAACAGAAAAGAAAAAGAAATATTACAAGACCTAAACAACATGCATGAAAAAATCACTTTCACCGAAGAAATAGAAGTTAACAACAGCATAAACTACTTAGATTTGTCTATAACCAAAAATCTACACAACAATAAACTAGAAATCGGTATCTACCGGAAACCCACAAACAATGCTCTGGCCATAAACAAAAATTCTACACACCCTTTTCAACAGAAAATTAGTACATTTAATAGCTTAGTCAGTAGAATGTTGAAACTCCCATTAAGCAAAGACAATTATATCCAAGAACTCAACTACATTAAGTATATGGCAAAAACTAATGGCTATAATGAGAATTCATAGATAAGCTCGTAAAAAAACAAAAAAGAAGAACAACATAACCAACATAACTAAACTAGAAAAAGAATCTGACAACAACAAGAAAACATGGATAACACTTACATACACAGGAAAAGAAACAACAAAATTAGCCAATGCACTAAAGAAAGCCGATAAAAACGTAAAAAATGGCATACAGAACCAATAACAAATTAAACAACATAATAAACAATAACATTGAAGAAAATAACATTTTCAACAGCAAAGGAGTTTATAAACTGACATGTAAGGACTGCAACAAAATTTATATAGGAAGGACAAACAGGAGTTTTAACATCAGATTCAAAGAACATTTTCGAGACTTCATTCACGCAGAAGGTAAATCAAGCTATGCAAAACACGTTATCCATGAAGGACATCGCATGTTAAATATTGAAAACACCCTAACAGTAATGCACAGAGAAAATAATCCAGAGAAGATAAACGTACTCGAAGAGATGGAAATCATGAAAGCAGCTCACAACGACAGCCTGATAAACGAAAACGAACCAAATACATGCAACCCCTCTACCAGATCTTCAGTGAAACACCAGTTTTGAATCCTGCCGATGATGGGACAAGTCCCGAAAGCGCTACAGTTAAATGATAATTAAGTTGAGGAGACGGACCTTTCAGGTGAATATTCTATAATTTTATATTATTTTGAATAAACCTCAACGGAACACATCATGAATCTTATAAAAGTTGATTAATTCAAATACCTAGGAACAATAATCACAAGTAGGAATGAGATGCAAAAAGAAACTCAACATGGCTGAATTCTGGAAATGCTTGCTTTTATGCATTACAGAGACTCTTTGTCATCCCAACTCCTTTCAAGAAACGTTAAACTGAAAACATATAAAGTTATTATTCTACCAGTTATATTATATAGATGCAAAACATGGCTCTTACTTTAAGGGAGAAAAGGAGATTACAAGTATTTGAGAAAAAAGTTCATAAGAAAAATTTTGGACCAATGAGAGATGAACAGACAGGTGAATGGAGAAGACTTCATAAGAGTAAACTACATGGTCTCTAAAGGATGCTAGATATAATAAGAACAGTTAAGTCTCTTAGACTGCGATAGGCAGGACATGTAGCACGAATGGGGAATGAAAGAGATTCATTGAAAATTCTTGTAGGAAAACCAGAGGGAAAACGCCCAGTTGGTAGACCAAGAACGAGGTAGGAGAATAACATTAACTATGATTTGAGGGAAGTAGATTATACAGCGAATGATTGGAAAACTTTTGCTCAGTATAGGGATGTATTGAGAGCTTATGTCCGCGCGGCCACGAAGTGAACGACGATACGGATTCGATAGTGCCAGTAGAGTATTGTTAGTCAATAATAATAATAATAATAATAATAATAATAATAATAATAATAATAATAATAATAATAATAATAATAATAGTATTATTAAGGATTTTGTCTATACTGCAGTAGTTATCCTTCAAGCCAGATGTATTTTGCTTCGTCACAGTTTTCTATCGTCAGCATCTTCTTCTTTGAGGTCTCTGCTGATCATGTTTCTTCTCACTCCATCCATCCACTGTTCCCTGAATTTCCCGCTCCTCCTCTTGCCTTCAGCATTCCATACCAGCATCATTCTTCTGATTCTATTATTCTCCACCCTCTTCAGATATCCATACCATTTCTATCTTCCTTCTTCTATTACTTCTATAATATTATACTACACCTATCGAGTTGGAGGAAGAACTTCTTGCACGAATTTTGGCGGCACCAGATTTTTTTTGTGTAGGCTCAAATCTGGAAATGCGTGCTATTATGCATCACAGAGACTCTTGACTTCCCAACTCCTTTAAAAAAACGTTAAACTGAAAATATATAAAACTATTATTCTACCAGTTATGTTATATGGATGCGAAACATGGACTCTTACTTTAAGGGAGGAAAGGAGATTACAAGTATTTGAGAATAAAGTTCTTAGGAAAATTTTTGGACCAAAGAGAGATGAACAGAGAGTTGAATGGAGAAGACTGCAAACAGTGAATTACATGGTCTTTATAGGAAGCCAGATATAATAAGAACAGGTAAGTCTCATAAACTGCAGGACATGTGGCACGAATGGGGAATGAAAGGCATGCATGGAAGCTTCTTGTAGGAAAACCAGAGGGAAAACGCCCAGTTGGTAGACCAAGAATGAGTTGGGATAATACTATTAACTATGATTTGAGGGAAGTAGATTATACAGGGAATGATTGGAAACCTTTTGCTCAGGATAGGGATGTATGGAGAGCTTATGTCCGCGCGAGCATGAACCTACGGGTTCCATAGTGCCAGTGAGTTAGTTAGTTATACACTTTTTTGAGAGTCGCCCTTGAGAAGACAGCACGTCCCAAGCATCCCCATGCTCTGCAAAACACGTTGGTCGCAAAAATATAAAAAAATTGAGATATTTATGAAATACTTTTTGGAATTGAGGAACGGTCTGAAATTGATTGCCATAGAAGGAAACTCACCAAACCGAAAGCATGCTGATTAGTTACAATTAGAAATACTTTCATCTTATGTTTGTGTCTGATAGCAAACTATTCTAGTTATTTTGAACCTGTCGTTAATTTGCTGCAAGTCATGACTAGAGATTTAATTAAATGCACGGATCATATTGAAAGTCTAATAGATCAACGCAAAAAAATAGCATGACATCTCCGAAGGGATCATGAAAGAGATGGAGACTATCGCTCCTGAGTTAGATGTGGAAATCACACTACCAAGAATATCAAATAAGCAGACATATCGAGATATACATAATGTAATCCCGAAGATTACTTTAGGGTGGCCATATTAAATCCCTAATTGAACTCCTTTTACACAGCTTGGTCTGACAGATTTGGAAAACACAAGGTCCTGCTTTTGAACTTCAAATGCTGCACCATAAGAACCTAAAAATCATCTATAAAAGATTTCCAAGCAACGATGAGCAAATTTTCAGAATATTATAAAATCGAGGGTTTGTCCACAAAAATTGAACTGTGGTACCGTATGTGGATGAAATGAAGTGACGAGGATAAAGAAGGTGATTTCGATAAACATTGTGGACGAGTGCGATTTTTCCCATCTATAAAAAAAGCAATTGTAATATACTTGTCTATGGCGTTGATTGAACACACTTTTAGCACCCTAAGGAGGATGAAGACATGGTGCCGCTCTACAAAGACAAAAAATCGCTTTAATTGCCTGTATATGCCCAGTCTGCACAAAAAAAGAAACTTATTAAAATTATATTCAAAAATTCAAACAAAACGTACCGGTAATAAAAAAAATTCTCAAATGAAAAGACGAGTCAAACTGTGTGTGTAGTTGTACTTTATTAGTAGCTAAAATATAGATCCTAGTTTCAATACAGTTAAGTATAACAATTAAAAAGTTATTTTAACAAAAAATTCAATTTGCCAAGCCTAAAAATTCTGCAATTATTTCACTATTATTCTTCATATTTATTCTTCAATAGTGCAGTAGTTTTCTCCCGAAATATATTGAGGTTAGTTAAAAAAATAAAGGTAGTGTTTTGTATTTTTCATTTGTTTGTTTTATCCTGAAGGTATATAGTGGAAAGAAAAATTGCACCACCATTAATGAATTGCCCATCTGATTCTTTGAAACAATTTTACCATAGATGTAATAAACCAGTCAAGCTAGTTTAGGATAACAATCAGAAATATTACACAATTTAAAATATTAGTTTATATTTTAAGGCGTCCATCATTACCTTACCTTCCCCCATTTTTTCAAAATTAATTACCTGATTTTGGGCAGTCTTTTGAATTTATTTTCTCTCTCGTTTAAAATTTTTTGGAGACTTACCCTGTCTTCTTACGCTTTCTGCATGTATAATAATGTAGACTATTTAACTCATGCCCTAAATGGGAGTCAATGACCAATCACGTTACAATTATTTTTTATTTACAACCAATCACAACCGTGTTTCGCCTAGAATTTACGAACTAAAGTTTATCATAATGGAAAAAGCACCTTCTTTTTAACATTCTAAATAGATCATAGCATTATTCTGCAGTGACTGACCCACTAAGGAATACGGCTACCAGATTGTATATAGGCCTATGTAGTGCATGAATGTTAACACATACCGCATGCGGGAATTAATATAAAAACATTTGTAGCAATTGATTATAGCACCAAAAAAGAAACCACTGTTTGCACTTTCTCAAATGTATTTTTTCCCAGAAAAATATAATTGTCATATTTACATCATAGGATATCAGAAATGAATTAATGTACAGTTTTATGTGTTTCATTTTTTCTCCACTACAGTACATTCTTACAATATTGCATTCCTTTGGCAATAAATAATATGATCTGGTTGCAGTGACGAACAAAAGAAGCAAATGAAACGTACCAATCGTTTCCCATTTGTTTTCAAACATCGTCGTTTACATTACATATATAAATATTTTAAAATAACTATATTTAAATAATGATTTGTGAGTAAACAGCTTAATTTGATTTGTTAAATAGTCCTAACAAAATGCCACTCTTGATTTCCAAATTCTCTAGATAAATTCACTCCTCACTTCGTGAGTGGTGAATTTATCGATAATTTGGAAATCACTCGAGGCATTACTTATGATAAATATAATGAATGTAGATGGTGTTAGTGTTTTATGTATATCTTTTTATTAAGGATTTTCTCTATATTACAATAGTTACCCTTCAGCCCAAATATATTTTGCTCCGTCACAGATTTCTATCCTCAGCATCTTCTTCTTTGAGGTTTCTGCTGATCATGTTTCTTCTCACTTCATCCATCCATTGTTCCTGGGTTTCCCTCTCCTCCTCCTGCCTTCAGCATTCAAAACCAGCATCATTCCTGTCATTCTATTATTCTCCATCCTCTTCAGATGTTCATACCATTTCAATCTTCGTTCTTCTATTACTTCTATAATATTATGTTTAACATTAATTATTTCTCTAATTTTCTGGTACTGAATTTTCTCCTTTTCTTGATGGCCTTCGCCAAAAATCCATCTCTGTGATTAATATTTTTTTTTGCTTGCTGTGTACCTAAAGTCCAGGTCTCTGCACCATACAACATAACACTTTGTACTAATGATTTAAATATCAATGTCTTGGTTTTATTTGTAATATTTTTACTCCATATCACTGAACTTAACATTCCAATTACTTTCTTTCCTTTATTTATATACAATAATGCTTGTATTTATATTTTAATATACTTTGATATTTAAGTTTTAATTGTAGTCTATGTATTGAGTATAAAAAGGAACTATACAAACATTTTCTAGATAATTTCAGTGCTGACTTCCAAGTGAGTTATAGTTTTTTATTTCTTATTAAATTGTTGTTTCAATAATGAAGACAAAACAATTAGTTATGAACTTTAATTTATTCATATAACAAACTAATTCAATTGAATGTGAACGCTCCTGCAAAAAATTACCATTAACAACAACGAAATCAATATTTTTTTGTAATATAAGATAATGGGTTATAAACTCCCATTTCTTAATAGAATTATATTACAAGCACACTTGTAGCTAACAGAAAAACACGTCTCTCTATTTGTTTTCGTTTACATTGTGCTAGAATTTCTGTTAAAGGATAAATCATTAAGTTAACATGTCATCATCATCAGCAGCGTCAAAAGACTAAACCATTAAGGTCAGTTTCAATCTCATGCTAGAGGGAATTTGCGTGGTCATTATTTACGGGGTCTTCCAACATTTATTCATCCTGGTGCTTTGTAATGAATAATCTGTTTTGGAATTCTATTGTTATCCATTCTGTTGATGTAGTCCATCCATTTATCTCTGTATTGTGCAATTCTATCTAATAGTTTGAATATATTTAGTTCAGTTCTTATATTTTCATTTAATTTTCGATCTGTTATTTTATAGCTAGCCACACTCCTCAGAAACCTCATTTCTGACGTTCCTATTCTTCGTTCCTGGTTTTTGTTTAAGACACAGTGTTCCGATCCATATAGTAGTGTTGGAACCGCCATTGTTTTATACAATTTTAAAAGTGTCTCCTTTCTAGTTCCTTTGGGACTTCATTTTATGGTGCCACACATAAACTTGATATGTATGAAAATAAAAAAAGTTTAGGGATCAACACACTATTTACAAGAGTATTAGGCCAATATTTTGGTTCTCCCAATTGCTAGGACTGGTACCTCTAACAATGATTAAGGAACAAACAAAATTTGGATACGTTTACACAGGATTTGTTAAGAGCAAGACAAGAGTTGCTTATACTGCGTTCATTGTATTAGTCCTTTTATCCTACCTGTCTTTCCTAACAGTTTACACTTGTTTCGCTACTTACACTTTAGATGCTTTATCAGCAGCTTATGTGACAGAAATGTTCACTTTGATTCCTGAAACTATTTTAGTTGTATCTTCAACAGCATACAAAGTAAGCAACAAAATAGGTAAAGTGCTGCAAGATATTTCCTTTGTTGATGAAATGATTTTGTCATCTACAACATCAACATATTTATCAACAGAAAATATATTGCAAAAAGAAGTAATTTGTACTTTATTTGTAACAATCTGTCTGAGTGTCTACGAATTCTTCACTTGGTACAGCGACTACATGTGGCTCCTGAATTACATAATTATCAAGTTTGTAGGTTTGATACTCAATACATCTGTAACACAGTTCATACTTCTCGTTCTTCTAATAAATCACAGACTTCGTTCTTTGAACTCTTTCCTAACAAGCGAAACAACTTCTAACTTACACTCAAACAAATTTATTAAACAAAAATTACAACAGATCATAGGAGTTGATCATCCCAAAATCTTGACTCATAAAACGTTATCAATTGACATCTGCAATGATAATTATAATCCACAATCCAATTCCTTTATAAATAAAAATGAGCAACTGGAACAATCCCAAAGATATTACTATAAACAAAATGGCGCTGTTCGTATGCACACTTTGCGGATGCTTTATGATGTGTTATGTGATATAGTATCTTCTATAAATGGTATTTACGGTTTTCAAATACTGGTCATAACGATGGGAGGTGTGATGGGAATGACAGTATCTCTAAATGCTGCAATAATCGTGTATTCAAAAAGTGGTTTATCTCATAAAGTCACTACCAGCTTCGTTTGGGCAACAATGGCGATGGTATCGCTTTTTGTAGTAAGCGGATGTTGTAATTCAACTGTCAAGGAGGCGTCGCGCACCTCTGTTCTGCTTCAGAAACTTCTCTTACTGCAAGACATTCATCCTGATATGAAGGCGGAGATCAATCTATTTCTTCAGCAGGTAAACATCCGAAAAGTCAAGTTCACAGCTTGGGACTTCTTCACCATCAAATATTCGATTTTAGGTTCGATGATTGGCACTGTAACAACATACTTAGTTATTATTGTGCAATTTCAAAAATTGACTTAATAATTTATTAAATATACCAGTACACATAAAATTGGTTTTGGTCGACTCAGTCATTTCATTTCCAGGCGGCATCAAGGGCAACTGTTTCCCTCAGGTTTAAAAAATGCATTGTTACAGCCAGGTAGAGCCAACGACTTGTCTAAGACATCGGTCCAATCACCAAAAATTGAAAACTCTTCTCTGCCAATAATGTCTTCGCATATTTAAATGACACTTCCATGTCCACTCCACGTGCATATAATTATCTTAACAGTGTCGCAACTTTTGTCTTTTGCAGTATCTGTAGTTGGTAAAAATTTCTTCTAGTGAACAAAACGTGACAACACCACTTGATATGCTAAATACTTATGCGTGCAAAATAAACCTACCTAACTACAAAACAATGCATATGTAAACTAAATGACTGAGCCCACTATATAATATATTTTCTTGTTCTCTTTTGAAATTTGATAAATTACATGCATTTATGTGTAGTAAGAAACAGTATGTGAAAATGCATATTGATACATAGCGTTTTAGCAAATGACTTCTGGCAGCTGAAATGGATTGTTTTAGAAGCTCAACTAGACATTCTAAATTAGGAAAAATCAGAAATTCAGCTATCAGACAACAAATAAAAGTCCAAAATTCAACAATAGATTTTGTGAGATACAGACAACTAGATTGGCATGCAAGAGACAAGATTATCCAGACAAGCTTTGGAATTGATTCCACGTGGGGAAGGAAAGAGAGGTCGACCTAGATATAAATGGATGGATGATATAAGAAAAGATATGAGGGAGCTTGTTCTGGAAGAATTGGAATGGGAAGATAGAGAAGAATGGAGGAAGAAAGTAAACATTTAAAACACTTTGTGAACATGAAGATGTTTTATTACATTGTAAACCGGTTTATAAATAAAACTTCTAACTAACTAACTAACTCACTGGCACTATCAAAACCGTAGGTTCATGACCGCGAGGTCAGATATATCTATATCTTGAGCTAACGTTTTGCAATCATTCCCTGTATAATCTACTTCCTTCAAATATTGATTAATGTAATTTTCCACCTCATTCTTGGTCTACCTATAAACACCATGTAGTTCACTGTTATGTAGTATTCTCCATTCATCTATCTGTTCATCTCTATTTAGTCCAAATGTTTTCCTAAGAAATTTATTCTCAAATACTCATAATCTCCTTTTCTTCCTTAAATTAAGAGTCCATGTTTCGCATCCACACACTGTAACTAGTACAATAATAGTTTTATATATACTGTAAGTAGGCCCTACTAGATTCGCAGCATCTCGCCCAATGTTTAGAATATGTTTTAACATTCTGTGATTTTGTAAGCCTATGTTGTGATCGTTTGTACATCTTTATATATATATATATATAATATATATATATATATATATAATTCTTGTGTACATGTGTTTGTCACTGAACTCCTCCTAAACGACTGGATCAATATTGATTAATTTTTTTGTGTGTCTGATTGGATCCCTCGATGGTTTAAATTCACAATTGGACCCTCTAAAATCATTAAGTGTAGGAATTTACCGGAAGTGAAAATTTAAAAATCGCTATAGCCCTCACATTTCTTGTTTCACAATGAAACTCGGTATATCGTATTAAAATAAAACGAGTTTGGTATTTTCCAAAAATGAGCAAAATCCGACAATTAGAAGTGGACCTTTATCTGAAATCCGAAATTAAAAACTCCCTAAACGACTGGACCGATTTTGATAATTTTTTGTGTATGCTTACGTTGGTACCTGGATTGATTAGATTCACAATTGGACCCTCTAAAACCATTAAGTGTTGGAGTTCATCAAAAGTGAAAATTAAAAAATCGCTCTAGCGGTCTCATTTTTCGATGTTTCACAACGACACTCAGAATATCCTATTAAAATAAACCGAGGTAGGTGTTGTCCAAAAATGAGCGAAATCCGATAATTAGAAGTGGAGATTTACCTGGAATCCGAAACTAAAAACAGACTATTAACTGCCATGTTTGGTTGGTCTCAGCGTATATCATACAATTTAATTAACCTTTAATATTTCATTTATTTAGGCGTAGCAACGCACGCCGGGTGTTAGCTAGTAATACATTATAATTCTTCTGTACGTGTGTTTGTCATTCCTCCTAAACGACTGCAGCGATTTTGATAAAATTATTTGTGTGTATATGATTGCGTCTCTCGATTGTTTAGATTTACAATTGGACCCTCTAAAACCATTAGGTGTAGGAGTTCACCTGAAGTGAAAATTTAAAGTCGCACTAGCGGTCACATTTTTCAGTGTCTCACAACGAAACTCCGCACATCGTATTAAAATAAACCGAGGTAGGTATTTGCCAAAAATGAGCGAAATCCGATAATTAGAAGTGGAGGTTTACTTGAAATCCGAAATTAAAAATTGCCTAAACGACTGGACCGATTTTGATGAATTTTTTTGTGTGTGTAAGAGAGGGTCGCTGGATGTTTTGATTCACAATTTGACTAGGTAAGTGGCGCTGCGATTGGTTTATAGTAGTTTTTTATATGTCAGATATGTAGTCATCTGCATTATCGTATTATTTTACGCGAAAACAATGTGACGTCAGCATGCACACATCTTAAGCCACAACAGATGTCAGTGAGGAGGTTTCTTGCGAACATAATAATATCTACTTAAATCTTAGTGAATTGTATGGTAAAAAAGTAATTTATATATTTATCGTCCGGCCATGTCACGAGAATTGAACGTTTGGGCAGGACAGCGTCAGCCGAGTCGGCTAGTACCCTACAGATATTTTCATAATAAAGAATTTAACAGTTCTGTAACTAACTAACACACTGGCTCTATCGAACCCGTTGGCTCGTAGTCGGGCGGACATGACCTCTCCACATATTCCTATCCTGAGCTAATGTTTTCCAATTATTCCCTGTATAATCTACTTCCCTCATATCATGGATAATGTTATTCTCCCACCTCATTTCTTGGTCTGCCAACTGGGTGTTTTGCCTCTGGTTTTCCTACCAGAAGCTTCCATGCACCTCTTTCATCCCCCATTCATGTCATATGTCCTGCCCATCGCAGCGTACGAGACTTAACTGTTCGTATGATAATAAATAAAGCTCCTCCTTTCTAATATTCTGAACAGGTCAGAGCATTATTTTGCAGTGACTGACTCTCCAACAAATACATTGAATATGACAAATATTGAACAGATCCTTTCGAACTACACATTTGATAAATGTGTGTTCAATAATTGTGTTTTTAAATAATGATTTTACTAAGTTGCTTACTCACTATCTATCTTACTGGCACTATCGAACCCGTAAGTTCATGGCCGCGTGGACAAGAGCTCTCCATACATCCCTATTCTGAGCTTATGTTTTCCAGTCATTCCCTGCATAATCTACTTCATCGTGGTTTATATTATTCTCCCAACCTCATTCTTGGTCTACCAACTGGGCGTTTTCCTTTTGGTTTTCCTACAAGAAGCTCCATGCACGTCTATTATTCACCATTCGTGCCACATGTCCTGCCCATCGCAGTGTACGAGACTTAAATGTTTTTTATTACATCTGGCTTTCTATAAAGGTCGTGTATTTCGCTGTTATGTAAGTCTTGTCCATTCACCTGTCTGTTCATCTCTCATTGGTAAAAATTTGACATTAAATGATAATAAATATGATAAATGATAATTCTATTCTATAGCAATTTTGCCCGACAGCAGGTCTTTGACTGCAATCATAGCATTTTCATGCTATGCTTTGCAGCTTTACTAGGGAATTATAGGTGCGGTAGCTTCCCGCATCGGTGAGGGATGATGATGATAATGATAAGGATGATGACGATGATGATGGCCGGATGATTTTCGGGGGCCGATGGGCCCTAAGCTTCCTGACATTTCCCTTACAGTTGAGGAAAAACCCCGACAAAAACCTCACCCAGGAACTTGACCCGACCGGGAATCGAACCCGGGCCCGCTGCATGACAAGGCAGCACGCTACCTCGAGACCACAGCGATGGACATAAATTACAATAATGAATTAAATTGAGTTTATATCCAAAAAATTACTTGTTTACTAAAAAAATAAATTAACCTATAATGTTGTTTATAATGTACAGTTTGATGTGTTTCATTTTTTTCTCCACTAAGGTGCATTCTTATAATATTGCGATCCTATTTGACAATAAATAATATTATCAAGTTGTAGTGGATAAACAAATGATTCATAACCCACTCATTTTTTTCAAACATCGTCGTTTTCATTAAATATACATATTTTTAAATAACTATATTTAAATAATGATTTTTGTGTGAACAGCTCAATTTTATTCGTTAAATAGTCCTAACAAATGCCACTCTAGATTTACAAATCCTCTAGATAAATTGGAAATCACTCATGACATTACTAATGATAATCATATTCCAACTGTGATAGTTTAATTTATTAAATCCATTAAATTTAAGGCATTGGAATTCCAAACGAAGGAAGTATTCATGCAGTATTAAAAACGCCATCAAAATAGCTAAAACTCTGTCGCTAGCAGTGGGTGGGAGGTCCAGCGATAACCCACTAAAAGACACAGTCTAATTACTCTGTATTATAGTGAAGCTCGCATTTGTTTACTACGATGAGAACGCAATGCAGAATGGATACTAAGCCTGATACTATGGAAGAAAAAAGAAGAATGTTAACACACGCAATCAGTGTAAGTATATTTCTTAATTGATTCAGAAGTTGATAGACATTTATGTCAACAAATCGGCGAATCCTTTTGGCAGAAGAAAATATTCTAACGAAACCAAGACCAGGACGACCATCAAAGCCGAATAAACGTTGTGAGTGTTTAATACAATAATCGAAATAAGTTTTAATATAAGTGCCCCAGATGAACATTGAATAACACATAAATAGCAGTCCTTATATTATCAGAAAATGTCGCGGAAAATAGTACATTACAATGCGAGATTGGGAAGTGGATTTACAGAATGGAGGAAAATGTTAAAAAAACCGAGCGATAGCGAGTTTCTGTAAAACACTTCACAAACCTGCGTCGTACATTATTTATCTTTTTTGCTTGACGGTATTTTCAAAATAATTAATAATAGTAAAATAATATATTTGTTGGAAATATCTGCGTTCATTTTAAACAACTGACTAACGTTAACAGTCTGGCCAATGTTTATTAGTTGAAACTACAGCAGACCGTGACACTATTTAATTATAAAATGGCGGCAAGTACGTATTTATTGTTTTATATTTTTTTCAAATAAAGTTCAGTTAATTTAAAATGCAGTTATTTGTTTCGTATAATATATATTAACACTACCTTTTGGATATAATTTGTATATACATTGTACGTAGTATACATGAAGGGCAGTGGTTTTACCTCCCGCACGAGGTTTGTAATATGTAATATTACAGTATAGTTATTTAGGTTGGCAAGCCCAAAATGTAGAAAGTTGAATTTTCAATTATAGTCGCCATTGCTGTAAGTACGACAAAACGCTCTATCGCGCAAAAAAATATGTTTTGTAATAGAGCAGATTGTGTAAATTGAAGTTAATAGGAAATAGAGCTTCAATTTGGAATTACCATACGAACAATTTCGGCGGCCTCAGTGGAATATTGGTTATGCTCCTTGCCTCTGGTCTCGGGTTCAAATCCGGCGAGGTCGATGGATTTTTTTAGGATGGAAAAATTCTAGGAGCAAGTCCTCCGGATTGTACTTAAGCCGTGGGTCCCGAATCTGAAAACTTTTTAGGCTCGTAGAAGATCCTTAAGCATGAATAAAATGTCTTCTAAGCAAAATTTACCGATCTCAACGTCCTAGTAATACCTTAATTGCCTATTAGATGTCTTATAGTGTTGGCATATTGACCGTGTGCCATTCATGACATCTGTGAGCAAATAAGGTAACTAAATTATCTTGGTCTAGTAAATCCTATCAAAGGAGAAGCCAAGGCTCAACGATTGTTCTACGCCATTGTAGATAGACGTGAACACTTTCAGGATGTCCGGAAAAAGATCATATTTAAGATGCGAGTAAATTTAACATTTGTTTCGTCCGATGAAAGGGTAATGGAATAGGAACTTCAGAGAAAAGAAAAAAGAACATCTCAAACCAACAGAATAAAAAGTTTGGTTCTTTTTAACTGTTGCATTGTCAGAGTTCGTATGGTGTGGGTTCTTTGTAATCTGTTGACAAATATCAATATATTGATATATTTAACTATAATCTGCATTCTTCAGCTAAAAATGGGTATCAGATATAGTTAGATCATCGGTTGATTAATGTCTTTGACAACGTCCGATTCTTAATAGTCAATTTTGTCGGTCCATCCAATCTCCTGGTTGTAGATGTTTCTCCTTCATGTATAAATATATTCCCCGACTCCATAAAGGTTTAGGTCTTCCTCTGCTTCGTTTTCCCTCAGGTTTCCATCCCGAAACACATTTTGGTAGCCGATCCTCTTCCATTCGCTGGACATGTCCGTATCATGGGTATCAGATATACTGCCATATTTACATAAGAGCTGTCTCTGCAATCTGCACACAATCCAAAGCCCTCATAGTCCCCAGAAATGAATACCATACAGTACATATCGTGTAAACTGGACAAAAAATTAGAACAAGACAAAGAATACCTGAGAGACTTCTTTCATAAATTAAAATAAAATTACTCTAAACATGACTAAAAAGTTGGTTCAGTGATTGCCAAGACGACTTTAAGGCATTTCAGAAACTAGATAATACCATACTAATATACATTATCAACGATTCCTTTGATTAAAGAAGGAAATTAATTTAACAGTTGGAATAGTTTGACGTTCTACATTTTTTTAAAACTATTAGACCCTGTAAAAAGTGTATCGAAATGTATCAGTTGCCGTTTAAATTGTAAAACGAAAAATATTGTTTTATCTACTACTAGCTAATGCCCGGCGTGCGCTGCTGCCCCTAAATAAATTAAAATGAATGTGCTTTTATATTTAGTTGAATAAGTAAAAGGAAAAATAATAATAAACTTATATTTTTAGATACCCCGTGCTGGTTACCCGGCGTTGCCTGGGAATCTACCTATCCCAATCTTCTTGGCATAAATGAGCTGAAATACGAAAATTAATGTGTTTTATGTTTAGTTAAATAAGTTAAAGTGAATATTTATATCGTGATTATTTTTAGATACCCCGTGTATTTACCCGGCATCGTTCGGGAATCTTCTTGGCATAAATGAGCTGAAAGACGAAAATTAATGTGTTTTGTGTTTAGTTCAATAACTAAAACAAAAAATTTATATCGTAATTATTTTTAGATATCCCGTACTGTTTACCCGGCATTGTCCGGTAAATCTACTCATCCCGATCTTCTTGGCATAAATGAGCTGAAAACGAACATTAATGTACTTCTTATGATTAGTTGAATAAGTAAGATGAAAAATAATTATAAATGTATATCGTAATTATTTGAAGATTCCCCGTAATGATTACTCGGTGTTGCTCTGGAATATACTTATTTCGATCTTCTTGGCATAAATTACCAAAAAGACAAAATTCGTTATTATCCGTAAAAGAATGCCCTCCATGTGCTGCTATGCTTGCACAGGAATCTACGTACTTGTCTCGATCTTCTTGTCATCAATGAAAGACAAAAATGGTTATTGTGAGTTATCCGTAAAAGAATGCCCTCCATGTGCTGCTATGCTTGCACAGGAATCTACGTACTACTTGTCTCGATCTTCTTGGCATCAATGAAGACAAAATGGTTATTGTGAGATATCAGATAAAAAGAAAGCCCTCCATGTGCTGCTATGCTTGCACAGGAATCTACGTACTTGTCTCGATCTTCTTGGCATCAATGAAAGACAAAAATGGTTATTGTGAGATATCCGTAAAAGAAAGCCCTCCATGTGCTGCTATGCTTGCACAGGAATCTACGTACTTGTCTCGATCTTCTTGTCATCAATGAAAGACAAAAATGGTTATTGTGAGTTATCCGTAAAAGAATGCCCTCCATGTGCTGCTATGCTTGCACAGGAATCTATGTACTTGTCTCGATCTTCTTGTCATCAATGAAAGACAAAAATGGTTATTGTGAGTTATCCGTAAAAGAATGCCCTCCATGTGCTGCTATGCTTGCACAGGAATCTACGTACTTGTCTCGATCTTCTTGTCATCAATGAAAGACAAAAATGGTTATTGTGAGTTATCCGTAAAAGAATGCCCTCCATGTGCTGCTATGCTTGCACAGGAATCTACGTACTACTTGTCTCGATCTTCTTGGCATCAATGAAAGACAAAAATGGTTATTGTGAGATATCCGTAAAAGAAAGCCCTCCATGTGCTGCTATGCTTGCACAGGAATCTACGTACTTGTCTCGATCTTCTTGGCATCAATGAAAGACAAAAATGGTTATTGTGAGATATCCGTAAGAGATGAACATGAGCTGTCGCCGACTTTTTTGTAGAGCTTTTTGAGATATTCAATTCTGTGTACATTCATTTTGTGCATTTGTTACGGTTCAGGAACCGTAAGCCATTTAAGCGTCCAAAGAACTACTTTTTTTCACATTTTCCACTACAAAGGGCGATTTTTAAAGTTGTAGGAATTGAGTATCACAACTCTCTTATAGTCTATATTCATCCCGGGAATCTCCTGAACATTGCAAAAAGCCCCAAAACAATCGGATGTCCGCGCATAAAGTACAAACAAACAAACATACAAACAAACATTCATTTCTATATATTATATTTATAATAATCAGATACCCTTTATTTCGTAGTTACTAAGGCAATGAAACCTATACTTTATATTCTAACAAAACACGCTATAAAAATAAAGAAACAGGTTCAACGTAACGTAAAATATACTTTAAGGGCACCCGGTATTAATTTCCTTGCAATTTGGTTTAAACATATGCAACATACAAAAATGATTTTTTAGCTTATTCTTAAGTTATGTGCATGAAAATAATGTCACTAATTAAGCAAGTATTTCTGAACATAATGACACTCTGGTTAACTTTTTAGACATATTTCTTCATTAAAATATGTATACAGTCAATATGCCCATTTCACCAATAAATGTTTAAAATGGTCAACAAGTTTCTACAGCCAAGCTGTCATTCTCAAGACCAGATTTGTGTATTAAATATTTCTTCATGAGTAATTTAAAATACGAAAAAAGTAAAATAAAAAAATTAAACTTCTTAAAAATATTTTCTTGGTACAATTTTCTCAAAAACTACTTACCCAATTGTTTCCAAAATGTTATGTTATTCTTCATAATTCATTTCACAATAATAATGTTTGCTTGTGTTCAGATATGGATTTTGATTTATTAAAAAAAATTAAAGACCAAACATTTTTTTTGTTAAAAATGTTGCATACTTTTTTTAAAATTTCAAACACTATGAATAGCACAAAGATAAATTCACCTTATTATTATAGAGCTATTTAAACGGCACATCCAAGCCAAAAACTATTCTCGTAGTTTCAGAGAAAAGTGAAACAAAATATGAAAAATTACGAATTACGGGAAAATGCAAAAAAAAAGTGAAAATTAGCAGAACACAGACACGCCATTTTAAAAATCAATTTTTGTGTGTTTAAATGTTCAAAATCGACAAAATAATATTATACATCGATAAAACATACCTTCCTGGATTTTTTAAGCAAAAAGAAAAAAGTCAATTTTTTAACCCAAATAAGTACTGGGTGTCCTTAATGATAAAGGCTATAAATTGCAGAATATAACAACAATGTTTGTTGATTTATCGTGTCTCTTTTTACTCCAAAGCCCACATGACTCTTTCTCTAAACATATCGTTTCCGCAATAAATAAATTTCATTAAATATACTAAAATACTCTCAATGTATATAAAATATTGAAGACAACACGTTACAAGATTAGGTTTAATAACTAGTCGTCTAAATAACTTTATTTGTAAAATATTAAACTTCTGTGAAGCCTTATTTTGTCAAAAAATTGTGTATGAATACTCCTTCTGATTATTGTCGAATATTGTAAAAGGGTTTTTGAAACACCTTGTAACTTACATTAACATTATAAAAAGACATGAAAAATAATCTGCAGGAACTAGAAAATAATACGTATTTAAGTACTTTAATATAGGATATATATCTGTATTAGCATTTTTTGTTGTAAACTCATGTCAATGTTTAAGTTGGCGCACTTGTGTACAATCAATATGTCGATGGATTCGAGTAGTGATCCTTATCTGTAAAAACGTAAACACTAAAAGTAAAAATTAAAGCAAAAAGCGAATCGAATGCGGCCTTAGGGTCAGTTTCACCAACAGAGGTAACTCTATTACGCCGGTTTTTCCCATGTAAAAAGCATAGCTTAATCTGGCGTAATACAGTTACATCTGTTGGTGAAACCGACCCTTAGACATGAACATATTGTTGTCATCAACCGCTGTCACTTTCTGTGCTATTGAGCGATAGAGGAGAGATTTGGGATTTTTATGTTTTAACAGAATTCAGAAGGAATGGAGTTTTTACCCGATGGAGCTACTCGTAAAATTGTAAGGAAAAACAGCACTTAAACTTACCTGATATATTTTCAAAGTCCTATAGAACAACAGTGCGCATGTGTAAGAGTTTATAGAGTCAGCGATAACCACCATCGAACTACATATCGATTATCGTCCTTGCCACATATCGATTATCATTATCATCGATATCGTACTGAAGTTCAAAAAGTTTATGCCAGGTGACAGCACGTCGCTATGAAATTTTAATGATCAATCTTTGCAATAAATCCCCAAATCTATGTTAAAGAAATATATTAATAATATTAAAATTACCAAACGTTTATTAAAAATGGGTGTACACTTACTTATCACTTCCTAACGCCGTTCCAACCAGCGATAACCCAAAACAGCGATAGAAAAATCATATACTAAATAATATACTCTGTGGAGAAAATAGCAGTTAGCATCACAATATTGTCTAACACTGTCATAATATTGTGATTTGCGTATTTAAATAAATATTTGAAAATTGTCTAATAATGTTACAAAAATTGTTTGAAAAAGATTAAAATATTGAAAAAAATGTTAGTAAATACAGAAGACTCATTGTTAAGAGCACAACATTTCAGCATAAGGATATTCATAAATACACCTGGACGTCCCCAGATGGAGAAACTCGGAACCAGATAGATCATGTATTAGTGGATAAACGCTGGCACAGTAGCATAATTGATGTTAAATCAGTTAGAGGGACAGACTGCAATTCGGATCATCAGCTGGTCAGAGTGAAAATCAGACAACGGCTATCGCTTATGAGAGGAACAAATGCTAAAGATGATTCTGTAAAATTTGAATTAAAAAACTTGAAAAATGATGAAATGCGGCAAGAATACCCAAATCAAAATTGCTAATAGATTTGAAGTACTGGAATCTTCCGATGACAATGTGGCAAACGAAGAAGAAACTGATATAAATAAAGAATGGGAGGCTATAAGAGATACTATTAAATTGTCAGCATCAGAAAGTGTTGGTTGTTTAAGAAAGAGGCAAAACAAGAAATGGTTTGATGAGGAATGTGCCGACATTGTAAAGAAAAGAAAGCTAGCAAAAATGAAATGGTTACACGAGCCAAATGAGGTAAATTTAGAGCAATTGGGTAGTATTAGACGGGAAACCACCAAGCTAATAAAGAGTAAAAAGAGGGAATATTTGAGAGAGAAGATTAATGATCTTGAAATGAATGCAAAAAATAGGAACATTAGAGAATTATATCAGGGAATTAGCATAGAGAAGAAAGGGTTTCAGGCTAGAACAAACATAATTCGGAATGAAAATGGGGATATGATTGCAGATTCCAGGACTATATTAAATAGATGGAAAAGTTACTTTAATCAGCTATTAAATGTACATACAGAACAGGACATTGAGGAGGATAATTTACAGACAGCAGAAATGCTAGTCGCAGAGCCAAGTGCATTAGAGGTCGAAATGGCGATTGAAAAATTGAAGATGTATAAAGCATCAGGTTCAGATGAGATCCCAGCAGAACTGATAAAATCAGGGGGAGAAAAATTGATGGACAAGATACGCTGGGTTGCTTAGTATGATTTGGGAAATATAAGCTCTTCCAGATGAATGGAAGGAATCAATTATCGTACCAATTTATAAGAAAGGAGATAAAACTGATTGCACACAACTACAGGGGCATCTCATTACTTTCAACTTCGTACAAAATTCTAACAAATATATTAGTAAGCAGACTTACTCCCTACATTGATGACATTCTAGGAGATCATCAATGTGCATTTAGAAGAAACAGGTCTACAACAGATCAGATTTTTAGTATAAGACAGATTTTAGAAAAGAAATGGGAATATAATGGTACTGTACATCAACTGTATGTATACTTCAAAAAAGCATATGATTCAATTAAGAGGGAGAAGTTATATAGTATCCTGCTGGAGTTCGGAATTCCTAAAAAGTTAGTTAGACTTTTACGAATGTGTCTAAATGGCACAAAGAGTAGGGTGCGTGTAGGCAAACAGTTTTCGGACACTTTTGAAATCCAGAATGGGTTGAAGCAAGGAGATGCACTATCTCCTCTACTATTTAATTTTGTACTAGAGCATGCCATTAAATCTTTAGAGAATGAGGATGGCTTACAACTCAATGGTATTAATAAGCTGTTAGTTTATGCTGATGATGTAGTATTGTTGGCCGATAGCGAGGAGATACTAAAGGACAACACGCACACACTATTGAGTAACACTAAGAAATTAGGACTGGAAGTAAATATCAATAAAACTAAATATATGGTCACACATAGAAATCCATTAAATAATGGAAATGGACAGCTAATGACAAATGAGGGAAATTTTGAGGAAGTGGCTGAATTCAAATACCTAGGAACAATAATCACCAAATAGGAATGAGATGCACAAAGAAATTAAACATAGGCTCAATTCTGGAAATGCATGCTATTATGCATTGCAGAGGCTCTTGATGTCCCAACTCCTTTCAAAAAACGTTAAACTGAAAATATATAAACAATTATTCTACCAGTTATATTATATGGGTGCGAAACATGGACTCTTACTTTAAGAGAGGAAAGGAGATTACAAGTATTTGAGAATAAAGTACTTAGGAAAATTTTTGGACCAAAGAGAGATGAACAGACAGGTGAATGGAGAAGACTACATAACAATGAACTACATGGTCTTTACAGGAAGCCAGATATAATAAGAATAGTTAAGTTTCGTAGACTGCGATGGGCAGGACATGTTGCACGTATGGGGAATGAAAGACTTGCATGGAAGCTTCTTGTAGGAAAGCCAGAGGGAAAACGCCCAGTTGGTAGACCAAGAATGAGGTGGGAGAATAACATTAACTATGATTTGAGGGAAGTAGATTATACAGGGAATGATTGGAAAGCATTAGCTCAGGATAGGGATGTATGGAGAGCTTATGTCCGTGCGGGCATGAACCTACGGTTTCGATAGTGCCAGTGAGTAAGTAAATACAGAAGAAGAACTATAGTTTACAACAGTAAATTAAAAACATCAAGGGTAAGTAGAAGTGCTGTTCAGCCAAATTGTAATATTGCTTATACAGTGTTAAATTATATACATACATATTACTATATACATATATTCTGAACATTTAAAGAACATATTGACGACTATCCGATATATAACCTAACTAGGGATCGGAAGTTGAAGAAACATCCTTTTTTTCTTTTACGTCTGAAGTCGAGGCCCAATTTATTAATATACATTTTGGATCATTATAGGCCAGAAAATGATGGGTTTTATTCGTCCTTTTTCAACTTTTTTGGCTTATTGGTCCTTTTTTAGTCTTTTGTTTTAGGTCTTAACGACTTTTTTTGGAACCTTACCTTTTTTTGACTATATTTACACCATTTGTATAATTCAAGAATCCGCAAGCCTAGTTTCGATTCAAACTTCTTTTAAAAACGCTATCTAGTTTTATTTTCCAAAGATTTTTCACAATGCAAACACTTCTGTTGTGCGAGAAAATATTGAACCCTCACAAAATATCACGTTATTTTTGACCAGTCTACTGACCGCCTGATATACATTTGCGGATTCGATGAATTCGTTCTAGGTGGGAAAAATAGTTCATTCCAAATTTTCCTAGAACTTTCTCTTTTATTAACACAGAATTCCTTTTGCAAATTATGTTGAATTAAAAAAAAGTATAAAAGAAAAAGCATTTTCAGTCATCAATAATTTTTTTTTGAAATGCATGTTGCATTTCACTAGAATTTTGTACTTTTAAACATTCTTATTATATACATTGCAAATGCAGTTGAAACTAAAATTATTTAATTAAAATTTTTTTTTCAGTTTTTAGGTCCTTTTAGGATATTTTTAGATCTTTTAAAAGGTTTTTATAGGAATTTTATAGGTCCTCAACTTCCGAAGCCTAATAAATGCTGGAGTTGCTGAAATTGCTGGAGTTTCAATCACGTTTTTGAAAACATATTTTGTTTTTCCTACAATCGATGTTATTATTAACTGATTTTAACGAACTTGAATAAAATGTATTTAGTTATAATTTATCGTGTCACATTGTACAGAACGCTATGTACGAAATGAAATAATAATAATAATAATAATAATAATAATAATAATAATAATAATAATAATAATCATCATCATAGTACATTCACAAATTTAGGTCATTTATTGGTCTGATTCGGCCTCAAGAGAAACACCATCCAAAAATCTTTTGAGTGGACGTCCTGGTCTTCTTCTTCCTGCAGGATGATAGCTTAACATTTGTTTGAGAATTCTGTGATCTTCCATTCTATGAACATGTTGCATCCATCTTGATTTACAGTCAGGGTAATGAGTAAATGCAGTAACGTAATGTCTGTCCAGAGACTAAAAGGTAGCAGCCCAACCACGGGGGCCAGTACCCCGTCCTAAAGACACTGAATGATGAAAATTTTTGAAAGAAAACGGCAAAAAATACATTTCTTGTTTATTCGCTTTTTAATAAATATGATTCTTTAGGATCATTTATTTTCATGTACATTTTTTATTGTAGGAGCAAAATTGAGTCCGTGACGTAAGAGTATATATACCCTTGCACGTGTGGTCAGCTTTACTACTTAAACTTTAATGTGTTTTTCTGTTTCCATTTTTTGACATTTTCCAAAACTTAAAATGCTCCTTAAGATGCAATTTTTATGCTATCAAAGTGAAATTTTGTGGTTAGACTCCCCAATATATGCTAATTGAAATTTGCTAGGCAGTTACTAATCTAAGACTCATGTGGTCTCTTAAATTGAGATGCAAATGCATGTGAGTGGATATTTTTTTTTTTAAAAAAATGAAACATAAGCAGTATCCTCCCTTTATGATTTGTTTTGCATAGGAAATGTGTTTAGTAGACACATAAAAAGTCTGAAATCTCAAATTTCATGAGAGAATATTTAAAAATGATCGTAAGGAGCATTTTTAGAAAACATTAAAACAATAGACATAAAACAATCATAATTCTGAAACTATTCTACCAAACTTCACAGAAACACTTCTATAAGTACATAATGTATTCATAAAACATACAAAACAACCAGATGAAAAAAAAATTGAAATCGCCAGTACGTCTCCTAAAGAATCAAACAAGTTTCTGAAACTGGACCATCATGACTAGATACGTTGTAACAGCACCAAGCATAGAACCCAAAATCGAATATTTGATGGTGAAGAAATCCAAAGCTGTGAACTTGACACTTCGGATGGATACCTGCTGAAGAAATAGATTGATCTCTGCCTTCGTTTCAGGGTGGATGTCTCGCAGTAAGAGAAGTTTCTGAAGCAGAACAGAGGTGCGTGACCTCTCTTTTATCGTTGAATTACAACTTCCACTTAGTAAGAAAAGAGATGCCAATGACTTTACTGCCCAAATGAAGTACATAAGGAATTCATGGGATATACCTTTTTTTATATACACGACTATTCCAGAGTTCAAAGTTGTTGTTATCCCTGCTATTCCTCCAACCATCATAATCAGCATTTGAAAACCATAAATATCATTAACAAAAGTTACTATATCACATAATACATCATAAAGCATCCTCAAAGAGTGTATACGAGCAGAACCATTTCGTTTATAGGAATAAGTCTGCGTGTGTTTTAGATCTTCATTGTTGTTTATAAAGGAAAGAAAATGTCCATTATAGTGTTCATCACACATATCAATTGATAAAGTTTTATCTGTGAAGATTTTGAAATAATCAACTCCTATCATCTGTTGTAAGTTTGGTTTAATTAATTTGTTTGATTGTAAGTTAGAAGTATTCTCTTTCGTTAGGAAAGAATTCAAACAACGAAATCGATGGTTTATTAGAAGAACGAAATTTATTAATTGCGCTATTATTGCATAATTAACAATACTGATGATGAAAACTATTATATGACCCAGAAACTGGATGCAGTCACTATTCGAAGTATAGAACTGATATAATAATTGAGAAATAAATGCAAATAAAATTCCCAATACTTCTATTTTCAATAGTTTTTCAGTGAATAAATACGATGAAGTTGTAGATGGACAGCAGCATTTCATCAACATAAGATAAGTGTCTTAAAACGTTATCTATTTCTCTGCTGATTTTGTACGCAGAGGAAGATAGTATTATTATTGATATAATTATTAGAATTAACTGTGCTGCGATGTGAGGTGTTCCTAGGTTAGTCACAGTTTCATTGGTTAAATATATGCAGATTATAAGAAGACACAAATAGAACAAGAGCAGCGATATAATGAAAATAGTGTATGAAGCTTTTAGTTTGCTCTTGACAAATCCTCTGTACACGTATCCAGCTTCTGTTTGTTCTTTGATCATTGTCAAAGGGACCAGTCCCACACATTGTGAGAACCAATATAAAGGTCTTATGCTGCTATAAATTGATATGTTATGACTGAAGATATTTTTAATTTCATACATTATTGTTTTAATGTTTTGTTTTCTGTTGTGATGATAGCGGTGTACAATTCAATGCCTGGCTGAAAGTGGCTATCTTTTGCTGCTATTTTCCTATCTGATGAAGTGAATATTTATGTAGGTCCAATAATTTATCTAATAAATGCATTTAACTAATTAAGTTAATCGAGCTTAACAAAGTTGTAATTGATGATTATTTTAGTGAGAGACACCAGTAATACGTGTCATTTATTTCACGTCCAAAATAACTTTGTATTATGTATATTATGATGATCGATTGATTGATCACTGTTTGTTCTGCGTCGGGACATGGGGGCTTCCCTAGTAGAAAGTTCCTTAACCAGACTAATTTAATTACGCTTATTTCCCTAAATATGTAAGCGAGGGATATTTGGTTATACGAGGTTACACGCCTCGAGGAGATACCTAATAGGAAACTAAGGTTACTCAGATGGATGAAGGTCGGTTAAATTATTGCTCAGATACTTTTTTTATTCAGACTCGAGGTTCTTTTACGAACCAGAAAATCCTCAGAGTCGAAACCAAATATTATAGATTTCCTATATATATATATATATATATATATATATATATATATATATGGTCCACCGCAGTGGTCTCGAGGTAGCATGCTGTCTTGTCACGCAGCGGGCCCGGGTTCGATTGCCGGTTGGGACAGGCTCCTGGGTGAGGATTCTTCGGGGTTTTTCTTCACCTTTAAGACAAATGTCAGGAAGCCTAGGGTCCAATAGTCCCCGCAAATCATCGGTCATCATCATCATCACCCTTATCATTTCATGGTGTGGAAAGCAACGGAAAGCTACCGCACCTATGATTCCCTGGTAAATCTGCAAAGTATAGCATGTACGTGCTATGATTGCAGTGAAAGACCTGCCCTCGGACAGAACACTACAGAATATATATTTATTTCAGGATTTTTCTGTTATTTACACAGGTATCCTCAACCAAAGTCTCGCGCCGTAGCCGAGTGGTTAAGGCAGGAAACCTTGGCGCAGAGCTACGGGACTTGCGCTGGTTCGAGTCTCCATTGGGGAAGAAATTTTCTCATGGTATTTCGGCCAGTATGGGACCGGTGCCCACCCAGCATCGTGATGCATTTGGGTAGCTACAATAAGTAGCGGCTCCAGGTTGAGAAAACCAGCTATAACGGCTGGGGGACTCGACGTGCTGACCCCATGTCACCCCTACACTGGCTGATTATCATCTACCTCTGTGATTTACACATGTGGATGTGAGGCCAGCAGCCGGCTGGTAGGCTAAGGGCCTTGTAGGCCTGTCGCGCCAGGAGTTTTTTTTATCCTCAACCAAAATAGCCTATACAATTGTTTTCTTCCACATTTCCCTGTCTTGCGTGTCTGCTTCTGTCGAATCTATAAATGGGCCTATATTTCCTGTTACAACTTTATTTATGTTAATTATTTAGCTTTGTTTGTTTTTTATGATTTCATCCATAATTTTCTGCCAAAGCCGCTGTTTTTCACAATGTGTTTGATAATGTTTAGTTGTATGATGTTGTTGTCTTTGTTTAAAGGCAGCTTTAGCAACTTCTTCATTAAACTGTTGGATGTGCTAGATTTTGTTGTTGGTAAAAGTGTCTGGAGTTATTTGCAGTAAGTGTATTGTTCGTAGGTTCCCGGTCAATGCTTATTCTAATTTACTCCTGTTGATGTTTTTTGGTTACAGTTAGATCTATGAAATTTATTTTTTGTTCGATTTCAATTTCTTCTGTAAATCGATTTTTTTATTCGATATTATTTAGTTCCTGAGATAAATCATTCTTCCTCCTATTTTCGTCTTCATATATTATTAGTATGTCATCAGGATTTCTTATATTTTATGTTGAATTTTTAAATAATCTTTCGAAGTACTTGTTCTCTAATTCTTGTAGGCTCCCCAAATGTAATTCTCTCTTCATGAATGAAGGACACGTTGTTGAATTGGCAGTAGTTTTGGAAAATTTTTATTTTAATTACTTTATTTAATTAATTTACGTGTTTTTCACTAATCTCGGTTTTTGTTTATTTTTGTTTTATTATTCCGATTGATTAAACTTATAAGCAGAAATCTTCAAGACGTCCAAAATAAGACAATGATAACTAATTCGTTTATTAATGTACAGATTTTAATGTTTACACATCTTTCTGTGCCTAAAGTTTTATTTTCCTTCTCCACTCATCTCTATCCATCCGCTCCATGCTCTACAGTCCTGTTGTTCTCATTCCAGTTCTTATTTCTTGCATCCACGAGCTTCTAGGTCTTCCTTTCCTTCTTCTTCCAGGTGGACACCATTCCAATGTTTTTCTGGGTAACCTTTTTTCTTGCATTCGTCGTACATGTCCATACCAATTTAATTGCATGTATCTTATATAATCCGATCCGATTGAGGGTCTTTCCACTTTTCAGCGGTTGCCCTTTTACCAGCCGGCTGCTGGCCCTTCACATGTGTCAATCACAGAGGTAGATGATCAACAGCCAGTGTAGGGGTGACATGTGGTTAGTATATCGAGTCCCCCAGCCGTTATAGCTGGTTCCTCAACCTGGAGCCGCTACTTATTGTAGCTACCAAATTGCCTCACGATGCTGGGTGGGCACCGGTTCCATACTGGCCGAAATACCATGAGAAAATTTCTTCCCCCATGGAGACTCAAACCAGCGCAAGTCCCGTAGCTCTACGCCAAGGCTTCCTACCTTAACCGCTCTGCTAGTATTGAATATCTAGTATTCATTTTTTCTCGTATAACATCATTTGTTATTTTGTCTAATTTTGAACGTCTTGTTGCTCTCCTTATGAAATCCATTTCCATCGACATAAGTTTTTGTTCTATGTTTTTGTTGAATTTCCAAACTTCAGCTCTATATGTGACTGAAGTTTGGAAATTCAACAAAAACTTGGAACAATTTAACTAATTAGTGAATTCATATTACTGTATGTTCTTTACGTTTATTAGTAAAAGCGTTTATTTGTGAAGCGTAGAACAGAATCAAAGAGAACATCTAGAACTTGACAACAATGATAATTTAAATAATGTACCATCTATTGAATATTCTTGCATTTCGTAATTAAAGAACATATTAAAAATCTTCAAGACATCTTCTGAAACTGCACAATAATGACTATATACGTAATAACAGCACCAATAACTGATCCTAAAATTGAATATTTGATAGTGAAAAAGCCCCACGCTGTAAATCTCACTTTTCGAACGTTCACTTGCTGAAGGAAAAGATTGATCTCTGCCTTGGTATCAGGATCTATTTCCCGCAGTAACATAAGTTTCTGAAGTAAATCGGACGTCCGACTGGACACTTCGATCGTTGAGTTACAGCTTCCAGCCATGATGGATAAAATAGTGATCGTTAGTGACGTCCACAAGAGAGTTGTGGCAATTTTACAGGATAAACCTGTTTTATTGAAGGAAATAATTGCGTAATTTAAACTCGCTGTCATTCTTACTAAACCTCCTATTGTTAAGATCAACATCTGTAATCCATACATGCCATTAACTGCACATACTACATCACATAATGAATCATAAAGCATGCGCAAAGTGTTTGCTCGAGTGGCGCCAAGGCTCGTCCACTCTTTCGCACTTCCATTTTCAGTAATCAAGCTTTGAAGTCGTGTAATGTTATATCATTGTATATATCAATAAACAAGACATTATCTATAAATATCTTAGGGTTATGAACTCCTATTTTCTTTCGTAACTTTTCGGGGCGTGAAGATGTAGTTGAAGAAGCAGTATCACTTGTTAAATAACTGTTCAGAGTACGAAATCTGTGATTTATTAGAAGGACGAAGTTTATGAACTGCAATAAACTTGCATAGTAAACCAAAATATTGAACCTTTCCATTGCGTAACAGATATTCCATAATACATGATTATTCCAAGTAATGTAGTCAAATAGGTACAGAGTTGTTAATAAAAATAATATACCAATAATTTCAATTTTCAACAGCTTTCCTGTTAATAGATATGTTTTATTCTGTGAAGGTAATAGCATTTCATCCAGAAAAGATATATTTCGTATTACTTTGTCTAGTTCTTGATGAAGTTTGAAGGTAGAACATACAATAACAACTATCGACATATTAACAGATATATATAGTTCAGTCATATAGGTTCTCATTACTGCATTCGTATATTCAATACTGTTATAATATAAATGTATCCCTAGCAAACATTGGCACACGACAAGCACTGTTATTAATAATATCACATGTGTAATTGCAGTTTTACTGTTAGAAAACCCACAGTGAACATGTCCATATTTCCTTTGTTCTTTGATCATTGTCAGGGGTACCAGTCCAACACATTTTGACAAAACGTACAATGGTCTAATACTACCATATATAGTTTCCTGATTAAAACAATTATTATTGTTATAATACATTCTGTTGTAGTGTTATTTGTACATTTGATGTAGATTAACAGAGGGATACAAATGAGAGATCAAATTTACAATTTTCCTGTAAAATTCCATTAACAAGCTTTAAACATTTATGTAATGAAATGCATTATCCTAATGTATCACACATAATCATACTAATGTGTTTACAGTAATCAATAGATTTAATAGAATTATATTGTCAAGGAAGACTGATATTATTACCTTAATTAAATTAATATTAAGCAATCAATTGATTTGGCGTTTACTTGATGAAATTCCATTTGTAATTAATTAAATGGAAATAAAACTGTTACAGTTTTATACGATTTTCATATTTATTTAAGTACAAATTCGTTACATCTTTTATTTCTCCTATAAAAGTACATAATGAGAGCACGTAACAGAAATGTAGATTCTTCAAAATACGCTAACCGTCTACTTCAATACGATCATTGTTTCAATTCAAATTTTTAAGTTTTACATGTTTGTAACAAAGGGGAAAAAAACTAGATCTTTTAGAAATTGTAGAAATAAATAAATTGAAGAAGAGCAATACTGTTAAATTTCCAACTGGATTTAAATGCATCACCTCTTTTAAATTTATAACAAGAGTAGGTTTGTTAAACTGTGTTTGTTTACATTCAGTTGCGTAGTTACAATTGAGTGCACGTATAATAACAAAATTAATTTGTAATCATGGTATTCGTCTGGAGAAGGTACAAAGCACTGAAACAGCTGTAACGAATTTGTATTTAAATAAATATGAAAATCGTATAAAACTTTAAGTTTTATTTTTATTTAATGAACATATAAATGCATATTAATTATATTATTTTTTCATTATAACATTACATCCTTAATAATAATAATAATGATGATGATAATGAAAATGATGGTGATGGTGATGGTGGTGATGATGATGATAATAATTTATTTTAGCCAGCAGAGTTAAAGTCACAAGGCTTTCTCTTCCACTCAACCAGCGAATAGTAAAATTATACAAACATTACATATTGTTAAGTGACGCACATAGCGACGTTTGAATTGATTGGGCGAGTTAGGTTACCCGCAAGCCGGAGAAGTGTCTGGAGTGTTACCAGACTGTTCTACCAGTATCTTCCTTCCTCTTGGAGATAGATCGGAAGCCAGAGGCTTCTGGGCTTCGAAGTTACTCGAAGCTGTTTCTAGGAGTTTCCTCCCGCCTTATAAAAAAAGGAGTAGGCAGGAGACCGCAGTCAGTCTGCGATATTCAGTCGTGTGGTGAACAGTGTGACGATAAGTTGTGCCGAATTTACTTATCAGTGAGTGGAAAATTGTTCTAACTGAGATAACAATTAAAAGAAGATTATTTAGGAAATTGTAATTGTGAATGGTTGTTTGTTAATAATTGAAGAGTTAAAGAAAGTGTTAGTGTTTTTATCTTATATAATCTATTATTGAATATCCAATATTCATTTTTTCTCGTATGACAGTATTTCTTATTTTTTCCAATTTTGAACATATTGATGCTCTCCTTATGAAATCCATTTCCATCGACATAAGTTTTTGTTCTAAGTTTTTGTTGAATTTCCAAACTTCAGCTCCATATGTGACAGTACTTCTCACTATTGAATTGTATATTTGTAACTTATTTTTCTGGTTATACAGTATATCTGTTCCATAAGACTCCATTCATCATTGCTGTTTTGCTCTACCTTTATTTATTTTGTTCTTAATATCACTTTCTTGTTTGTCCTCTTTATCTACTTTTACTCCCAGGTACTCAAATTCTTCACATCCTCTAATATACACATTGTAATCTTCTAATATTAAATCTTCAGTTTCTGCTCCACATCGCATATAAAATGTTTTTTTTTTCTAAATTTATTTTTAAACCCCAGTTATCGTATTCGTCCAATAATTTTCTGAACATAAACTCTGTCTCCATATTCTTGAGCAATTATTATCTGGTCATCCGCAAATAGCATGTAGGCCTATATATTGTATCTGTTGAACCATCTCCAATTGGTACTCCCATTCCTGCACTTTTTTGCTCCAGTTTGACAGTGCTCTATGTAAAAATATCTTAAATAATGTTGGTGATATGCTACAACCTTGACGAAGGCCTTTTATTACTTTAATTTCTTCTGATACACATTTTTCAATTTTAATTTTAGGTACTGCATTTTTATACAATTTTTTATTGCATTAATAATTGTATCGTTTATGTCCATATCATCTAATGTTTCCCACAACTTTTATAAAGGTACGGCGTCATATTATTAATAATAATAATAATAATAATAATAATAATAATAAAAGTAAAAATAATAAAAACAATAATAATAATAAAAATAAAAAAAAAAAATAATAATAATAATACTTACTTACTCACTGGCACTATCGAACCCGTAGGTTCATGGCCGCACGGACATAAGCTCTCCATACATCCCTATCCTGAGCTAATCCTTTCCAATCATTCCCTGTATAATCTACTTCCCTCAAATCATAGTTAATGTTGTTCTCCCACCTCATTCTTGGTCTACCAACTGGGCGTTTTCCCTCTGGCTTTCCTACAAGAAGCTTCCATGCAAGTCTTTCATTCCCCATACGTGCAACATGTCCTGCCCATCGCAGTCTACGAGACTTAACTGTTCGTATTATATCTGGCTTCCTATAAAGACCATGTAGTTCATTGCTATGTAGTCTTCTCCATTCACCTGTCTGTTCATCTCTCTTTAGTCCAAAAATTTTCCTAAGTACTTTATTCTCAAATACTTGTAATCTCCTTTCCTTCCTTAAAGTAAGAGTCCATGTTTCGCACCCATATAATATAACTTGTAGAATAATAGTTTTATATATTTTCAGTTTAACATTTTTTGAAAGGAGTCTCTGCAATGCATAATAGCACGCATTTCCAGAATTAAGCCTATGTTTAATTTCTTTGTGCATCTCATTCCTATTTATGATTATTGTTCCTAAGTATTTGAATTCAGCCACTTCCTCAAAATTTTCCCTCATTTGTCATTAGCTGTCCATATCCATTATATAATTTATTTCTACGTATGACCATATATTTAGTTTTATTGATATTTACTTCCAGTCCTAATTTCCTAGTGTTACTCAATAGTGTGTGCGTGTTGGCCTTTAGTATCTCCTTGCTGTCGGCCAATAATACTACATCATCAGCATAAACTAACAGCTTATTAATACCATTGAGTTGTAAGCATTCCTCATTCTCTAAAGATTTGATGGCATGCTCTAGTACAAAATTAAATAGTAGAGGAGATAGTGCATCTCCTTGCTTCAACCCATTCTGGATTTCAAAAAGTGTCCGAAAACTGTTTGCCTACACGCACCCTACTCTTTGTGCCATTTAGACACATTCGTATAAGTCTAACTAACTTTTTAGGAATTCCGAACTCCAGCAGGATACTATATAACTTCTCCCTCTTAATTGAATCATATGCGTTTTTGAAGTCTACGTATAGTTGATGTACAGTACCATTATATTCCCATTTCTTTTCTAAAATCTGTCTTATACTAAAAATCTGATCCGTTGTAGACCTGTTTCTTCTAAATCCACATTGATGATCTCCTAGAATGTCATCAATATAGGGAGTAAGTCTGCTGACTAATATATTTGTTAGAATTTTGTATGAAGTTGAAAGTAATGAGATGCCCCTGTAGTTGTTGCAATCAGTTTTATCGCCTTTCTTATAAATTGGTACGATAATTGATTACTTCCATTCATCTGGGAGAGCTTCTTTTTCCCAAATCATACTAAGCAACCAGCGTATCTTGTCCATCAATTTTTCTCCCCCTGATTTTATCAGTTCTGCTGGGACCTCATCTGAACCTGATGCTTTATACATCTTCAATTTTTCAATCGCCATTTCAACCTCTAATGCATTTGGTTCTGCGACTAGCATTTCTGCTATCTGTAAATTATCCTCCTCAATGTCCTGTTCTGTATGTACATTTAATAGCTGATTAAAGTAACTTCTCCATCTATTTAATATACTCCTGGAATCTGCAATCATATCCCCATTTTCATTCCGAATTATGTTTGTTCTAGCCTGAAAACCTTTCTTCTCTATACTAATTCCCTGATATAATTCTCTAATGTTCCTATTTTTTGCATTCATTCCAAGATCATTAATCTTCTCTCTCAAATATTCCCTCTTTTTACTCTTTAGTAACTTGGTGGTTTCCCGTCTAATACTACCCAATTGCTCTAAATTTTCCTCATTTGACTCGTGCAACCATTTCATTTTTGCTAACTTTCTTTTCTTTACAATGTCGGCACATTCCTCATCGAACCATTTCTTGTTTTGCCTCTTTTTTTAAAAAACCAATGCTTTCTGATGCTGACAATTTAATAGTATCTCTTATAGCCTCCCATTCTTTATTTATATCAGTTTCTTCTTCCTTTGCCACATTGTCATCTGAAGATTCCAGTACTTCAAATCTATTAGCAATTTTGATTTGGTATTCTTGCCGCATTTCATCATTTTTCAAGTTTTTTAATTCAAATTTTACAGAATCATCTTCAGCGTTTGTTCCTCTCATAAGCGATAGCCGTTGTCTGACTTTCACTCTGACCAGATGATGATCCGAATTGCAGTCTGTCCCTCTAACTGATCTAACATCGATGATGCTACTGTGCCAGCGTTTATCCACTAATACATGATCTATCTGGTTCCGAGTTTCTCCATCTGGTGACGTCCAGGTGTATTTATGAATATCCTTACGCTGAAATGTTGTGCTCTTAACAATGAGATTCTTTGATGTGGCAAATGTGACTAATCTAACCCCGTTGTCCTACTATCTTCATGAAGACTGAATTTGCCTATTGTTGGTTTGAATATATCTTCCCGCCCCACTTTTGCATTAAAATCTCCTAAGACAATTTTCATATGATATCGTGAAAGGCTATCAAATAAGCATTCTAATTCTTCATAGAACTCATCCTTGATATTGTCATCTTTATCTTATGTGGGGGCATGTACATTTGCAATTATAAAATCATGTCGTTTACCCTTTAGAATTATGTATGATATCCTATCACCAACAAACTTAATATCTCGGATAGCGGATAGGATCCTCCTTCTGACTAAAAAACCCGTTCCAAATGCAGGTATTTCTGCACCCCCGTAGTATAATGCAAAGCTTCCTGATTCCTGACTACCTTCTCCTGGCCACCTAACTTCCTGTAAAGCGACTACATCCAAGGGCGATTTATCTAATTCCCACGTTAATATCTCTAGTGCCCCGCTATTGTATAAAGTCTTAACATTCCATGTTCCTAGGAACATGTCCCTGTGTTTGAGCCTTTGGCATGGGTTCCCTGAAGTAGTCCCCGCCCGGAGAACCGAATGGGGGACTATTTGATCTCCGGAAAATTTTACCCCAGTTGAACCCATGTCCGCATTTCTTGACAGTTGTATTTTTACGGTGAAAGATCGTCACTCTTTCGCCCAAGGTACTTTTTTCGTCTGGCTTATCACCTTCGCTTCGACCAGTCCGGCATGGGTAATCCTATCGGCAGCAATGCTACCGCCGGCATAGCTCTCAGGATCATTTAAGCACGCAAGCCACTCCACCACGACTTCGCTTCGACCAGTCTGGCATGGATAATCCTATCGGCAGCAATGCTACCGCCGGCATAGCTCTCAGGATCATTTAAGCACGCAAGCCACTCCACCACGACAAGGTAAAGATACCATGGACGGATATAATAATAATAATAATAATAATAATAATAATAATAATAATAATAATAATAACAATAATAAAAATAATAAAATAATAACAAATATGGTTATAAAAACAACTTGTTTGCTAAGACATGTTGAGATGTCTTCATACAAATGTGAAATATTTTCCATCGCACTTGGGCCTATTGTCAATAAGTAAACAGGGCTATAGTGGAAACGTACTCGCATTAGAATAAATGACGTCAGTTTCTGTACTTGCCAAGTGTTAAACTTCCATTAACTGTAAACATTACAACCAGGCCTTGGTTCACTGCCATTTTATTTTCAAACGTAAACAAATTCGCTCTGCCAGTTTAATGCTCACGTCTCTGGATTCAATTCCCAACATTGCCACGTCTGATTTTCGAATCAATTCTGTGGAATGCCTCTGTTTTTATTTATTATATTGTCAATAATTAATTTTTACTGCTAGTTCGTTGTAGGTAATTCCGTCCGGCATTCTTCTCTTCAGGTTTTTTATCATTGTATATTTTTCAGGAAGAATTTCAAGAAGGGTTAAAGTCAGAAACAGCACAATAAGGGAAATTATGTAAGTTGAAAAAAATTAGAACAAATAGAAGAAAATACGATTGAAATGGTATGGACATATCATAAGAATGGGAGAAGAGAGAATACCAAAGAAGGTCCTTGATTGGAAAGCTAATGAAAGAAGTGGAAGGGGCAGACCTAGAGAACGTTGGATGGATGGAGTGAGAAGTATGGAAGCTAGAGATTTGATGGAAAAAGATGCTTTAGGCAGGAATCTCTGGTGACAAATCAGGAGAAACACTGTATTGTAGAATATTCCTAAAAAAATAATAGACAAGGGAATATTGGTGATGAGTAGAGAGCGGAATTTATTCCACAATGTCGAAGGTTTATTTGTATTGGTTTAGAATATACGAATGCGCGATGGGGTGGGGCTCTTGTATAGAAAGACATACAGTAAACAACGTTTCATTTAGTAAACAAGTGAAGTTATTGTAGAGTACGTCGGTAGTTGGTATTATGTGTACGTGATCTTACGTGTAGTGAAATGCAACCCAAAACGAAAAACGAATGTGGATGCGATAGGACAATCTTTGTCTTAAAACGTTTAATTACCTTGTAAACAATGCATAACCTAAGTATATTTTATTGTATTATTTATCTTGGGAAAAATCCAAGGAGCAAGTCCTTCGGGAGGGAATTTAAGCCGTGGGTCCCGAGTCTGAAGATTTTTAAGCTCGTAAAAGATCCTTAAGCCTGAATGAAAAGGCCTCTAATCAAAATTTACCGAATTTTCCCGTCCTAGTACTACCTTGGTTTCCAAGATATCAGTATGAGGCGGAACGCTGACCACGGACCACTCAAATGGCATCTATACGAAAACAAGTGTAACTAATTAGTATGGTTCAAATCTTCCCTCTAGGGGAGAGCGTCTAAATCTCTGTTAAGGGAAACATGGGCTTACAAGAAGACGTTGCTTCTTAATGTTTATATTACAGAAGAGTCGCCCGATAGGTATGCAGACATATGATATACCACTTCCCGATGGCTCCAGTATAGTCAATACCAGTACTTATATTAATATACGCAATGATACTTTTTTATATCTGTACACATGGTCTTTTCGTAGATGATTGTAGATGTCTATTATTGTGTATGTAGTGTAGACATAGATTATATATATGTGTGTGTGTTATAACTATATTTTTACATTTTGGCAATGAAGGCAAATATGACATGAAAAGATAAATAAATGCCTGAGTCGGGATTTGAACCCGAGTCTCTAAACTCTGTACGTTTAGCGCTCAGATGATTAGAGCGCTAAACATAGAGAGTTTAGAGACTCGGGTTCAAATCCCGACTCAGGCAATTATTTTATTTTCATGTCATCATGAAAAGAAAAATGAATGCTTGAGTCGGGATTTGAACCCGAGTCTCTAAACTCTGTACGTTTAGCGCTCTAACGACCTGAGCTACCCAAGTATTCCAACACAAATATACATTCTTCTTATATATGTAGTATTCTCAATTCACGCAAGAGGTAGCGGAAATTCGTTCCGGCTAACATCTAGTGGCTAACATAACAGTTATGCAAATTTTTAAAGAGAGTATTTACTTTATAGCAGTAACACTTGTATATTTAGTTGTTATAACTATATATATATATATATATATATATATACACACACACACAAAGTAAGTTATCGGCATTGTGGAACAAATTCCGGTCTCTAGTGATGACGAAAATAAATAAAGGAAGGGTAAAGTTTATTTTATGGTCATCAATTGATTTGGTGTTTACTTGATGAAAATCCATGATTTTTATTTATTAAATAATGCTATCAACGTTTTATATGATTTTCATAAATACATATTTTATTTATCATTCGTATCAGCTGTTTCAATACACTGTATCTTCTTTAGACGAATGCCACATATACAAATAAATTTTCCTTTGTATATGTACTAATTTTCGTTAGTCGAAATTCAACCATATATAACACGTCACCATACTTATCTCTCTTTATATAATAGTAGACATTGTTGGTTTTAAATTGTATTTTAATTGGCGTTGTACTGGACTATTCATTATCATATATAGATATATAAGTATCCGTCCATAGTAATTCTGCCCGAAGGCAGGTCTTCCACTGCAATCATAGCATTTTCATGCTATGCTTTTCAGCTTTTCTAAGGAATTATAGGTGTGGTAGCTTCCCGTTGCTTTCCACACTAGTGCAGGATGGTGATGATGATGACTGGATGATTTTCGGGAACCGTTGGGTCCTAAGCTTCTGATATTTGTCTTACAGGTGAGGAAAAATCCCGAAAAAAAACCTCACCCAGGAGCCTGTTCCGATCGGGAATCGAACCCGGACCCGCTGCGTAGCAAGGCAGCACGCTACCTCGAGACCACAGCGGTGAAATATATATATATATATATATATATATATATATATATAATTCTGCCCCAGGGCAGGTCATTCACTGCAATCATAGCATTTTCATGCTATGCTTTGCAGCTTTGCTAGGGAATTATAGGTGTGGTAGCTTCCCATTGCTTTCCACACTAGTGCAGGATGATGATGATAATGATGATGGCCGGATGATTTTCGGGGACCGTTGGGCACTTAGCTTCCTGATATTTGTCTTACAGGTGAGGAAAAACCCCGAAAAAATTTCAATTATATATATATATATATATATATATATATATCTATATATGTGTGTGTGTGTGTGTGTGAATTGAGAATACTATATATATATATATATATATATATATATATATATATATATAAATAAGAAAAATGTATGTTTGTGTTGGAATACTTGGGTAACTCAGATCGTTAGAGCGCTAAACGTACAGGGTTCAGGTTCAGAGACTCGAGTTCAAATCCCGACTCAAGCATTCATTTTTCTTTTCATATCATATTTCCCTTCATTGCCAAATGTCAAAAATGTAGTTATAACATCTAAATATACAAGTGTTACTGCTATAAAGTAAATATTCTCTTTAAAAATTTGCTTAACTGTTATGTTGGCCAGAAGATGTCAGTCTGAACGATTTTCGCTACCTCTTGTGTGAATTGAAAATACTACATAAGAAACATGTATGTTTGTGTTGGAATACTTGGGTAGCTTAGGTCGTTAGAGCGCGAAACGTACAGAGTTTAGAGACTCGGGTTCAAATCCCGACTCAAGCATTCATTTTTCTTTTCATAATATATATCAGTTAACAAACAGTGGAGAAAAAGGCACTTTTAACTGTTTTGTGCCGAAGGTAGTAAAATAACTGTTTCCAAATATTTTCATTGGTAACACTAAAGCTCAACAAAAAAAAAAAAAAAATTGGTTGACAAACAGAAGAAAATGGCATTTAACTGTTTTGTCTTTACTTATTTATACACATATTGTTAGTAGAACACTACCGGTTTATAAACATTCATATGTTTCCATGTGACATTGTAGCTTTTTAGTATTATGCTGTAACGAGAGTATACAAAATGCAGTTTTTATCCAAAATCCACTCTTCTTATTCTGGAAAAGCAAAAGTGCAGCCAAAATTTGTTTACGGAACTTGGTAGTTCACTATTAGGATAAGCTAACGGACATTACTGGGATAGTGTTGCTTTTAACTAACTAACAAACTAACTCACTGGCACTATCGAACCCGTAGGTTCAGAGCTGCGCGGACATAAGCTCTCCATACATCCCTATCCTGAGCCAACGTTTTCCAATCATCCCCCGTAAAATCTACTTCCCTCAAATCATGGTTAATGTTATTCTCCCACCTCATTCTTGGTCTACCAACTGAGCCTTTTTCCCTCTGGTTTTCCTACAAGAAGCTTCCTTGCACGTCTTTCATTCCCCATACGTGCCACATGTCCTGCCGATCGCAGTCTACGAGACTTAACTGTTCTCATTATATATGGCTTCCTATAAAGACCATGTAATTTAATGTTATGCAGTCTTCTCCATTCACCTGTCTGTTCATCTCTCTTTGGTCCAAAAATTTTCCTAAGAACTTCATTCTCAAATACTCGTAATCTCCTTTCCTCCCTTAAAGTAATAGTCCATGTTTCGCACCCATATAATATAACTGGTAGAATGATCTTATATATAAAAATCAATGTTTGTTTGTTCGTTCGTATTCTATTCGCGGCCATACCGTTGATCCAATTTTGATGGGGTTTTTTGCAAAATGTTCAGAAGATCCCGGGATGAATATAGACTATAAGATAGTTGTGATATTCAACCCCTTCACCCCTAAAAATCACCCTTTGTAGTGAAAAACGTGAAATAAAGCTTAAATGGCTTACGCTGCCTAAACCATAACAAATACACCAAATTTATGTACACAGAATTGAATATCTCAAAAAACACTACAAAAATGTTCGCGACAGCATACGTTTATATTTTACGGATAACTGACAATAACCATTTTTGTTTTTCATTGATGCCAAAAAGATCGGGATAAGTCGATTCCCGGACAAGCTTGCTCTGCCATGCTGTTCATTCGATTGGATGGGGCTTTTTGAAAAATATTCAGGAGATTCCGGGGATGAACATAGGCTATAAGGGAGTTGTAATACTCAACCCCTTCATCCCTAAAAATCACCCTTTGTAGTGAAACGTGAAATAAAGTCCCTATTTTGACGCTTAAATAGCTTATGCTGCCTAAACCATAACAAATGCACCAAAATAATGTACACAGAATTAAACATCTCAAAAAACTCTACAAAAAAGTCACAGACTGCAATGTTGATCTTCTAGGGATAACTCACATTAACCAATTTTGTCTTTCATTGATGCCAAGAATAACGGGATAAGCAGATTCCCGAACAGTGCACGGCTGGTGGTAAAAACATATTAGCATTTATTTATGAGTAGCAGCGCACGCCGGGTATTAGGTATCTTCTTCTTCTTCTTCCGAATGCAGTATTGGGTGATGATGCCCGTTCTGCGACTACAAAAACTGATCCTTCCATCGGTTGAAGGGTCTTCCGAGGTCTCTTTTGCCATTAGGGTTGAGGTGGTAAATCATCTTTGGTAAACGGGAATTTGACATTCTCTGGACGTGTTGGAACCATTTAATCTGATAATTTTGTATATGTTCAACCATTTCCCTACTATTCCACTGCATCCTTATCTCATCACTTTTCATTCTATCCCTTAATGTTACTCCAGTTAGTGATCGGAGGAATCTCATTTGTGAACTATTAATGCGGGATTTATCTTTTGCTCGAAGTGTCCAGCATTCACTTCCGTATAGTAGAGCAGGTTTGGCTATGGCATTATGAAATCTCAATTGGATTTCTTTCCTCATTTGTTTTCCAAAATTTCTCCTAATTATACCATTTAATCTGTTATATTTTTCTAAATTTGTTTCCACATCTTTTTGATTATGAAACTGTGATATATTATTACCTAAATAATTAAAGTGTGTTACTTGTTCTATTGGTTTATTATTTATTATTATTTTTACTCTCGAAAGTCCCTTTCCAGTGATTGCCATGGATTTGGTTTTATTTTCAGATATTTTCATGTTGTATTTTTCTAGGGTATTCTGCAATTTAAACACTGATCTCTGCAAATCATCTTCATTCTCCGCTAGAAGTACTTGATCATCTGCGAAGATTATTGTTTGTATTTGATTTCCTCTACATATTTTTACTCCTGGGGGGTTTAGTTTTTTCCACTCCTGGACAATTTTATTTAGATATAGAATAAACAGTAATGGAGATAGTCCACATCCCTGTCTTAAACCTTGGTTAATTTCAAATTTATCTGTTATTTTCCCATGATCTAACTTTACTTTTATAAATGTGGTTTCATATAAACTTTTTATAGCATTTATTAGATTATTGGGGACTTGGTAGCTTTCCAATATTTTCCACATTATGTCCCGTTTGACTCTATCATAGGCCTTTTCAAAATCTAAAAATAATATATATAGGGGGATATTAAATTCTTTCCACTTCTCAATTAGTTGTTTTATAACAAATATAGCGTCGATACACGATCGGCCTTTTCGGAATCCACATTGTTCCTCTCCAATTTTATCTTCTGTAATTTTCTGAAGTTTTCGTTTTAAAATGGATGTATATATTTTAGATGCTGTTGTCAACAATGATATACCTCTATAATTTGAACAGTTACTTTTTTCTCCTTTCTTATGGATGGGTATTACTAATGATGTTTTCCAGTCCTGAGGTATTATTCCATGTGCCCATATATCATTAAAAATTTGTACCAATCTAATATAGAGTGGTTTCCCACCATATTTCCAAAGCTCCATTGGTATACCATCTACTCCACTAGCTTTTCTATTTTTCATTTTCTTGATAGTTTCTATCACTTCATCCAATGTTATAGCATTATATTCTTCTGTGGGACAGGGAGGTGTATTTGTTCTTCTTCCTCTGCATATAATAACTGTCTGAAATGCTGTGTCCATTGTTCTGCTGTCATTCCATTTATAGCCAATTTATCCGTACAATCTTCTTTTAATCGCTGGAATACTTTGAAACCATATCTTTTTGCTCCTGTGACATCTCTTTCTATATTTTTTATAAAACTTTCCCATCCTTCATTTTTTAATTTTCTAGATAATTTTCTGACTATTGCTCTTTTGTGTTTGTAATCTATTCTATCATTAATAGTCCCAGAATTAAGCCATTTTAAATAAGCTATCTTCTTATTACTGATTGCTTCTTTTATTTCTTCATTCCAAACTTTCAATCGATTTTTTGGTCTATTTTTGGAGGTTCCCAAACATTCATTTGCTGCTTTTTTTATTGATTCTTTTAATTTTATCCAATCTATTTCTACATCTCCAACTCTTGGTTTCAAGTTTTGTTTTATTCGATTTTCATATAACTGTCTTATACTATCTTGTTCTAATAGCTGTACTTTGTATTTTTCGTTTTCTGATTTCTTTTCTACTTTCCTTCTAAAATAAGGTTTGTTCGTTCTAATTTTTCCAACCACTAAAAAGTGATCAGAATCTATTTCTGTCCCCCTATAGACTCTCGTATCCATTATTTGTGTCCAAAATTTTCTGTTTGCTATTATGTAATCTATTATAGATCTGGATCCCCGACTCATCCAAGTAAACTTATGTATTTCTTTATGTTTGAAAAATGTATTTGTAATTCGTAGCTGGTTATACATACAAAAATCTCTTAAAATTATCCCTTTATCATTTACTTCATTTTCTCCATGTGGGCCAATTAAATCTTTAATGGTTTTATTTCCAATTCTGGCATTGAAGTCTCCTAATATTACTATCTGGTCATTTTTATTTATTCTATCCTTTATATCTTGTAATTCATTATAGAATTTCTCTGCTTCCTTTTTATTTCCAGTAGATGGGGCATATATTCCTATTATTGTTAAATTATCTCTTCCTAACTTTAATCTTAATGTTACTATTCTGTCACTTATCCAGGAATAAGTTGTTATTTTTTTTCTCCAATTTTGTTTTATTAAAATAGCAATTCCAGATTTGGCTCTTTCTGTCTTTTCTACTCCTGAATAGATCATATGATAATCTCCCATTTCTGTTGATCCTCTTCCTTTCTTTTTTGTCTCACTAATAACAGCTATGTCTATTTGTCTTTTCTTCAATTCCTCTACCAATTCTTCATTTTTTTTATTAAGTCCTCTTACGTTCCAGGTTGCCAAATTCCAGTAATCATAAATCCTTTGTTCTTTGCCTGTCGTCATAGTTTTATTATCCGCCTGCTTATTTCTTGTAGTCTTTCGAGTATTCAAAGTTTTCCCCATTATAGGTTACCAGCCTATAGTTGGGTAAGTCCAGTGGTGGGGTTGCCACCTCAATGCCTCTTGGACAGGCATGCTTTTCTGTAGGGGATGCTCCCTTAGCCTTTGAAGTTTCTCCTTCTCCGCAAGGCAGCGGTTCCTCTCTCTTCCCCTGAGTGAGGGTAGGGTGCCTCTTCCGCCAAATCTGCCGTATTAAGGGTATCCCTCTCCGCCTTCATTGCCGTTGAGGTCTTCACCGTTCCCTGGCAAGGGGCCCTCACATGGTACTATCAGCCGGGCCAGCTGAACCAAGGTTTTTTTACGAGGTGTTACTCCTCCCCCTCCCCCTTTCTCATCCGGGCTTGGGACCGGCAATGGCGGAGTTGGTATTAGGTATTGTTTTATATATTTTCAGTTTAACGTTTTTGAAAGGAGTTGGGACATCTAGAGTCTATGTAATGCATAATAACACGCATTTTCCATAATTGAGTCTAAATGTTTTAATTGCCTTCTGCTTCTCATTCCTGTTTGTGATTATTGTTCCTAGTTATGTTGAATGCAGCAGCCACTTCCTCACAAAATTTCCCTCATTTTGTGATCATTAGCTGTTCTCCCATTTTTCCATTTTATATATGTATTTTTATGTTTGACCATTCGATTTAAGTTTTATTGATATTTACTTCCAGTCCGAATTTCTTAGTGTTACTCAGTAGTGTGTGCGTGTTGGCCTTTGGTATCTCCTCGCTATCGGCCAATGGTACTACATCATCAGCATATAGTGTTGCTTTTAGCAGTTATAAATTTTAAAAATTGCAACTTTATAATTTGAAGATGTTATGCATCAACCGGCTAAGCGCTAATACAAAATAGTACAAAAAATGATATTTTGATGCCATCTGTTGAACTGGTTTGTGAAGTAAGTGTACGCACACTTTTAGCGCCAAGTCTTTAAATATTATTATTATTAAAGGAAATGTAAACGCCATCAGTCCTATTAGAGATTCTATGTTTTGCAACATACGACCATGAAACTAGATCATAATAAATGCTAATTTTAATTTGCATCATGCAACTAAGCGCCAAATGTTCTCGTTCTTAGATAGTTGATGCCTAACTGTCAAACAAGGAAAATAACTTGCAATATCCAATATTGTTAGTTTGGTGCTACAATAAATAGTGAAGATTGACTTGAACTTTAAACGTATTTTTCTGGAAACTTACTCGTATATAATGGTGCATATCCGGTTGATGCAAAACGAGCTTTCAATTAGGCCTACCTCAAAATAACATCAGAGCAGAAAAAAGCAAAACACATAATCTTTTAGTTAATTTTAAATTAATAATTCGATGTGTGAAATTGGGATTTTACTTTACTCTTGACATTTAAGCTACTTGTCTGGTATAGTCGACTGAGTCATTTAGTTTACTGGCGGCCTCAAAGGGAACTGTTTATCCTCTAGTTTAAAAAAATACATTGTTACTGCCAGGTAGAGCCGGGAGTTGTTGTCAGAGGCTTTTAAGACGCCGCTCCAATCACCGAAAACTGAAAACAGTTCTGTGCCAATAATGTCTTCGCATTTTTAAATGATGATTCGGCTCAACTGCACTTCTACTAGCGCTTGATTTTTCAGTTATATTGTTGTAAACTATAGCTCTTCTTCTGTATTTACTAACATTATTTAACATTTTAAACTTTTTGAAACAATTTTTATAACATTACTAGACAATTTTGAAGTATTTATTTAAATATGCAAATCACAAAATTATGACAATATTAAACAATATTGTGATGCTATCTGCTATTTTCTCCACAGAGTATATTACTTAGTCTATGAATTTTCTATCGCTGCTTTGGGTTATCGCTGGTTGGATCAGCGTTAGGGAGTGATTGGTAAGTGTACACCCATTTTTGTTAAACGTCTGGTAATTTTAATATTGTTAATATATTTTTAACATAGATTTGGGGATTTAGTGCAAATATTGGTCATTTAAATTTCATAGCAACGGATAGTAATCGAGGATGATAATCGATATGTGGTTCGATTGTGGGTTATCGCTGGCTCTATAAACTCTGGCGCATACGCACTGTTGTTCTATAGGACTTGGAAAATATTCCACGCTAGTTTAAGTGCAGTTTTTCCGATGATTCCATGTCAACTCCACGTGGATATAATTATCTTAAGCAACTTTTGTCTCTTGTAGTATATTTAGTAAGTAAAAATGTATGCTAATGAATAAAACGTGACAGCGCCGCTTTATATGCTAAATACTTATGCGTGTAAAATATACCCACCTAATCACAAAGCAAAGCGGCTGTAAACTAAATGACTGAGCCGACTATATAATACAGTAAAACTTGCTCAAAGCGGAATCACATGGGACCAATTATTGTTTCCACATTGGACAAAATTTCGCATTATAAAAAACTAAAACTTATTAATAATCTTATATTACAGAGTACCGTATATTTTTACCTACTTTGGATTAATTGTATTTCCCTGCCTCTGAGAAGTGAAGTATAGTATGTATGAGCGATTTCGGCGGTAACGCCCGAAAAAAAATATTCCCGTTTCGTCACCGTTAAAAATGTCTCTTAGGCGCGTATTCTGAAATTAAAGTATGCAGTTTCGGTTTCCGCTCACTAACTACACCTTCGTCCAATCCTTTGATTCTCCGCAAATTTCATTCCACACTACATTGGGTCGTCTTTTAAAACTGTCCACATCCAACCTGAAGATTCCTTGAAATCGTTATTCCCTAGGGATTTAGCAACAGCTAGAGCTTGACGTTGGAGCATCGGTCCGAAAATTTGGAGATTTATCTTCAATTACTTTCACTTTTCACCTGAGGTGAATAATTGACATATCTAGGATGCAATATCTCATATGAAGAAGAAAAGGATGTAAATGCAAAAATATTTAAATTTTTAAGAATGTTTGGGTTATTAAATTCTATCTTCAAGCCACAGTTAGTCCAAAAACATTCAATACTAAAACTGTATAAAACACTGGCTCTTCCAACTCTTTTGTATGGTAGCGAAGTATGGACGTTGAAACAGAAGAATATACAGAGACTTAGATCTGCTGAAATGAGATACCTTCGGAGGACTGCAGAATACGCACTAATAGATCACAAAAAAAAGAAGATATCTCAGAAGAATTACACAGGGAACCTTTAGAAAACAAAATTTCTGATTATAAGTCAAAATACATGCAACATGTTCATCGAATGGAAGATCACAGGATACCCAAACAAATGTTAAGATATCAACCTGCAGGAAGAAGAAAAGGACGTCCACTCAAAAGACTTCTGGAAGGCGTTTCTCTTGAGGCCGAAACAGGTCAACAAATGGCCTAAATTCGTGAATGTACTATGATGATGATGATACTTTCACTTTTCGTTTAATTACAATGATGCATTCCTTTTAATCATCTTTATTCCGTAAATTCAGAAGAGTACCTGTGAAAGATCGGTCTCAGAACTTAAACTAATTTAAGATTTTACAGTGCAATGGTTATTTGAAAGACAAGAATCTGGTATTTCGCATAACGCGTGTGCAGTAAGGCCGAAATAAAATTTCAGGCACAGATGAAATATATATTTCACCCGGTGGCAGGTATCATTCTTTATTGTTCTTTTTTTGGCATAACGGAAATTCAATGAAGTGGAAACTAATCTATTTCTCTGTCTTTCCGCTTTATAAACTTTTTTCATGAGTTGTGTAGAAATATCCTTCCGTTTCCGCGTTACAGATTCCGTTTTATGCCAAATAAATGCACGTAAAACTACTATTATTTCGCCGGGACCCTTACATATGTTCACATTGGACAGATTTCCGCATTATTCGTGTTCTGGATTAAACAAGTTTTACTGTATATACTAATAATGTTCCAACACGTGGTCACGTGCTTCACACGTAATGGGAAGGTTGTATAAACCGGCCATTAATTGTTTATTCACCACATATCTTGATTAGCAAGCCTTGTCATTCAGTGTACACAACATGACGCATATGCAAACCGACTTATCAACCTTGTAAGGTGTAAATCTGTCAATGATGTATCGACAAGCTGCTAAAAAAGGAGGGAATGATTTAAGGGAGGTTCTCAGCCTATTTATTTAGTTGTGGGAGAGTTTGAGGAAAATAATAATAATAATAATAATAATAATAATAATAATAATAATAATAATAATAATAATATATATATATGGAGTTAAAGAATGGCTAAAAATTTGTTTATTCGCGGATCCAGTCGGTATAATAGAAGGATTAGTGTAAATATCCCTTATTAACGCATCGGGAACTGTTTTTTTACTGCAAGGCACATGCCAATGTCCGTTGATAAATGCCGCCCCCGCCACGATCGGTGTTTTATTGTTTCAACTTGTCATTCGTTGTAATAATTTTGATTGGAAAACACGTGTCTCTTCTGCTTTGTGCCAATTTATAATGTCGAGTAAAATGAAAGAAAATTAGTTCCGAATAGTGTTGCCGCTTAAAGTAAAAATACAAATGCTTGACCGTTCGCGCGTTGGCGAGTCGTTTGCATCTATGTCATGCAATTTTAATGAAAGAACTGTATGAATCATCAAGAAAGTCGAAGACAAAATAAGGAATTATATCACTGAATTCACAGCAGAATATCAATCTGAATTGAAATACCTTTTGAAACTGACAAAAAAACACTAAGTTCTTTAAGTCCTTGCCTAAGCCTGACAGTAATAATTAATAGAAATTGTTCAGAATCTCTCATTAATTGATTTTATTTTGATAACTTCTATTTTATTTTGGAAACTTTGGAACGTATCCCCTATATACCCATCCAAATTACCATTCCATATTTGCGGTTTCTGTATTCCCGACATATTTGCGGAACATATGCCCCGCGAGGAAGGAGCATTTACTGTATATTCAACCCAAGATTTAAAGAGAGGGCTAAACTATACAACATGTGATGCGACTTTTTTAATTCCTTCATAAACTCCTGTCAAATTTTATTCTTAGGGTTTCATTTTTCAAATTATTTCCCACCATTAACAATGATTCCTACATTTTTTCTAAGGATTTTTTCAATATATTTTTTATGATATTTAACTACATACGTAGCATGAAGACGTGGCAGCCATATTGATTTTAATGAATGTTCTATGCAGCAACAAAGGCGTGTTCCCGTGCAGCCAACATAGAGTATGTACTAATTGACAGTGCAAATATACTTCACAATTTCAGAACTTACTATTTATTTGTATTGTTGGTCATGTCGCCATCTTATATTTGTTAAAACTGTAAAACCAATTTGATTTGGGATTTATGTCTGATTACGGAGAAAGTTTTAGCCGATGTGTACACTGATGATGAAACAGAGGAGGCGTGGAAAGCTGGATGTGATGAATTAATACCGATATTAATACAAATTGCAGTATCACTATCAACATTTCAAAATAAATAGCTTTACTTACCGCACTAGTGCTTTTGGTCATTTTTAAAGTATTGAGATTTATTTTGTTTTCATAGTAACCAAGATTGCATGCGGGAATGTCAAATTACGATGCACATTAGCAATAAAACTAAGTATACAATATCAGTTGCATAGTGCAAAAATGCGAAGTTGCGAAGTGGTTTTTACAGAATCGAGGAAAAATGTTTAAAAAACCGAGCGATAGCGAGGTTTTTAATTTCCGAGATTCTGTGAAAACACTTCACAAACGTGCGTTGTACATTATTTTTTGCGCGATGGTGTTTTCATAATAATAAATGATTCTAAAATAATAACATCCTTGTTGGAAATATTTGCGTTCATTATAAACAACTGACTAACGTTAACAGTGTGGGCAATGTTTATTAGTTGAAACAACAGGAGGCCTTGAGAACAGTTACTGATAACATGGTTGCAAGTACGTATTTATTGTTTTATATTGTTTCAAATAAAGTTCAGTTCATTTAAAATTCAATGATTTGTTTCGTATAATGTATATTAGCACTACCTTTTGGATATTTTCTGTATATACATTGTACGTAGTATACATAGAGGGCAGTGGTTTTACTTCCCGCATGTGGGTCTAAATGTAATATTACTGTATAGTTATTTAGGTTGGCAACCCCGAAATGTAGGAAGTTGAACTTTCAATCATGGTCGCCATTGCTTGTAAGCACGACAAAACGCACTATGGCGCAAAAAATGACATTGTATGTGTCTTACTTTAAGTCTAATAAACCCCTACTACTACTACTACTAGACCATTTATGGAAATTGACGAATTTTTGCTTCATATTTACATATAGATGCTTTAACATCTAAGATTATATCGCGTCTAGTATATTTCATTGTATCTAACAAATGCCGCTTTTATGGTGGTATATATATTCTGTGAAATCACTGATTTTAATTTTTAAAACCTGTCGAGATGGAACTGCGTCAACTAAGCGAATTACTCAGATAGTTGCATATACGGTCCCAATTTGCTACTTAACGGAATTTATTTATTTTGTAACTATTTATTTTGAAACCGAGTACAATCATGTAGTTTTACGTAACGTTTGACACATGTTTTGGCGAGCTGGCGTAAGTTACAAGAAATCAATTCGGTTTCTTATTAATAGAGCAGTTAGGAAGTGTTTGTTCTCGGCAGGAAAATTAAATCCTTAGAACGAACTCTAGACATAACGTTGTTTCATTAGAAATAAATGGAATCGTTATTCCAAAAAATCGCATATTTTTTAACGGAAAGAAAAATTGTAATTAAGTTAGCGATTTTATAATTATTGGAATTGATTAATTGCTGTCAACATGAACTTTCTGGCGCAGTTTCAAAATAAGACGACTTGAGATTCTTTGTAGACGTTACGACTGTAGAAGACGAACAGTATTTGTACTTACTTATGAGTAGGACGCGGATGTTTATTACCTTAAAAAGTAAAAAAAAAATGACCTATAACATTCCCTTAAAATTCTCTTAAAATGATCTAAAACTGTAAAGTAATGACCTAAAGAAAATTATAAATGTTGTAGTAATTAACTAATTAATAATTAATAATGTATTAATTAGAAATGGTTTAAGACAAATAATGATTATTTATTGGGGTAATTATTCTAAAACAATTGATGTTCTTAGTAGTAACATAAAATAATTAAAAAAATAATAATTATCACTAGGTTAATCTTATTTCTATTAAACTAATATGAAAAGTTATTAACTAAACATACATTGCACTGTTTTATACTACTTGAAGAAACGTCTCTCTACTTCCACAGATGAAATGGGTGCGTATTTAAAAAAAACACTTTGTCACTGACTATTAAATATTCGTAAAAAATATTCATTCTGAATCCTTTACCTTGCAAAATATAGTCTATTTGACGCATTGTCTGAAATCATTTATTTTTATCTAACGCAAATTACAATTTCTAACTGCTTCCCCAATCTCTTCATTTACATTGTTTATGCAATTTTCAGCTCTAACGACTAACTCTATTGACTTTTCCAATGAACATTTAACCATAGATTATTTAAAAACTGACGTATAAAAGTACGAAAAGTAAATAAAATGACCTAAAAGTACAAATACAATTTGTAACATGACTTTATCAGGAAAATGTGGGAAAACATGCATTTTAATTACCTATAAAAAAAACCTTATATACTTACTTACTGGCACTATCGATCCCGTAGGTTCATGGCCACGCGGACATAAGCTCTACATACATCCCTATCCTGAGCTAATGCTTTCCAATCATTCCCTGTATAATCTACTTCCCTCAAATCATAGTTAATGTTGTTCTCCCACCTCATTCTTGGTCTACCAACTGGGCGTTTTCCCTCTGGCTTTCCTACAAGAAGCTTCCATGCAAGTCTTTCATTCCCCATACGTGCAACATGTCCTGCCCATCGCAGTCTACGAGACTTAACTGTTCTCATTATATCTGGCTTCCTATAAAGACCATGTAGTTTATTGTTATGTAGTCTTCTCCATTCACCTGTTTGAAAAAACCTCATATATCTAGCATAGTTATTGCACAATGCACTTAATTATTTTTCTGCATCGTCTCTGACAACTCGTAAAAAAGATGACATTTCATCAAAATCCGGGCCCAACTTATGAGTGTGTTTGAGTATGTGTGTATGTGTTTGTGTGTGTGTTTGAGTGTGTGTATTTGTGTGTATTACGCAACGAAATGACGTAATCCCAAGACCACAGCGATAGACTAATAATTAATTAACACGTCATAATTTGGTTTTGCGAGTATTTGAGAATAAAGTTCTTAAGAAAACTTTTGAACCAAAGAGAGGTGAACAGACAGGTGAATAGAGAAGACTACATAACAGTAAGCTACATGATCTTTATAGGAAACCACATATAATATGAAAAGTTAAGTCTTGTAGACTGCGATGGGCAGGACATGTGGTACGAATGGGAAATGAAAGGCGTACATGGAAGTTTCTTGTAGGAAAACCAGAGGGAAATCGCCCAGTTGGTAGACCAAGAATGAGGTGGGAGAATAACATTAACCTTGATTCGAGGAATTAAATTATACAGGGGGTGATTAGGAAACATTGGCTCAGAATAGGGTAAATATGCAGAGCTTATGTATGCGCGGTCACGAACCTATGAGTTCGATAGTGCCAGTGAGTTACTTATTTATTTAACTAATTAATTAATTAATTAATAAACAGGTTTACAATTTAATAAAACATCTTCCTGTGTTCAAAGCATTTTAAATTTTTATCTTCTTTCTGCATTCTACTCCATCTTCACATTCCAATTCTTCCAGACCTAGCTCCCTCATACCTATTCTTATATCATACATCCATTAAATCTAGGTCGACCTCCCTTTCCTTTTCCAGGTAGAATCCATTCCCAAAGCTTCTCTGTCAATAATCTTTCTTCTGGCATCCTACATATACGACCATACCTTTCTAGTTGTCTGTATCTCACGAAATCTACTATTGAATTTTGGACTTCCATTTGTTGTCAGATGATTGTATTTTTTTAAAAATTTAGATTGTCTATTTGAACCTCTAAAACATTCCATTTCAGTAGACACAAATTTTAATTCAATTCCCAAGTTTCTGCACCGTATGTTAGCGTGCTTCTAATTATGGATTTATACATTTGTAAAAAAAAATCAGAAATCAGAAATACAATCATCAGAAAACAAATGAAAGTCCTAAATTCAATATTAGATTTTGGTTATATATGTAGAATGGGGCACGCCGTAGCGTAGTGGTTAAGGCACTGAGCTACAAGCCGGAGGGTCGAGGGTTCAAGTCCCGTTGGGGTCAGGATTTTTAAACTGACCCAAACCTTCTGGCGGCACTATGGCCCTGGGGTCGACTCAGCCTCTAACTGAAATGAGTACCAGACGCTTGTTCTGGGGTAAAGGCGGCCGTCACGCAGGGCTGTCAACCCGGCTGACATAAAGTGCCGATTGTTTAGAAAAAGTGGGAGCCTTAACCTCCTACTACCCCAAGGGCCTCCTGAGGCCTGTTGTGGGATCACTTTACTTTATATATGTAGAATGCCAGAGATAAGATTACCCAGACAAGCTTTGGAATGGATTCCACTTGGAAAGCAAAGGGAGTTCGACCTAGATTTAAATGGATGGATGTTGTAAAAAGAGGTATGAGGGAGCTAGGTCTGGAAGAATTGGAATGGGAAGATAGAGAAGAACGGAGATAGAAGATACAAATTTAAAAAGCTTTGGGCTTTAAAAAGCTTTGTTTTATTACATTTTAAACCTGTTTATAAATATAACTAACTCACTGGCACTATCGAACGCGTAGGTTTATGGTCGCGCGGACATAAGCTCTCCATACATCCCTATCCTGAGCTAATGTTTTCCAATAATCCCCTGTACAATCTACTTCCCTCAAATCATAGTTAATGTTATTCTCCCACCTTGTTATTATATCTTGCTTCCTGTAAAGACCACGTAGCTTACTGTTATGTAGTTTTCTCCATTCGCTTGTCTGTTCATCTATTTTTAGACCAAAAATTTTCCCAAAAACTTTGTTCTTGTTTTATTTATAAATATAAAGAAATAAAAACATTTCTGATTTGGTATCTATTTTTATATTCTTATCCTACAAAACTTCGTTTAACATTGTTATTACCCATCTTTTGTTCACTCATCATTTGGTTTATTTTGTTCAGGACATGTATCAAATGTATCAAATATAATATGAAAATTTCCACTTCAAAATCCAAAACAATGGCAATATGTGGAAAAAACATACAACGGGTGAAAATTGAGATTGATGGAAAAATTATAGAACAAGTGTCAGTACATAACATCACATCAAAGGCTGCTCTAAAATACGGAAGTGAAATTTGGATTTTAAATAAAATAAACTCTCATAAACTTCAAGTAAGCCAAATGCGCTTCTTACGATCATTGTTAGCAGTTAATAGACTGGATCACCAAAGGAACACTATTATCAGAGGAAAACTTGGAGTAACAAGTTTAAATGAAGATATACAAAGATACCAACAAGAATGGAAAAATCATCTGAGGAGAATGGCAAGAAATAGACTTCCAAAATTGGCATTCCAATATACCCCAACTGGACATAGGGACCAAGGAAGACCAAAACATCGGTGGAAAGATCAAGACCATCTTCGCTAGGTTTACTGTACAGGCCTCATGGCCTAAAACGAATTTGCTCATGATGATGATGATGATGAGGACATGTATTCATGTGCAGTGCTCGATTTTATTGTCTTCTTTAATACCGAAGGCAATTACGTACATAGAACTGCAAATAAAAACAATGACTACAGTAAGCCTGCATTTTTCTCCCTACAACACGCCAGTATCACGTGACATAGCGTTTACTGTTGTGATTTATTGGTCGTTATGCACTACAACCAGACGTGCACTTTCGTGACATTGAAAACTCAGGAAAAGACAAACGCTGCATGCGAATCACTTTGTGAGACTCCTTGTGTGTTTAGTTCAGAGAACGGTGACGTAGAAGATGCTCTACAGACCTACAACAGTGCCAAATATACTGTGCAGCAGGAATAGCCACCAGTAACAGTTTGAAACTAGGACCAGCTGGAACTCTAGTGACTAACATATGATATCTTATATCAACTGTTTGTGGATTAACTTGCAAAAATAAGGTATGCAACACTTCTTTTGTCACAAAGTGGAATTTTCGTAAGTAATGTCACGAGTGATTTCCAAATCGTCGACAAATTCACTCATCACTTCTTGGCTCGTGAATTTATCTAGAGGATTTGGAAATCAAGAATGACATTTGTTAAAGACTATTCAACGAATAAAATTAAGCTCAAAAATATTTATTTAAATATAGTTATTTTAAAATATTTATATATTTAATTTAAATGACGATGTATGAAAACAAATTAGAAATGTGTGGTTATGTTTCATTTGTTTATCCACTGCAACTTGATATTATTTATTGCTAAATAGGATCGCTAATCTCAAGAAAACTTTAAGGCCCAAACGGTACCCGAAATCATATGGCCATCATCATTATCACCATTATCACCATCATCATCATCCTTCACCGGTGTGGAAAGCAACGGGAAGCTACCACACCTACAATTTCCTAGTAAAGCTGCAAACATAGCATGAAAATGCTATGATTGCAGTGAAGGACCTGCCTTCGGGCAGAATTACTATGGATGAATATTGTAAGAATGCACCCTAGTGCAGAAAAAATTAAACTATCAAACTGTATTTTATAACGAACATTGTAAGTTATTAATTTTTTTAGCAAACAACTCAGTAAAATCATCACTTATTATTGAACACACAATTGAGGGGTCTAGTGAGAGAGGGAGCTATGCCACTTTGAGAAAAAATGGAAATAAATAGGATTTTAAAGCATTATATTACGATATTATTTGTACAATAAATCGGTAACTTTTTTCTTCTTTAACTTGCTGTTATGTAAACTATGCAATCGGAAAACTATAAATTTTTATATAAATAGCACTGATTATTTCCATTTATTCTCAAAGTGGCATAGCTCCCTCTCTCACTAGACCCCTCAATTATAAAATGTGTAGTTCGGAGGAATCTGTTCATTATTTGCTATATTCAATGTATCTTTTGGAGAGTCAGTCACTGCAAAATAATGCTCTGACCTGTTCAGAATGTTGAAAACTAGGAGCTTTCTTTATCACAAAAGCAGGGGGTGGTGAAGAGAATTCGATAAAGAGCAAGGTGAAACATTACTGTCATTGGTTGTAAAACAACATTCATTGAAACGTTATTGGCAATTGACTAGCATTTGGAGCATGAGTTGAATAGTCTTTATTATATAGAGGAATTATATACAGTATATTATAATGTATATAATTGTTAAATATGTATGCCACTCTACTCCTCCTAAACGACTGGATTCATTTTGATGCAATGTTGTGTGTGTGTGATTGGGTGCCTTGATGGTTTAGATTCATAATTGGACACTCTAAAACCATTAAGTGTAGGAGTTAACCTGAGGTGAAAATTTTAAATGCTCTAGTGGTTACATTTTTCTATGTTTCACAACGAAACTCAGTATATTCTATTAAAATAAACCGAGGTAGGTCTTATCCAAAAATGAGCAAAATCCGACAATGAGAAGTGGAGGTTTACTTGAAATCCGAAATTAAAAACTGCCTAAACGACTGAACCAATTTTGATGAAATGTTTTGTGTGTGTTTGAGTGAGTCCCTGGATGTTTAGATTTACAATTAGACTCGGTAGGTGACGCTGTGATCGGCTTATATACTTTTTATATCAAATGTGTAGTGATCTGTATTATCGGCATATTCCGCGCGACAACAATGTGACGTCATCATGCACGCGTCTTCAGCGGACAACAAATGGCAGTGAGGAGTTTTCTTGCGAACGTATTTAATAATATATAATTACATCTAACTCAACTAACTAACTCACTGGCACTATCGAACCCGTAGGTTCATGGCCGCGCGGACATAAGCTCTCCATATATCCCTATCCTGAGCCAATGTTTTCCAATCATCCCCTGTATAATCTACTTCCCTCAAATCATAGTTAATGTTATTCTCTCACCTCTTTCTTGGTCTACCAACTGGGCATTTTCCCTCTGGTTTTCCTACAAGAATCTTCCATGCACGTCTTTCATTCCCATTCGTGCCACATGTCCTGCCCATCGCAGTCTACGAGACTCAACTGTTCTCATTATATCTGACTTCCTATAAAGACCATGTAATTCACTGTTAGGCAGTCTTCACCATTCACCTGTCTGTTCATCTATCTTTGGTCCAAAAATTTTCCTAAGAACTTTATTCTCAAATACTCGTAATCTTCTTTCCTGCCTTAAAGCAAGAGTCTTAATTAGTGAATTTTATAGTAAAAAGTAACGTTTTTTTCGTCCGGCCACGACACGAGAATTGAACGTTCGTGCAGGACAACGTCTGCCGGGTCCGCTAGTGTTAAATATTTTTTTTTTGTTTAATTAGTTCTTAGCAAAAAATAAAAAAAACAACGCCCACTTTCAAAGAAAAAGTTGTGTTTTTTTGCTCCAAATTAGGGTTTTTTGTGTGAGTCCAACATTAATTCGGATATTTAGGTCTAAAATTGTGTTTTTGTGTTACATGTGTGACCATGTAGCAAAATTTACACTTTTATAAGACCAGCTAAGATACAAATCTTATGGGAATTCAGAGTTTATAATTTATGATACAGAAGATATTTTATTAACTTTCTACGATTTATACAGTACTCCCATGTAACCATAACTAACTAAAACTAACTCACTGGCTCTATCGAACCCATACGTCCATGGCCGCGCGGATATAAGCTCTCCATACATCTCTATCCAGCGCTAATGTTTTCCAATCATCCCTGTATAATCTACGTCCTTCAAATCATAGTTAATGTTATTACACACCTCTTTCTTGGTCTACCAACTGTGTGTTTTCCGTCTGGTTTTCCTACAAGAAGCTTCCATGCAAGTCTTTCATTTCCCATTCGTGCCACATGTCCTGCCCATCGTAGTCTACGAGACTTTAACTGTTCATATTATATCTGGCTTCCTATAAATACCATGCAGTTCACTGTTATGTAGTCTTCTCCATTCACCTGTCTGTTCATCTCTCTTTTGTCCAAATTTTTTCCTAAGAAACTTATTCTCAAATACTCTCCCCACCTTAAAATAAGAGTCCATGTTTCGCATCCATATCATATAACTGGTAGAATAATAGTTTTATATATTTTCGGTTTAACGTTTTTTTGAAAGGAGTTGGGACGTCAAGAGTCTCTGTTTTGCTTGACTTCTCAAGAGAATTTACAGAATTCAGGGTTCTTGAGTCTGGCTAGGTGAGTAGTTAGAGGTTACATAATTTGATATAAGTTATTACAATGCCAAAACACAGACGGCTGTTAAGTGTTGTTTAAAAATATAATTGTATTTCTTAGCACTGGTTTTATAGTGTTTGTCAGAGCATTACGAGAATATTTATTACTGAATGTACGGGATCTTCAGAAGATCAAATGTTAATTTGTTTAGTTGCAGGAGGCCTTGTTTACTTTAAAAAAATTGCCACCTACGACACTAGGCAAGGCTGAACATGGTTTCAGTTTGAATTCGGAGAACTGAACATTTCCATTACAAACAGGACTCTCACAAGGAAAGTAAATATTATTTGTTTACAGGCAGAGAAACATAAGCAGAATTTTGTTGAATAACAAACAGATTAGCTGTTAGCAGAACAAGAAAAACCGTTCCGATGGAGTTGGCTCAACCGGTAGGTTTGTGCTTTATAATCGGAAGGTACTTGGTTCAAATCCCGATACACACCAGCCTCATTGAGTTCTTTCCTGATATTCCTCAATGTTAAAGACAAATTCTGGGTCTACTTGAATTGTATTACCAGGATCCATTATGAAAACATCGGCGTGACCCAACCATCATAAATGGGAATTTACCTGAAAACAAACATTTTAAATTTACTCCAGCAACTGATATATTTTCTTCTTCACAATACATTCCGGTACAATTTAATTTGGCAGTTTATCCTAACATACATAGCTATTAATCGTTATATATATAAATAAATAATAGAGGCAGCGGTGATGAAATTTTTAAGGCCAACGCCAGGTTACACTCTTGTGGACCAGCAAATAAGTTCCGAGATAAGAGATCAATTAAATATTTTTAAATTGACGGGTAAAATTGATAAACAAAGACAAAACTGGTACGAACATCTACTAAGAAAGCCAGATGATAGACCTTCTAAAATGATTTTAAACTACAGGCCCACAGGATCTAGAAGTCAAGGAAGACCATTTGCTAGATGGAAAGACCAAATCTCTTGAAGTCGGAACGGGCCAGAGAGCCTAAGCTTGATGTTATACCCTCTACACATACACACACACACACACACACACACACACACACACACACACACACACACACACACACACCACACACACACACACACACACACACACACACACACACACACACACACACACACACACACACACACACACACACACACACACACACACACACACACACACACACCCACACACACACACACACACACACACACACACACACACACACACACACACACACACACACACACACACACACACACACACACACACACACCACACACACACCACACAAAACACAACACACACACACACACACACACACACACACACACACACCCACACACACACACACACACACACACACACACACACACACACACACACACACACACACCACACACACACACACACACACACACACAACACACACACACACACACACACACACACACACACACACACACACACACACACACACACACACACACACACACACACACACACAACACACACACACACACACACCACACACACACACACACACACACACACACACACACACACACACACACACACACACACAAACACACACACACACACACACACACACACACACACACACACACCACACACACACACAACACACACACACACACACACACACACACACCACACACACACACACACACACACACACACACACACACACACACACACACACCACACACACACACACACACCACACACACACACACACACAGTGTTTCTAAATTTGACGGACAAAGTTTGGGAACAGATAGATAACCTTCATTGAAGCATATTTTGTTAAGGAACTTATGGACTGAAACTCTTCATTTGAGGGCTAGAGGGATCTTGTAGGTAGGGATTGAAGGAAACGGATAAACATTCAATTCAGTCAAAGAGGGGTTTGTCTTTACTATACTTTCGGTTGGTTTGTTTTCTTCCGGAGCTCAGTAGCATTCGGAACTTATTACAACAAGTTTGTTTACATCCACTGGTACGATCTCTTGGATAGGTAGGGGTGGGCCCATTGCCTGGCTGGCACGCTCGCCTGACCTGATCTGCCTAGATTTATTTTTGTGGGGTTACGTGAAGACAATGGTTTTTTAGAAACCGATATTGATTCTGAAGATCTTGTACCACGCATTGTCAGAGCAGCAGCTGAAATAAGGAAACCTCCTGGCATCTTTGGAAGGTACGACGAAGTATGGCACATTGATGCACTGTTGTCTGGATGTCAATGGACGTGTGTTCCAGCACTTGTGATGCGACAATAAATTGGATACATTCTAACAATTCAACACTGGAGTGAGTGATTTATTTATAAATGTTTTAGAATTAAGTACGTTTTGTTCTGCTTGTCTGTAAAGTGTTTGGATTAACACACAGAATTATGTGACACAGAATGACTTGATATTTGCACGTATTACCCGTGTAAGGAGTAAGCGCATTTGTTGACGGAGGGCACTGCAGTCGTGTTTGTGCAGGAATAGAACACGTGACACTGCTATCTATGAGTGCAGAGGGAAATGGGACGTGGAACGCTTACAGTGTACACTGCTTTATATAACGTCACGTGTAGCAACAAACAGAGCTTCGTAATTCTTCCGCCTGCAGAGATATTTTGAATGACTAATACCTGCTTCCTTCAATCCCTTCCTCTGAGACCCTTCTTGCACTGAAACGAAGCGTCACAGCCTATAGGTTCCTTAACAATATATGCTTCAATGAAGCTTAACTATCTGTTCCCAAAGTTTGTCGGTCTAATTTAGAAACATCCTGTATATATATATATATAATTTTTCTGTACGTGTGTTTGTCACTCTACTCCTCCAAAACGACTGGACGATTTTGATGAAAATTTTTGTGTGTGTCTAATTGCGTCCCTCGATGGTTTACATTTACAATTGGATGCTCTAAAACCATTAGGTGTAGGAGTTCACCTGAAGTGAAATTTTAAAAACCTCTCTAGCTCTCATAATTTTCGATGTTTTACGAAGAAACTCAGCATATCGTATTAAAATAAACCGAGGTAGGTATTATCATAAGTAATGCCACGAATGATTTGGAAATTAAGAGTGGCATTTGTTAGGACTGCTTAACGAATAAAATTAAGCTGTTTACTCACAAATCATTATTTAAATGTAGTTATTTTAAAATATTTATATATTTAATGTAAATGGCGATGTTTGAAAACAAATGAGAAACGTTTATTAGGTTTCATTTGTTCATCACTGCAACCAGATCATATTATTTATTGCCAAAGGATCGCAATATTGTAAGAATGCACCCTAGTGGAGAAAAAATGAAACACGTCAAACTGTTTATAACCACCATTATAGGTTATTAATTAATTGCTGATGTCCTATGATGTAAATATGTCAATTATATTTTTCTGGAACGTAAATACGTGGGAAATAATACCTTTAAGAAAGTACAAACAGTGGTTTCTTTTTTTTGTATAATAAATTGCTACAAATGTTTTTCTATTATATCCCGCAAGTCGTATCTGATTACATTCGTGCACTAGATATACAATCTGGTAGCCACTTACATTCTAGGATTTTACATCTTAATATATGAATTGTTATATTCAACGTATTTATTAGAGAGTCAGTCACTGCAAAATAAAGCTCTGACCTATTCAGAATGTTAAAAGGAGGAGCTTGATTTTAACGTGATAAAATTAAATTGATAAAATCGAGGTTAAAAACGACTGTGATTGAATGTAAATCAAAATTCATTGAAATGTGATTGGCCGTTGACTCCCATTTGGGGCATGAGTTAAATAGTCCAAAAAATAAAAAGTAAAGTCCAATAATTAGAAGTGGAGGTTTACCATAAATCCGCCATGTTTGGTTCGTCTCAGCGTATACCGTACCTTAACCTTTATTATTTAATTTATTTAGGCGTAGCAACGCACGCCAGACATTAGTAATTTATTGTAGCTATACTACATTTACAACTTATTTTTCGTCTGTAAACTATATATGTATTGAAATTCTGCTATAACTATCCTGAAAAATCACCGGTTCATGATTATAGAACAAGAGGCTCGGGGTTGGATTCTAAGTCTTAAATATCTAGAGGTTTCTTTGAACAAAATGCCCACTTTACATTACAAGTGAATGATTTTGTATGTTGTACTTAGTACATCAACATTAAAGAAATGACAAAAAGTAAAAAAATAAATAATTAACTCCATCATGTAAAATAAATAAATAATAAAAGAAAATCACACATACAAATAAGTTAGGTATATTTAACACTCACAGCAGGAATTCAAGTGTCAACCGGCAGAAACTGCATTCAAATAACGTTGTATATATCAATCCTGTTTTTACCACATATTTACGTAGAATCTTACACACTCAGAGGTCCCCAAACGTTTTTCTCTCTTAGACAACGTGCCTATTTTCTCTACTTTGGGTAGAATTCCTGCCTAATATTGATTTTTTTTACAAATTCATAGATATCAAATAAGTTTTTGACAGCTGAAGTAGTACTGCTCATTTATGTTTTTGCTGATATGCAGGTCAAAGTTGTCCCCTGGGGGGTACGAGACATTAGATCATCATCTTCAAGGTATGTGCCTGTTGGCCCGTTCCGCTCGCCGCGCCGCTGCACAATATGTTACAGGTGGTGCTTCCAACGTCGTTTTGGTCTTCCTACATTTCTTCGGCCTTCAAGTCTATAATAAAGTATCTTCTTCTTCTTAAACATAATTTGTAGGATTTTCATCCTGTTTATTTCCAAAATCACTCCTCGGAGGAAGACGTATTGGATGTGCATTCACTGTCTATCCATCTCTTGGCTGGTCTTCCTCGTGTTCTTCTCCTGTCCATTGGTCTATCTTCTTTAGCTCTTTTTGCAAGTCGGTTTTCTTCCAATCTTTCTACATAACCCTTCCAATATTTGCGTCTATCTATAATAAATTTGGTTATGTATTGAATATGACATTTGTCTCTAATTTTTATGTTGTGTATTTTATCAAATAATGTTTTCCCCTGAATAGTTCTTAAGATTTTCGTTTCACATGTGCTTATTATTCGTTTAGTTTTTGTTGTATCAGCCCTAGTTTCTGCCCATATACGATAACTGGTCGAACTATCGTATAATAAAAGCATATGTTTCGATAAATGATTATTTAGCATTCTTTCTACCTTTTCAAACTATTTCTCTTTGAAAAAAATAGCTTCTTTAAATTCTTGCTATTACGATTATCTTGGTCTTTCCCCAATACCGCTTCTAGCTAGTATCCATTGAAATGTTATTTTTACGTCATCTTTTTTTCATCCTCTTTAAATATTCAAATAATTTTAACTCACTTTTTTCAATTTTATTTATCACGTTCTTTTCTGCATCCATCTGTCTCCTAATTTCTTCATTCTGCATTCTTTACAATCTTGATAATCCTTCCCTTCTTCTCAAACAATCTATTTCAACTCCCAAAAACTTTATATTACATTTTCTCTCGTTTATATTATATACTTGTAATTCATCTCTGATGTCTTGACTTTTATTTTGATCTCTTAGAGACGCACTTGCATATTAGATCAGATGCCCCAAATAAGTGAATGATTCCCATAAATAACATAGTGTTTCGCCAGTTACGCCGATTTAAGGAATAACTCTGGGTAATATTCTATTTTTTCAATCCTTGTTTCGAGCCCTTGCTTGATATTTGAGTGGCATTCGGAGACTATTTACTTGTTTAAGTTTCCCGAATTCCGTTAGGGTCCCTTAGTTAATAAGGGTTTAAAAATTGGACGAAATAAAACATTGGATGCAGTATGTTTTGCAGATGATTAGTATTAATTTTTAACAGAGAGGCCAGGCTACAAAAAAGAGTCTATCAATTAAATAATAAATGTAAGAAATATAATATAATTTCAAAATAAAAACTAAAGCATTGGCGTTCCATGGGAAGTACGCTAAGAACAAAAATAGTAATAGAGGCTAGTGTTGGAACAGGTTTCACACTTCCAGTATTTGGGCTGCGATATAACTTATGAAGAAGAACAAGATATAAATAAGAAAACGCTAAAGTATCAACATATTTGTGGAACAATCAGACGAACACTGAGGAATAAAAAAGGAAACGCAGCTAAGATTTTACTCAACGATGGCACTACCAATGGCGATGTATGGAAGTGAGGCCTGGGCCCTGAAGGAAAAGGAAAAATAAAAATTAGGCAGCAGAAATTAGATTCTTACGGACTGTGAAAGGTTGTACAAGAGAAGAGCATATTAGAAATGAGAATATTACAGAGGAACTAAAAGTACAACCACTTCTTCAACAAATAGAAGAACACAGGAACAACTGGATAGAGAATCTGCAGATAATGACAGAGGATAGGATACCAAAGATGGCACTGATGTATAATTCTGGAGGACGAAGATCGGTGGGAAGACCCAGAAAACGCTGGGCTGAACAAATGTGAGATCGGAACAGGCAAAGACTTAACCCGTGAAAGAAGATGATGAAGTTTTCCGAAATATGCCTTATATGTGAGAAACAAATTCTTAAAAAAAAAAAAAAAAACTTGTTGCAATCTGGGATTCAATCCGGGCTCGCTACGTGGGACGCAACATTACCCGAGACCAAAGCTGTCCGGTATTATTTGGATCCTGATAAACATACCTATGAGTCCTCTCCTCTTAGGTGTATTCTCGAAGAAGTTAATAAGTAGGGCTGGGAAGTTTATGACCTATAAAATTCCTATAAAAACCTTTAAAAAGACCTAAAGATATCTTAAAAATACCTAAAAACTGAAAAAAAGGACGTAAAAAGTGTTGCTGTAGCTAACGAGTGGATAAAGACAATACCCCGCTGCCTTCACTCTCTGCTCGAGCCAGTTATCACTAAGTGGCAACTTACTAGAAAATTTGAAGTCGAAATGCAATAGTTCAGGTGGTCAGTGGTTGGTGGTTAAAAATAACGTGATATTTTGTGAGGGTTCAATAGTTTCTCGCGGGACAAAAGTGTTTGCAATGTGAAACGTTTTTAGAAATCAAAAAGTAAAAACTAGATAGCGTTTTAATTTGCGTTTTAAAAGAAGGTGGGAATGGCGACTAGACTCTGCGGATTCTTTGAATTCTACAAATGGTATAAGGTTGTAGTCAGAAGGAGGTAAAGTAAAAAAAAAAAAAAACAAAAAAAAAACAAAAAAAACAAAAAAAGCCGCAAATATCTAAGAAAAGGGCTAAAAAAGGAACCAATACACGGAAAAAAGTCGTTAAAGAACAAAAAGAACAAATACAACTTTTTTCTGGCTTGCAATGACCAAATTTGTTTCTGTCCAATGCCACCCGATTGTCTCTTATGACATTTCTGGCTTTCTCCCCTGGCTTTGGCAGAATTAAAATCCATTTCTTAGGTTGGGGTACCTTGAAGGCGGGTAGTTACGTTACCCCGATGATGATATGCTGGATGATAAATGAATAATGCAGCGCCCGGAGAGTTCTTCACCTCAATTCCAGACACCCGGGCAACCACAGGAATAATTTCCTTTAAGAAAACATTCCTATAGTCAGACCGGGAACCGAATCCGGAACCTCACGAACTGTAGTCAGAAACGCTGACCCAAAAGTATGTATAAGTTGGACCTCGTCTTCAAACATAAAATAAAAAAAATAAAAATAAAAAGGACTTTTCCTCAACTTCCAAAGCCCTATTAATAAGATATTCTTTGGATAGTCATTTGTTGTACTTTGTAAACATGATGGACGGCGATACCTGGCACAGATACCAGAAAGTTATAGGGGAATTTGTCTCTTGTCATTGTTCGGAAAAATATATTGTAAAGTACTTTACGAACGAATCAGACAATGGGCTAAAGAGAACAATAGGCTCTCAAAATATCAGGCAGGTTTTAGAGAAGGGTACTCCACGGTGCACAACCTATTTGTTCTGAGAACATTAATTGATGACAATCTGAAAATGAAGGGGGGTACATTATTTTGTGCATTCATTGATTTAAGATGGCATTTGATACTGTGGACCGAAGCGCACTTTGGGAAAAATTAAATCGGAAAGGATTGTCTCATAAAATGATACATGCTTTAATGTCAATTTATAAATATGTTAAATTTTGTATAAAAGTAGACCAAGGGCACATTACAGAGAGCAGTGAAGCCAATCGGGGAGTGAGACAAGGTTGCATTTTATCACCAATGCTATTTAATCTATTCGTTGATGATATTGTAGACGTAATGCTAGAAGGAGAAATTGAGGCTCCGGAGATAGGAAATGTTAGAATCTCAGTCCTGTTGTATGCAGATGATTTAATTATCTGTTCCAAGACAATCAAGGGATTGCAAAGAGGTCTTGACCTACTGGAAATATACTGTAGGAATTGGGGATTGACTGTAAATGTTAGTAAGACAAAAACAATGACCTTTAAAAATGGGACGGTTTATGGTAGAACAGAGAATGGAAAATACAGAGATCAAGTTCTTCAAAACGTGAAACATTTTGAAAATCTTGGTACGACGTTGAAAATGAACGGAAAGTGGAAAAAACACATTGATATAGCATTATTTAAAGGGAGGGGACAACTTAACAGTGTACTCGGTATTCTGGGTCGAGTGCCTGATATTCCAGTCAGCACATTAGAAAAAATGTATGGAGCGATGGTCAGGCCAGTAATGCACTATAGTAGTGAGATTTGGGGTTTCCAAAGAACGGAAATACTAAATAAGGTATATACGCATTTTCTAAAGTATATTACAGGACTTAGTAAGGCCGTTTCTAACTGTGGAATTTTATATGAATTCGGGTCATTCCAGGACGACATTAACTGTAAAATTCGTGTACTCAAATACTGGTTGCGAGTAATCCAAGGTGAACAAACAATGCTTAGATCAATTTGTTAACGACCACCAAATTAAAAACCTAGATGTTAAATTTTGGGCAGACGAGGTTAGGAGAGAACTCCAAAAGATTGGGATGGGCTGGATATGGGAAAAAGGGACTGAAAATCGCAAGAACGTGTGGAGAAAAATAAGGAGGATGTACTTAGATATAAACCAACAAGATACTTTCGCCGAATGTACAGGAAAACGCTCACTGTGTTTACAAAGAGACCTAAAACACGTCTGGGGAAAAGAATGTATATATTCAACCTAGGAGTTAAGGAGAGATCAGGGCTTGCTTGGTTTAGGGCTAGGGGCATGGAAATTTCTAAAAATTAGCGACGATTACGATATGAGAATATGTCCAATGTGCGGGAACTTTGAAGATGAGGTACATATATTAGGAACATGTAATGATTTAGAATATTGGAGACGTCAGTTATTACCGGAAAGATTTCTAAATTCAAATCGGGAAAGATTGGCATGCTACGAGTTATTGGTAAATCCAGAAAATTGGATAAACCTCGGTAAATTTCTGAACAAAACGCGAAAAATAAGGACAACACTCATTCATGAATAAATACATGTTATCAAAATGCAATACCATTAATTATTAAGAATTATATACAAATTAATTAGTGTATAATGCTATTGTGTTATTATTTAATTGTAATATTATTGTGTTTTCTTTATGTAATTGTAATGTTAATGTTTCTTTTAGTGTATAATGCTATTGTGTTATTATTTAATTGTAATATTATTGTGTTTTCTTTATGTAATTGTAATGTTAATGTTTTTTTAGTGTATAATGCTATTGTGTTATTATTTAATTGTAATATTATTATTGTGTTTTCTTTATGTAATTGTAATGTTATTGCTATTGTGTTATTACTTAATTGTAATATTATTGTGTTTTCTTTATGTAATTGTAATGTTAATGTTTTTAGTGTATAATGCTATTGTGTTATTATTTAATTGTAATATTTTTATTGTGTTTTCTTTATGTAATTGTAATGTTATTGCTGTTTTTGTTTATTTTTCTTTACACTAGTACCAATTATTACTTTATTGTAACGGACTGTCAACAGCACGTACGGCTTACTGCCCGTGCGACCCATATTTGTAAATAATATTGTAAATATCTTACTTTTTTGTCTAATAAAGTCCTACTACTACTACCTTGTGTAAAGTGAATATTTATGTAGCGGTAGACGTCCTGGCGTCTGCTAATTGGGTCATCTTGTTAAACTTGCATTACTAGAACAGATTTAGAACTTAATTCGTACACGACCCTTGGCATCCGTGTGAAAACACTTGAATAACAATTGTTTGTTTATACCAGTGAGTTATTTGGACCTCGTTCTGACTGTACTGCAAGGTCTCTTACATACGGGTATCAAATGTCGCGCCAATTTGACCGAGCAAGAAAATTAATGTAATGAAGATTGAATATTATTTGTATTAAACTCCTTTGTATCCCTTTTTAAGCACATTGCACTTATGGAGGAGTGTGATATTTGGTATAATTAAAGTTAATATAGAGAAGGAGTGCAGAAACATAAAATGTATGTGTAACATGTGTTACTAATAAATTAAATTAAACAAAATAAATTCTCTAAGGGATTTATGTGCATTACTCATTCATTTGTTAACGTTCATACTGAAAGTGCATTGTTGCAAAAAGAAAATTGTGCAGCAGCAATGTGAATTGACTTACTCTCGCGAATTTATTATTAGTGGTTTAAAAAAAGTGAATACATTTTATTATTTATATATAAATTAAACCCTGGCTAATCTTGGTTTCAGTAATTTCATTACATTTTTTTTATATTTACATATTCGCACCTAACTCAATTATGTCTCGACATAGAACATTGACGGGTCGGAGTGAGAGACAAAGAAGAATGGATATATATTCCCGTATACATAATTATAGACCAAATTTAAATAGTATATACAGGGTGTAACAGGACCTCACCGATAAAATGATAGGGATGATAGGCCATGTAGAGAGGATCATTTTTCGTGAAGGAACATATAGTCGTAAGCACGTCGTTTTTGAGTTATGCGCAGTTGAAGGTGTTCACCTGTACGGGTCGGAATTGAATACAAACAATTGTACACGTATCATTTTATTGAAAACGGCATGTTTTTCATAATAAGTGTTTTGACGACGCGACGTCAAATAGAATCCTGACATGATCGGCCGTGTTGGCCGATCGTTGCTGCGACGATATCAAACCTGCAATGATTCACAGGGTCGACTGAACACTTATTGTAAAAACATGTCTTTTTCAATAAAATTATGTGTGTACAATTGTTTGTATTCAATTCTGACCTTTACGGGTGAACACTTTCATCTGCGCATAACTCATAAACGACGTGTTTGCTACTATAGGCTATGTTCCTTCACAAAAAATTATCCTTTCTGCATGGCCTATCATCCCTACCATTTTGTCGATGAGGTCCTGTTACACCCTGTATAGTATACAAATGTCAAGTGACGAGTTATTGTTTTTCAAATATGGCTTGGCCAAGCTATACCACATATTTCCTATCGTTCGTATTTTCAAAATAAATCGAAAATTAATACATAATGACATATTTGTGACAAACGTAAAAATTTAATGAATTGTGGTCGAATTTTGACCGCTGGGCGACCATAGTTTTGATAATTCTCTCTGTTAATATTTAATTTCCGAGTTCATTTGGGATTATCCAGGATACATCCAGTTATGACGAACTTGAAATCATTCCCTCTATAATTTATCTCCTTCTAGGCGCCCCAACCTCAGAAGTGGGTTACAAGTATGCCATACCAGGAAGGATCAGAAATGTCGAAATAAACTCAGGCATTTGAAAAAAAAATATATATGCATCAAATAATAGTTAATGTTAACCTTCCCCACGTTCTAGACCTAACTAACTCACTGGTACTATCGAACCCGTAGGTTCATGGCCGCGCGGACATCAGCTCTCCATACACCGCTATTCTAAGTTAATGTTTTCCAATCATCCCCTGTATAATCTACTTTCCTCAAGTCATCGTTAATGTTGTTCTCCCACCACATTCTTGGTCTACCAACTGAGCATTTTACCTCAGGTTGGAGCCTCCATACTCCTCTTTCATTCCCATTCATGCCACATGTCCTGCTCATCGCAGTCTACGAGACCTAACTGTCCTCATTATATCTGGCTTCCTATGAAGACCATGTAATTCACTGTTATGCAGTCTTCTCCATTCACCTGTCTGTTCATCTCTCTTTGGTCTAAACATTTTCCTAAGAACTTTATTCTCAAATACTCATAATCCCCTTTCCTCCCTTAAAGTGAGAGTCCATATTTCGCATCCATACAATATAACTGGTAGAATAATAGTTTTATATATTTTCAGTTTAACGTTTTTTTTGAAAGGAGTTGGGACGTCAAGAGTCTCTGTAACGCATAATAACATGCATTTCCAGAATTGAGCCTATGTTTAATTTCCTTGTGCATCTCATTCCTAGGTATTTGAATTCACCCACTTCCTCAAAATTTCCCTCATTTATCATTAGCTGTCCATTTCCATTATATATTTTTATGTGTGACCATATATTTAGTTTCATTGATATTTACTTCCAGTCCCAATTTCTTAGTGTTACTCAGTAGTGTGTGTGTGTTGGCATAATAATAATAATAATAATAATAATAATATAATAATAATAATAATAATAATAATAATAATAATAATAATAATAATAATGTTTTATTTCACCTGGCATCGGTGGACTAGTTCCTTGCCTTTGGTTCTCAGATTTTCAGGCTCAAACCTGGCCGGAGACGATGAATATTTTAGGATGGAAGAATTGAAGGAACAAGTCTTCCGGGAGGGACTTCAAGCCGTAACTCGTGAGTGTGAAGATTTTTAGGCTACAGCGGATACTTAGAAGTTAACAAAAATATTTTTTTTTACAACGTTGATGTGATAAAATGTGCTGTATTTTCTTTGCTACATTCTTTTGAGTGTTGTTAAATTTTACAGTGTAAAGATTGTTGACATAGAGATAATCCACTTCTAGCAGCGCGTTCTGTCTTTGTCTACATACTGTATGTGTTTGCCGCATTGATGCAGGAACAGCTTGTGTGTCCTATTTTAAAGCTGATCTCAGGATTCAGGGCAGTCTGTTTATTGTTTCTGTGTTTTGTATAAACAACATACCAGGTGTCCGTAAAATCCCTTGTATCACTGAGCATTATTTAATTAGCCTATTTTCAATCATAAAGATCTTATACTAACTCTAACTCACTAACTCTCTGGCACTGTTGGACCCGTAGGTTCATAGCCGCGCGGACATACATCCCTATCCTGAGCTTATGTTTTCCAATCATTCCCTGTATAATTTACTTCCCTCAAATCATAGTTAATGTTATTCTCCCACCTCATTATTGGTTTATCAACTGGACCTTTTTCCCCTCTAGTTTTCCTACAAGAAGCTTCCATGAACATATTTCATTCCTCATTCGTGCCACATGTCCAGCACATCGTAGTCTACGAGACTTAACTCTTCTTATTATATCTGACTTCCCAAAAAGACCATGTAGTCCACTGTTAATTAGTCTTCTCCATTCACCTGTCTGCTCATCTCTCTTTGGTCCAAACATTTTCTTAATAGTTTTATTCTGAAATACTCGTAATCTTCTTTCTTCCCTTAAAGTAAGAGTCCATGTTTCACATCCATATAATATAACTGGTAGAATAAAAGTTTTATATATTTTCAGTTTAAAATTTTTTGAAATAAGTTGGGGCGTCAAGAGTCCCTGTAATGCATAATAGCACGCATTTCCAGAATTGAGTCTATGTTTAATTTATTTTAAGGGTTATAATTGTGTAACATCATGAAGTAAATTAACATAAAACTGTAAAACAAAATACAATTACATAAGAATATTATAACAAAGATGAACATAGTAAAATTAAGTTATGTTTGTAAATAAACACTATTATATACAAAATAGTCCACCGCTGCGGTCTCGAGGTATCGTGCTGGCTTGTCACGCAGCGGGCCCGGGTTCGATTCCCGGTCGGGACAGGCTCCTGGGTGAGTTTTTTTTTCGGGGGTTTTCCTCACCCGTAAGACAAATGTCAGGAACCTTATGGGCCCAATAGACCCCGAAAAAATCACCCGGCCATCATCATCATCCTTATCATTATCAGAATCATCCTTCACCGGTGTGGAAAGCAACGGGAAGCTACCACACCTACAATTCCCTAGTAAAGCTGCAAAGCATACCATGAAAATGCTATGATTGCAGTGAAAGACCTGCCCTCGGGCAGAATTACTATGGATAGAATATATAGAAATGAAGTAATTATAACATTCTTCGTCGATGAGAATGACTTTCCATTCGATGATTGTAACCAAATCCTATCTATCCTCGGGTTTTTACAGTTGCTGCCGTCTTCCCGTGCCAAACCTCCAAAGCCTAAGATCTTGGGCATCTTCAATTCTTAGCCTTCTTGCTTGCATTAATGTCTTCATGTTTTCCTTCCATGTGAACTTCGGTCTCCCTCTCTTCCTCCTTTTGGTCGGATGCCATTAATATAGTTGCTTTGGCCATCGCTCATCTTCCATTCTTAAAACATGTCCTAACCACGTTAATTCCTTCGCCTCAATTCTTTCAATTATGCTTTTTTCTGCTTCCATTATGTTTCTAATTTCCTTATTTGTGACATGTTCTAATTTTGACTTTCTGGCACTTCTGCGTAAATAATCCATTTCTAAAGCTATTAGTCTATTCTTGTAGTACTTATTGATTGTCCATACCTCACTTCCATACCTCACTTCCATACATTGCAACAGATTCCACCAATATTTTACCAATATATTTTTTTGTGTCTTTCCAAATATGCTTATCCCACCATATGGAATTTAACGATTATATTATTTTGCTACTCAATTCAATTCTATGTTTTATATTCTCTTTGCCTATACCTTAAATGTTATCCATAACTATTCCCAAATATTTAGTTTGTTTCACTTGCTTTATGTAACCAAATTCATGCACTTTTTTCGCCCCTTCTATATCTAGTAGAGATATTTATTTATATATTGTAAATTGTAACGTTAAACTTTTACTATAAAAGGAAATAAGTGTTTCCGGGCAGGTATTGAAAATATAAAGCGTACGGATAGTCTCTTAATGTTGCAAATGTTAGTTAATTTCATTCATTTTGAGAATTTTCCTCATCATTGAGGGATTTCTCCAACTAATCTTATTAATTAACACGAGTTTTAAAAATACGTAAATGACTACAAACTTATGGACTATCAGTTTGTAACAAGCATTCACAAATTTCCTTTAATTAAAGTTCTCCGTCGTTCTCTGCCCTGTCTCTTCATCTGTTACACCAAATTTCCTCATTGAATTCTGAATGTTATTCTTCCAGGTTGTTCTGGTCTTCGGTAGTCTTCCATCCTGCATACTTCTTATGTATCCATACCATCTTAGCCTTCTGTGTTCAATCTCATCCATTATACTTCTTTCTGCATTGATCCATTTTCTAATTTCTGTATTTCTAATTCTTTCCAGTCGAGATTTTCTGGCAGCTCTTCTCCAAAAATCATTTCAACTGCAGTTATTCTGTTGACATGTTGTTGTGTCATTGTCCAAACTTTCGATCCAATTAACATTATTCTTTATAGTATGGACTTATAAATTAGTTCTTTTGTTTTGTTAAAGATGCTTTTACCCCATAGTGTAATTTGAATGTATCTATGTACTTTAAAATAAATAACACACTTTTTTTGTATACACAGCGCAAGTGCAATTACTGTCCTACAAATATAGTTTCTATTCTATAGTGTTCTGCCCGAGGGCAGGTCTTTCACTGCAATCATAGCATTTTCATGCTTATATTTTGAAGCTTTATTAGGGAATTATAGCTGTGGTAGCTTCCCGTTGCTTTCCACACCACAAAATAAGGATGATGATGACGGCCAATGATTTTCGGGGACCATTGGGCTCTAGGCATTCTGACATTTGTCTTACAAGTGAGGAAAAACCCCGAAGAAAACCTCACCCAGGAGCCTTTCCCGAACGGGAATCGAACCGGGGCCCGTTGCGAGACAAGGCAGTACGATACCTCCAGACACAGCGGTGGACAATAATAATATCTCGGATAGCGGATAGGATCCTCCTTCGGACTAAACACCCCGTTCCAAATTCAGATCTTTCTGCACCCTCGTAGTATAATGCAAAGCTTCATGATTCCTGACTACCTTCTCCTGGCCACCTAACTTCCTGTAAAGCGACTATATCTAAGAGCGGTTTATCTAATTCACGGGTTAATACTTCTAGCGCCCCGCTATTGTATAAAGTCCTAACATTCCATGTCCCTAGGAACATGTCCCTATTTTTGAGCCTTTGGCATGGGTTCCCTGAAGTAGTCCACGCCCGGAGAACCGAATTGGGGACTATTTGACCTCAGGAAAATTTTACCCCAGTTGAACCCATGTCCGCATTTTTTGACGGTTGTATTTTTACGGTGAAAGATCGTTACTCTTTCGACCAAGGTATTTTTTTCGTCTGGCTTATCAATCACCTTCGATTAGTCCGGCAGGGGTAACCCTATCGGTAGCAATGCTACCGCCGGCATAGCTCTCGGGATCATTTAGCACACAAGCCACTCTACCACGACAAGGTAAAGATGCCATGGAGCTAGAGACAATAATAATAATAATAATAATAATAATAATAATAATAATAATAAATATGTAACTTTATCACAGTAGGAACGAGTACTGCAGAAGCTGCAGATGGTAGATATTTGATTTGTTATCAATGTTGCAGATATTTTTTCCTCGAGATAAATTTCAAATGTTCTTGAAAGTTATTTTTGGGCTATATGGATTTACTTGGCACTGTTATGTTCTTGTAGTTGGGTTAGGCAAATTCTCACCCCTTTCTCCTTTCCCCGGCGAGTGAATGGCGCTCCAGGCCCGGAGTCTGCGTCATTGCGGCCAGAATTTCCGGCAGCTCGTGAGATCTTTAGTTAATGCATGTTTGTGAGGCCACGTAGACGTTCTGGTGATATGGATTACCTGTATAGCCTTCTGCCCAAGTTCCACCACTCTCCGCATGACATCATGTATGTATTATATTATTTGAATAATATTAGTTAAGGCTTTTTAAACAAATTATTGTACAGAAACGTTTATAAATAAATCACAAAATAATAGAGAATAAGATAATGCAAGAAATATTCATTGTAGTTAAACTGGGTTCACATATGAGTGACCACTCGTGTATGGGGAATTATTAAATTATTAAAATTAAATAAAAATGTTAAATATTTTAATACAGGGTGTCTCTAAAGTCTACGAAACATGGACTCTTATTTTAACGGAGGAAAGGAGATTACGAGTATTTGAGAATAAAGTTCTTAGGAAAGAGAGATGAACAGACAGGTGAATTGAGAAGACTACATAACAGTGAACGATGTGGTCTTTATAGAAAGTCAGATATAATAAAAATAGTTAAGTCTCGTAGACTGCAATGGGCAGGACATGTGGCATGAATGGGGAATGAAAGATGTGCTTGGAAGCTCATTTTAGGGGGAAAAAAACCCTCCCAAGCGCGACAGGCCTAGAAGGCCCTTGGCTGACCAGCCGGCTGTTGGCCTCACAGAGGTAGACGATCATCTAGCCAGTGTAGGGGTGACATGTGGCCAGCATGTCGGTCCCCCAGCCGTTATAGCTGGTATTCTCAACCTGGAGTAGCTACCCAAATGCCTCACGATGCTGGGTGGGCACCGGTCCCATACTGGCCGAAATTCCAGGAGAATTTTTCCCCCCATGGACACTCGAACCAGCGCAAGTCCCGTAGCTTTGCGCCAAGGCTTCCTGCCTTAACCACTCGGCTACGGCGCGGGACTTCTTATAGGAAAACCAGAGGGAAAACGCCCGGTTGGTAGACCAAGAATGAGGCGGGAGAATACCATTAACTATGATTTGATGAAAGTAGATTATACAGGGGATAACTGGAAAATATTAGCTCAGAATAGGGATGTATGGAGAGCTTTTGTCCGCGCGGCCATGAACCTATGGGTTCGATAGTGCCAGTGAGTTGGTTAGTTATATGTTTTGTGTATATATCCCTTGCTTGAAACTATGAATTTTATTGTTGAAAATATGTTTGATACAATCATTTTCTTGTTTTCAATGCAATTCCTGGAAGTTTGATTAAGATTTTTTAAAGTTAGTGTGTGTATGCGAGGCAACACAGGGCTTAGGATCGATTCTTGGCTATAGCATACAACTTTTTGAGTTTGGGAACTGTAGATTGAAATTAAGGTTAGTGGATTGCATCATGCTCAACGTGTGACTAGATATATTCTATTCTACTGTCTTTTCAAGTCTGCAAAAGTGTCATGGTTTTTCATTAACTACATTTAAATTTGTATTCTGCATTTTAGTTTCTATTTGATAATTTCAAGTATCCAGAAGTTTGACTTTAAGTCTAGTGGCTCCGTGGCTCAAGCGGTCAGACGCTCGTCTTTCACCGCTGGAATCCCGAGATCGAGTCTTGATCACTCCATGCGGATTTCCTGGTGGACGAAAGGGAGCGTGGGCAAGTTTTTCTCGAAGTTTATCTCGTTTTTCCCTGCCACAAATTTCATTCATACAATTTCTCCATACTCTTCTGATCCACTTGGTTTCATTTCGTTCATCCGCCCCTGTGACAGTGCGTCAGTAGTGGTCGACCGGCACCCTTGTAGTTCATAGACCTCTATAAATATAGGGTCTTCATCTCATCACATCCCTCGAAACGACTGAGTTGGACACGTGTTGAGGATATTTTATCTTTAGGCCTATAGCCTTTATATATTTCTTCTGTACGTCTGTATCTGACTGAACTCCTCCTCACCGACTAAACCGATTTTGATGAAATTTTTTTTGCGTGTGTTTGATTGGGTCCCTGGATGGTTTAGATTCACAATTGGACTCTCTATAACCATTAGATGTAGGAGTTCGCCTGAAGTAAAAATTTAAAAATCGCTCCAGCGATACAATTTTCGATATTTCACAACGAAACTCAGAATATCTTATTAAAATAAACCGAGGTAGGTATTGTCCAAAAATGAGCGAAATCCGACAATTACAAGTTAATCCGAAATTAAAAACTGACTTGCAACCGCTCTGTTTGGTTGGTCTAAGCGTATACAATATAATTTAATAAACCTTTAATATTTCATTTATTTAGACGTAGCAACGCACGCCGTGTATTAACTAGTGAGCTTACAATAATGTGTATTTTTGCGCGATAGTGCGTTCTTATAGCAATGGCGACCATGATTGAAAGTTCAATTTCCTAAATTTCGGTGTTGCCAACCTATAAATAACTATACTGTAATATTACAAATTACCTACTTAGTGTGGGAAGTAAAACTACTGCTCTTTATGTTTACTACGTGTAATATATATACAAAAAAATATCCAAAAGGTAGTTTAATATACATTATACGAAACAAATCACTACATTTTAAATGGACTGAACTTTATTTGAAACAATATAAAACAACAAATTCGTAGTTGCCGTCACTTTATCCCTGATTGGTGTCACGGCCTGCTGTAGTCTCAACTAAATTATTTTCAGCATTTACCGTATAAACATTGTTAACGTAGTCGTTTATAATGAACGCAAATATTTTCAACAAATATATTATTTTATTATTGTATATTATTTTGAAAACACCATCGTGCAAAAAATAATGTACAGCACACGTTTGTGAAGTGTTTTACAGTAGCAAGTAAACGATTAAAAACCTTGCAATAGCGAGATTTTTAATCATTTCTTCGCTTCTGTAAAAAACCACTTCCCAACCTCGAATCGTAATATACGTACTATTGTAAGCTTAAATTGGCAAGACATTAACTTTTCATGTCAGTTATTTAAATGTGACGGACCGCAGTGAAAACGAAATCACATATCTTCTTCTTCCTTTCATGTGATAGACCTAGAGGTCTCTTGCGATCTCAATCCAACATTTGAAGGGTCTGCCCAAGAATCTCTTGCCTGGTGGCTGGTAATTTAATATTTGATGTGGTATTCTTGTTCGGCTCATTCTTCTTACATTAGATTTCCAGTTGTTTCTATATTTTTGTACATAACTCCATGTTTGATTGTGTTTGTAATTCTTTGAGAATCTCAGAATTTCTTTTATGGTCTGTTCTACTGTTATTAGGTATAATGCATATTTTAACACCATCAAGTTATTTCTATTGGTGCGTTTTCTTCTGTTTTATTAAAAATGTTAAATAAATTAAACCAATTGTTGTATCCTATACGATACATTGCAAATTTAAGGGTTAACAATGTGTATTTGGTTGCAGGGCTGGATCCATGGCAGGCACGAATGCAGGAGTGGAGTTACTTGTACCAACAGTATCAGACGTAATCTTCAAATACACGTGGGTTATTAAGAAGTATGCACGTTCCATCAACAAAAGGGACTCTTACGATAGTCCAGCCTTTGACTTCAATGTGAATGGCGTTCAAACCAAGTGGAACATGTCAATTAGATTTTGGAAAGGACCTGAAGGAAAACGTCTCAACAATCCGGTGGTTCTTTGCCTGAATCTGTTGAGTTGCAGTATTGATGAGCCTGAACAGGCTAGAGTGAGGTTTCAGTTCGGAGTGTACAATGTGGAAATTAAACAATGGGAGATGTGTCACGTTAGCCGTGTGGTTCTTCACCTGCAGAGCACTCAGGAGATGCTCTCTCTAGGATACAGGGACCTCAGCATTTTGGAGCGACACATGGAGTCACCAAGTGGAGATGTTTCAGTTTTTGTCAAATTGCAACTTGTCCAAACAGAAGCCGATCGACACACTCTGTCTCAAGATTTGGCGAGGATGCTATCTCACACAACGCTTAAAGATGAGAACAACTCAGGTAAATCATCGCTCTCCGTTTTCTGAAGCCATCTCAGGTTCCAAGTTCAAGTCGGGTAGAAGTCTTTGGCTTTTTCTGACCATAAAGTACTGGACTTGTTCGTTTAAAGGAGGATTAAAGTCGTGGATCCCGTGTCGTAGATACATGACTGAATCCTTTGAACAAAGTCGGATCTTTCATGTACAGATCTGAGGTGTACAATTGTTACATTATACCAGTATTGTAGTTCTGGCATCGAGGTGTCCAACTTAGGGTTCAATACACACATTAATTTTTCTTCACTCATTAAGGGCACCCAGTACTTATTGGGGTTAAAAAATTGATTTTTTTCTTTTTGCTTCAAAATCCAGGAAGGTCTATTTTACTGATGTGTAATATTATTTTGTGACATTTAAACCCATAAAAATTGATTTTTAAAAAAGGTGTCTCTGTGTTCTGCTAATGTGCATATATATATATATATGTCATCATTATCATAGTACATTCACGAATATAGGCCATTTGTTGACCTGTTTCGGTCTCAAGAGAAACACCATCCGAAAGTCTTTTGAGTGGACGTCCTGGTCTTCTTCTTCCTGCAGGTTGATATCTTAACATTTGTTTGGGTATTCTGTGATCTTCCATTCGATGAACATGTTGCATCCATCTTGACTTATAATCAGAAATTTTGTTTTCTAAAGGTTCTATGTGTAATTCTTCTAAGATGTCTTCATTTTTTTGTGATCTAGTAGTGTGTATCCTGCAGTCCTCCGAAGGTATCTCATTTCAGCAGATCTAAGTCTCTGTATATCCTTCTGTTTTAATGTCCATACTTCGCTACCATACAAAAGAGTTGGAAGAGCCAGTGTTTTATACACTTTTAATCTTCAATGCTTTTTGGACTAATTGTGGCTTGAAGATAGAATTTATTAACCCTAAAATTCATAAAAATTTAGATATTTTTGCATTTACATCCTTTTCTTCTTCATATGAGATATTGCATCCTAGATATGTAAAATTATTCACCTGCTCCAAAATTTTATTGTCCAGTACAATTTTACTTTTTTAGAATTCTTCATTATCTTCTTCGCGGCCTTCCTCTGGCGCATATACACCAAGAACTGTCAAATTACCTCTATTTATTTTCAGTTGAAGCTCTAATATTCTTTCATTCCAGTAAGTGTAGTGTTGAATTTTATTTCTTATGGTTTTATTAATCCAAATCATTACTCCAGCTTGTCCATGGGTTTTCCTGTTGACACCACTATATATTTGTACATAATTTTGTGTTTCTTTCGTTCCTTTAAGTTTCTTCTTAGTCTCTGTAGTTACTGCAACATCAATGTTTCTATTCTTAAATATACTGTCTAGTTCCTCTTCTTTTTCATGGATGCTTCGGACATTCCAGGTTGCATATCTTACAATATCATTGTGCCGTTTTCTTTTAACCATATTTCTTTGCTGTGGGTCATCATATTTCAATTCCTTCTGGATTTTTTCATGTTGAGACTTGAAAGTAGTTTTGAAGTTCCTTAGGACAGGTTACTGGCCCGACGCTAAGTAGTCCAGTGGTAGGGTTGCTACCTTTTAGTCTCTGGACAGACATTAGGATACAGCATTTACTCAGTACCCGATGGAACCGTTATACCGCCGTGACTCGGTCCTCAGAGCCTCGTTTGTGAAAACGGGTTGTACCACGAGAAGGTGAGGATGAGAATTGGGTAGGAGAGGTTATACACACGTCACTACCCCTTACAACCCATACTTACTTACTTACTTACTTACTCACTGGCACTATCGAACCCGTAGGTTCATGGCCGCACGGACACAAGCTCTCCATACATCCCTATCCTGAGCTAATGCTTTCCAATCATTCCCTGTATAATCTACTTCCCTCAAATCATAGTTAATGTTGTTCTCCCACCTCATTCTTGGTCTACCAACTGGGCGTTTTCCTTCTGGCTTTCCTACAAGAAGTTTCCATGCACGTCTTTCATTCCCCATACGCGCAACATGTCCTGCCCATCGCAGTCTACGGGACTTAACTGTTCTTATTATATCTGGCTTCCTATAAAGACCATGTAGTCATTGTTTATGTAGTCTTCTCCATTCACCTGTCTGTTCATCTCTCTTTGGTCCAAAAATTTTCCTAAGAACTTTATTCTCAAATACTCGTAATCTCCTTTCCTCCCTTAAAGTAAGAGTCCATGTTTCGCACCCATATAACATAACTGGTAGAATAATAGTTTTATATATTTTCAGCTTAACGTTTTTTGAAAGGAGTGGGACATCAAAAGTCTCTGCAATACATAATAGCACGCATTTCCAGAATTGAGCCTATGTTTAATTTCTTTGTGCATCTCATTCCTATTTGTGATTATTGTTCCTAGGTATTTGAATTCAGCCAATTCCTCAAAATTTCCCTCCATATATATATATATTTAGCATTTTCCCGTAACTTGTATTTTTTCAGATTTTGGTACACTTTACTCTGAAAATATGAGAGATAAGAGAATACATTTTGGCATGGATGTGTAGTTTAAAGAGCTCTATTATAATTAGATAAATTTATCTTTGTGATATTGATAGTGTTTGAAATTTTAAAAAAATATGCAAAATTTTTAACAAAAACAGTTGGTCTTCGAATTTTTATAAAATAAGTCATAATCCATATCTGAACACAAACAAACCTTATTATTGTCAAATGAACTATGGACAATAACATACTAAGTTTTGGAAACAATTTGATAAGTAGTTTTTGAGAAAATTGTACCAAGACAATACTTTTAAGAAGTTGGATTTTTTATTTTCATTTTTTAGCATAGCGGTGTGATAGATACTGGGAAGCAAGAGTCAAACTTTCTGTTTTGCTATACTGTTTTATTGTTTTAATTTATTGTATAGAGAACACCAGGAATGTCGAAAGACAACCTGAGGCTTTTGCAAAAAAAAAAAAACAAAGATTGTTTTCTCATAATTATGGACAATGACTTCTGTCAAGTCCCCTGCATTTGTATAAATAAAATATTTTCATTTTTTTTATTTTAAATTACTCATGAAGAAATATGTCTAAAAAGTTAACCAGAGTGTCATTATGTTCAGGAAGACTTGTTTAATTAGTGACATAATTTTCATGTACATAACTTAGGAATAAACTGAAAAAATTATATTCTATGTTGCATATTTTTAAATGAACAGACAGGTGAATGGAGGAGACTACATAATAGTGAGCTACATGATATGTATAGGAAGCCAGATATAATAAGAACAGTTAAGTCTCATAGCCTGCAATTGGCAGGACATGTGGCATGAATGGGGAATGAAAGACGTGCATGGAAGCTTCTTCTAGGAAAATCAGAGGGAAAACGCCCAGTTGGTAGACCAAGAATGAGGTGGGAGGATAACATTAACTATGATTTGAGGGAAGTAGATTATACAGGGAATGATTGGAAAACATTAGCTCAGGATAGGGATGTATGGAGAGCTTATGTCCGCACAGCCTTGAACCTGGGGTTCAATTGTGCCAGTGAGTTAGTTAGTCAGTTAGTTAGTTAGTCCATATTTTTAAACCAAATTGCAAGGAAATTAGTACCAGGTGCCCTTAACGTAAGAAAATATTGTGGGCCCAAACGCTGACCTTCTTCAATAATTTCGAGCATTTATCCATCCATCATTCCTTCATGTGCATTCTTCAAATTACAGTTTCTTTTGTTTACTGAGCCAGCTAATTTATGTTGCTCTTAGATATAATGTTACATCATCATCATCATCATCTTTATTTCACCAGCTATTGTTATTCGAGCATTACAAATGGAGTATATTTCATTAAAGCGCTCTATTCGACATCTTAATGACCCCTGGGAACTAAATTGGAGTGAGTATGGATTTAGATAAATGGAGCTCTCCGGATTTGATCGCAACTCACCATACAATTTTATACATCATTTACGAAGGGTTTTTGTTCAATTGGAGTTTAATAAATCCCCATTAGTGCTTTTTTCCTTATTGATTTCTATGATTTTTATATTTTAATTATTTTTAGAAGATTGAAATTGACATTATTGCTTAATTTATTAAGTAAGGAATATTTTCTTATTGAATTTATTTATTTATGAAGTATCAAGACGGTTTAACCATGGGTTAACAATTTTCACATTTTCAATGAAAAATGGTGATTGTTTGGTTTTGTCATTAAAAAATTGCTCAAGATTTGAATAGCAATCTACTAATTTTCCTGTGGATAGAACCGTTCTACATGTTTTAATCTCTTGACAACATTTCTTAAACAGAAATTTAATTTTGTTGAAGACGGCTGCTATATCAGGTACCTGTTTTTAATATTTTAACATTATATTCCTTTATCAGACTCTTTTCATCACAATCATAATTTCATAGCATCTTTAAAATCTGTTAGATTCTACAGAGAGAAAATGACATACACAACAATAAACAAAAACAACTATTGAAAACAACCAAAGACTCTAGACATGATAGATCCTTAGATGTTAAAGCTTCTATAAGTTGAATAATTATATAATTTTTGAGTTGTTGTTTATAGAGAGAAGAATATTAAGATTACTGTGTTTTTACAGGAGATATAATGCTGCAAGGGGATGGTGACCAGAAGTTCCCAGCTCATAGGTGTCTCCTGGCATCCAGATCATCTGTACTAGCAGCTATGATCAAGATGCACCAGCAAGACGACTGTGATAACAGGAACAAGGAAGAAAGTTGTCTTGAACTACCTGGTCTCAGCGATGAACTACTTCAGGAACTGTTACGTTACATTTACACTGATCGTGTGGACAATTTGGACACCATCGCAGGTCCAATGTTGTCGGTGGCTGACAAATATCATCTCCCCGGTCTCAAATTGCTATGTGAAAGAACATTAGTGGAGACAATCACCCCAGAAAGTGTTGCATCGCTCTTGTTGCTCTCTGATCAGTACAGCTGCGATGCATTGAAGAGAGCAGCTCTTGCATACTGTGAAGACAATGCAACTAGCATAAAGAAGTCTCTTGCTTGGAAGGTTATGGAGTTAGTGAATCCAGATTTGTTCATGGAGGCTTGTGAAGCTGGCTTGGGAAGTTCTATTTCTAGCAACTTAGACAGCATTCCAAGTGACACCGAATTAGGATTGTGAAACTCAGTATTGAAAATGTTCTTTCTAAAGCCACTTTCATTTGTTGTTAAATTCAGATTTCGAAAGCAAGTGCAATACAAGAAAATGTAGAACTTCCAGAAATTTATAAATGATTACTTTTTACTTTAGGAATTCACATTATGAGGTATTTCTTAAGTAAACTTTTATCACTCACCTCATATTCTTTTTCTTTTTTAAACTAGTTTTGGATCTTTACATTTCAGTTCGATCCTAAGTATTGTCTGCAGTGGCTGCCCATTCATGGTCAGAAAAAATCTTATTGAAAGTAAGGCCAAATTATTAAAACAAATAGAAAACCCAAAGAACTGACTGTTTGAGAAAAAATCTACATAAAAAAAACAAAAAGGAGAAATTAATGAACTTTGAAATTCCTGGGGAAAAGACCTGGTTTCGAGGTTTTTCAGTCCACCAACAAAGGGAGCAAGAGGTGGCTCTTCAAGATTTCACACAATTACTGAAGATGGAACTGAAGTGTAAGTTCCAAAACTATTTTTGTTATAATCAGGGCATAATCATATTGATAATAAAAAATAGGTCCATTATTTATATAAAAAACTATAAAACTATATGTAAAATAAAGCAGAAGATAGGAAATAAAAATCACCCTTTATATTCTAAATAGTCATACTCAAAGTTCTCCAAAGGCTTTTTAGGAAATAAAAACGAGTGAATTCTATAATATTTTATAATAAAGTATCCTGGACCAAAACCACGTCACAACAACACCAGGATTTGATTTCAAAAAAATAATTGGAACCTATCGACATGAACAGACAAGTAAAAGCACAAAAATTTTAAATGACAAACATGCTCATGGACTTTCTGATCCACCATCACACTATTTGATTGAACTACAAGTAAGAGGCAAAATTGGTTAGATAAAGAAATGCATATAGGTACTCTATAATGTGAAACCTAGAAGAAAAAAAAGAGAGAACATGATAAACACAACAAAAAGGGACAAAAGAAGCAAGAATACAAGGTGAGTGATAAAAGTTTACTTTCGTAAATGATTATTTTAGTGCAGAGTTACAATATATAATGGCGTAGCCCATTGTTGAGCCGTAGCCTCTCCTTTGTAAGGAGTTACTAGACCAAATTAATTTTTAGTTACCTTATTTGCTCATAGATGTCATGTGGTCAAAACACCGACCCAGTGAGACATCTGAGGTATTACTTGGACGTTGAGGTTGCAAATTTTTCTTTGAGGCCTTTTTATAAAGACTTAAGGATCTTTTACGAGCCTGAAAATCTTCAGACTTGGGATCCACAGCTTAAAGTCCCTCCTGGAGAACTTGCTCCTTGGATTTTTCCATAGTTACAATAGCCAAGCTTAAATCAAGTTTATAACTCAGTAGAATGATAGAATAAATTAAAATAAATTTAAATCAATTGTAGAAAATAATCAATTCAGCTTGATTGAGCTTACAATGTATACCTGCTATTACTCTCCAGGAAACAATGTTGTATAAAGAAACAAGCTTTAATTAATATAATATGATTCATAAATGTAGTGTTAATGAACAGCTTCTACTTTAATTCATATTAATCAGTGGCTTAGTGCCAATTTTGAGGTTGGGGAAACTCATAATTAACAATTGAGGGATCTGGTGAGAGAGGGAGCTATGCCACTTTCAAAAGAAATGAAAATAATCAGTGCTATTTATATTAAAATTTATATTTTTCCATTTGCCCAGTTTACATAACAGTAAGTTAAAGAAGAAAAAAATGTATCTAACTTTCACAGGGAAAAAAACACTATGAGGTTTAATTTAAGAATTAAATTAATGTTTTTATTACCTCACCTCATATCCTTTTTTTTCTAGACTGCAGTTTTGGAGGTATATCTTCATCATCAGTAGCCTCTCGCCAACCGGTGTTATGTCGTTTCTTGGTGGTTTTCTTCTTCCTTCTATCGTTGGAGGTTCATCGGTCCAATGCTAGAAGGAAGAAGAAAACCTCCAAGAAATGACCTAATATCGGTCAGCGAGAGGTTACTGATGATGGAGATATAGCTCCGAAACTGCATTCCAGAAGAAAAAAGGATATGAGTTGAGGTAATAAAGACATGAATTTAATTCTTAAGAAAAAAGTTACCCCGTTATTGTACAATGTGGAAAGCAATGGGAAGTTACCACACCTATAATCCCTAGTAAAGCTGCAAAGCATAGCATGAAAATCCTATGATTGCAGTGAAAGACCTGCCCCTCGGGCAGAATTACTATGGATGGATGTATTATTGTGCAAATAATTTCATAATATAATTTTTAAAAATTTATTTCTATTTCTTCTCAAAGTGACATAGCTCCCTCTCACACTGGACCTCTCAATTTAGAAACAGACTTTTCTTAATTTAATTAAATTTTTGGTTATTATGATTCAGGCTGTTTCTACTCGCCTCATATTTATAGGTTATGCAATGATAAATAAAATACACTTAATTATATTTTCTGCACCTAAATTTATTAAAACAAATAAAATCCATTATATTATTTCTAGTCTGATCATCTTACCTCAATATTAATGTTGATTTGTTCTTGAACATATTTCAAAACAATTCTGTTTTGAAACATGTTCAAGAACAAATCAACATTAATATTGGGGTAAGATGATCAGACTAAAAATAATATGATTAAAATAACCTCAAAATATCACTTCCTAAAATTAAATATTAAATAAAATCCAATTAACTTGGGAAAATGTAGAATAAAATAACTATAAATATGAGGTGAATCAAAATAGCTTAACTCATAATAATTACAATAAACCTCACAATATTACTTCCTTTAACCCGTAAGCACACGCGCCAGGGTAAAAAATACCCAGACGTTATTCTTTTTGTTGGCAACGCTGTGTTTGAATTTAAATTTATCTGCCGTTTTCAGTACCTTTCTTTCAGATATTTTTGCATTGTTGTATGTAAGATTTAGTTAGTTTTCCTGTGACTGCAGGAGTTTATGCATGCATATATCAAGATTGGGTAAGAATTACCCAATGCGTGTGAATAATAGTAACATAAATAGTGAATCATTTTATTTGTGCGCCATTTCTATTTTCCATTACAAAATGGACTTATAATATAGGCAAAGTGGACAAATAGGTAAACTGGCTAAATGAAGATGAAGATGTTATTGAACATGAATCAGGAGATGAAGCCGATCATCTCTCCGAAAGTGAACATAATTCTGATACAGAACAGGAAGCAACTATGGGTGATGAAGACTATGAGGATGATGCTCCACTGTCTCAGTTTGTTAGTTACAAAGGTAAAGATGGAACTTATTGGAGAAAATACATCCACTATTCGAAGATTGGCTGGTGTGGAGGAACAAACCCAATCAACACAGAAACGTATGAAGATGTCTTCAGTTCGATGTGAAGTATGTCCGAAGAAGAAAGATCGTAAAACAACTACTTCATGCCACAGCTGTACCAAGATGATCTGTAAAGAACATTCTGTGCCTTTCTGCGAGGGGTGTGCCAATTCTGATGCTGGAAGTGACAATAGTGTTTGAGTGACTGGCTCCCAAATGCTATAATCATTATTTATTTCTAATTAATGTTAGCACTGAACAAGAAACATAATATTGCAGTATTTTTCTGAAGAACATTATTGTGCAGTTAATGCTCATGTGCATTGTTAATTTTTTTAGGGGGGGGTAAATCCCGATTCAGGAAGTGAACATAGTGTTTGAGTGGCTGCTAAATATATATGACATTTTCATAATTTTTGTTGGCACTGAACTAATACATTATCCGATTGAGGGTCTTTCCACTTTTCAGCGGTTGTCCTTTTACCAGCCGGCTGCTGGCCCTTCACGTCCACATGTGTCAATCACAGAGGTAGATGATCAATAGCCAGTGTAGGGGTGACATGTGGTTAGCATATCGATTCCCCCAGTCGTTATAGCTGGTTCCTCAACCTGGAGCCGCTACATATTGTAGCTACCCAATTGCCTCACGATGCTGGGTGGGCACCGGTCCCATACTGGCCGAAATACCATAAGAAAAATTTCTTCCCCCATGGAGACTCGAACCAGCGCAAGTCCCGTAGCTCTGCGCCAAGGCTTCCTACCTTAACCACTCGGCTACGGCGCGGGACACTAATACATTATACTACAGTATTTTTGTGAAGAAAATGTAGTACATACTTAGATCTTATTTTATGTATTGTTAAATTAAACAATAAATAATTTAGACATGGTCAAATGAAGGATAGACATTGTCAAAATAAAGATATAATTATAGAATATTCTAAAAATTACATTTTGCTGTTAATATCACTTAATAAAGTTTCGGGTAAAAAATGCCCAGCGCGTGTGGTAACGGTGCAAAATTATGCGTGTGTTCTGACGGGTTAAATATTAAATACGTTTTTGGTAACAGTATATTAGTGATAGAAAGGTATTTTCAATAAAATATCTATTAGATTCTGACTTGTTACATCACTTACATTTGCAACACAACAAAAACACACATTAAATGCTCATAAATAGTTATTCCAATTAATAGAATTCAGGATTTGACACATAGCAGCTATCAGAGACTCTATAGTCTTCAATGAGTAATCAAGGTTGTGTTAGAGAGTTAGAGCAGAAATGTCTCAAAGAGCAGGTACTTAACACCATCACCGAAATGGGTGCGTTTTAAACTACGACTGAGGTACTTTTGTATATCTAAATTTACCCAATATTATTCTTTGACTGTTGGGAAAAAGCATATAAGTCAAAATACTGAACTTTTCAGGAGAAATTTTTAAGTTGTTTTTAATGAAATTGAAACATAATTACAAATATTTGAAAATACAATAGGAAGTAACATTATGAGTTCACTTAATAATAAGTTTTGTCTGTTTAATTCTTATCTCATATCGTTGTTTCTGTTAGAAATATGTTTCAAGGCTTGTTAGCCTCATCTTCAATAGTTACAGACTGGTTTTTCCTAAGTTGTCAGCCCTGGATCTCAACTTCTGCTTCCTCTCTCTGTGGTCCAAAGAACTTGCTATTTAGGTTCCTTTCCCAGGGAATTTCAAAATTCATAATTATCTCTTCTAAATATTGAATTTAATTATATCTGAATACAATTTCAGTTAAATGGTATTGTTTTATATTTATAGTTTTGATCTATATCTTTGCTTTTATGAATTTGTACATAGTCTGTTGCTCTGCATGTAACTGAGTTCATGCCTCCTACACTTATGACAATCACTGATATTTGTAACTTGTATAAATATATTGCAAATCTTAGAAAAATGTGATAGTTGGGGCTTGGAAGTTGACGAAAAATCCTTTTTTTTATTTTATGTCTGAAGACAAGGCCGAACTTAATATTTATATTTAGATGTTATAACTATATTTTTGACATTTGGCAATGAAGGTAAATATAATATGAAAAGAAAAATGAATGCTTGAGTCGGGATTTGAACCCGAGTCTCTAAACTCTATACGTTTAGCGCTCTAACGATCTGAGCTACCCAAGTATTCCAACACAAACATACATTTTTCTTATATATGTAGTATTCTCAATTCACATACGCACACACACACACACACACACACACACACACACACACACATATATATATATATATATATGTATAGTCCACCGCTGTGGTCTCGAGGTAGCGTGCTCCCTTGTCACGCAGCAGGCCCGGGTTCGATCACCGGTCGGGGCAGTTTTTCTGGGTGAGGTTTTTATCGGGGTTTTTCCTCATCTGTAAGACAAATGTCAGGAAAACTTTAAGGCCCAAACGGTCCCCGAAATCATATGGCCATCATCCTTATCATACCGAGTTTAGAGACTCACGTTCAAATCCCGACTCAAGGATTCATTTTTCTTTTCACACACACACATTTTGGGTCATTGTAGGTCAGACAATGGTGAGTTTTATTTGTCCTTTTTCAACTTTTTTGACTTATTGGTCCTTTTTTAGCCTTTTTTTTTTAGGTCTTTACATCCTTTTTCTGCAACTTTACCTTCTTTTGACTACATTTATACCATTTGTATAATTCAAGAATCCACAGAGTGTAGTATAAATTCCAACTTCTTTTAAAAACACTATCTAGGTTAATTTCTGAAGACTTTTCACATTCCAAACACATTTATTCTGCGAGAAACTATTGAACCTTCACAAAATACTCTGTTATTTTTAACCACCAGCCTACTGACTGCCTCAACTATTGTATTTCGACTTCAAAATTTCTAAGAAGTTGCCACTTTGTGAAAATTGCCTCGAGCAGGGGGTGAAGGTAGCAAAGTTGTCTTCATCCACTCGTTAGCAACTGCAACACATTTTGTGTCCTTTTTTCAGTTTTTAGGTATTTTATAGGATATCTTTAGATATTTTTAAAGCTCTTTTATAGGTCCTCAACTTCTGATCCCTAGTGATAGTAATAAAGTGTAAATAATACGTTTTTTTTACTAAAGTGCTCTTTTGCTAAGATTTATAAATTTTAATACGTGGTCCTGATGGTATGAGAGAGCTTTTTCCTGTTAGCAAAGTTAGGCTTATCATTGAATCAGTATTGCCAACTTGTAAAACTAGCTTCTAGTTAAATATCCCAAAAAAATCGATTGGCAATGAAGGCAATGAAGACAAAAGAAAGGAAATTTAATTCACATAATTATTAAGTAAATATACCATAGAAGAAATAAATTTGATATAAATTAAGTGTGTAATTTCAAAAAATACTTGCACCGGCAGTAGATTGTCTATACCCTTACATCTGCATTGGACAAACATGCCTCTCTTGCCGAGTGTGCTTATTTCCCTATAGATTTCAGGAAGTGACAAGTAGTTAGCTCACTGCCTTAAGTCAAGCTGTTAGATGGAAAAATATGATTCCATTTTACTCAGAAACTCTATTTTGGACTTGAGGTTCTTTTACATGCCAAAAAATCTGCACCTTCAGCTTGACATATGTAAAGGTTATTTCTGTTTATACCCATATTTTCCTTTGTGGGTCAAGGACACTCTCTTGTGGGAATTGTTTCATCTTCTTCTCTTAATTATTTGTTATTGTGTCTGCCATTTTGTACATTCAAATCTGGCAGCTTTTTTGAAGAGTCAATCACTGCAAACTAATGCTCTGACCTGTTCAGAATATTAAAAAAGAGGAGCTTTATTTATCACAAAAACAGGAGCTGGTTGAGAAAATTGGTAAAGAATGAGTGAAACACGACTGTCCATGGTTGTTAAATTAAAATTCATTGAAACATGATTGGTCATTTTCTCCCATTTTGGGGCATGAGTTAAATAGTGCAAATAATCTAATGAATCAAAAAATGTTGTAGTTTTAAGTCATCATCATCCTAATGTACGACAACTTCAAAGGTGAAAGTCTTGGCCTTCTCAACAATCCTCCTCCATGCCAATCTGTCTCTTGCCATATTCAAGTTAGTGACTTTCATTTTCTTTTGATTGTTCATTGTGTCATCCTCCCATCTGATCTTCGGTCTTCCAACTGCTCTGCCTCCTATAGGTTTCCATTTATAGAGTTTCTTGACCAGTCTCTCTGATCATCCATTCTTATCAAATGTCCAAGCCAACTAATTCTGAGAGATCTTATATGGTTTACTATATTCTGATTTTTTATTAATTTGTTTAGTTTGTTATTTGTTTTGATTCTCCAACAGTTATCAGTTCCTCCATTTGGTCCAAATATTCTTCTTAAAATTTTTCTTTCAAAAATTAATAATTTCTGTTTTATTAATATTTAATTTTAGGAAGTTATATTTTGAGGTTATTTTAATTATATTATTTTTGGTCTGGACATCTTACCTCAATATTAATGTTGATTTGTTCTTGGACATGTTTCAAAACAATTCTGTTTTATCGTCAGCTTTCCCAGAGTCTGGGAAAGCTGACGATAAAACAGAATTGTTTTGAAACATGTCCAAGAACAAATCAACATTAATATTGAGGTAAGATGTCCAGACCAAAAATAATATAATTAAAATAACCTCAAAATATAACTTCCTAAAATTAAATATTAATAAAACAGAAATTATTAATTTTTGAAAGAAAAATTTTAAGAAGAATATTCCCAGAGTCTGGGAAAGCTGACGATAAAACAGAATTGTTTTGAAACATGTCCAAGAACAAATCAACATTAATATTGAGGTAAGATGTCCAGACCAAAAATAATATAATTCTGTTTTATTGTTTCTTTAGGACCCAAGATTCACTAGCATATATTACTACAGGTCTAATGAGTGTTTTGTATAACCTTATTTTTGCTGTTTTTGATATTAATTTGTTTATAAATAAGGTTCTATTTGCAACATAAACTAGAATAGTATCAATCTTTTTATTATACACAAAGAATTTGCCACTAAATTGCTCCAAAAGAGAGTTTTAAAATCATAATAATCATATTCTAAAAATTATGGAAGGCTCTTGATGAATTCTAGTTCTTAGAATAGATTTTTTTATGACTAAAATTGTAGAGTTGGTTCACAGCAGCTAGTTTTAGTAGATGTAGGTGGATTACCATAAACACCTGTTATGGGGATACTAAGCACTGAAGTACCTACACTAGGCAAACTGTCGCAATAAAAAAAGTGAAAGTAGTCATTATATTAGATAGAGTAAACCATTAATAAAATAGTAGGATTTTCTTGGTGATAAATTTGTATTGTACATAGTCAATAAAATATAAAATTGGTACCTGGTAGGTCAGTCGTCCTCAACTAAATTAATAAATTTCATCAAATAGTTCCAATATGGAGGCCTTTCAAAAATAATGCTTCATCTTCTGCATTTTAAATGGTACCTACTAAAATTATTCAGATACCAATTTTATATTTAATATCTTATTACATAACCTCAACTGTGCTTTAATATGAATTTTAAAAGTGTTGATAGTCAATAAAAAACCCAAATCACCAAATTAAAATTTCTTCTTCTTCCTTTCAAGTATTAGGCCAAGGCCTGTTACGATCCTATAGAAAATTTTCCCTCCAGCGTTTCATAGGACAGCCCAGTGATCTTCGTCCTCTTGGTATATAATTATAAACACTTATAATTATATAACACTTTGGCTAGACCAGTGGTGACCTATGGTAGTGAAGCATGGACACTAAAAAGACTACATGAAAGCAGAATAATGGCTTGTGAAATGAGATTCATGCGCAGAACAGTGGGTTACACCAGACGGGATCGGAAAAGGAACACCGATATCTTAAAAGAATTGAAGACTACGCCAATTTTGGAATATATTAAACAGTACGGTACCAAATTAAAATTTAAAAAAATCAACTAGTTTCAAATGCGAAGCTATCATTTTCAATTCTATTTATTGACTAAAGAAAAACAAATTAAAATAGGTAAACAAAATAACAATTAAAATTTTTGACTACATCACATGACAAGATTCTTCTTCTTCTTCTTCCTTTCCAGGATTAATAATTATAAATGAGTTTATGACATCATAAATCTAATCCTCTTCTCTTTTAATTAAAGGAAAATAAAGATAAAATTATGAATAATGACAAGGGTCCAAAGAGGATTAGATTTATGATGTCATAAAGTAATTTAAAATTATTAATCTCGTCATGTGATGTAGTCAAAATTTGAATTGTTGTTTTGTGTACCTATTTTAATTTGTTTTTCTTTAGTCAATAATTATTCTTGAAAATGATAGCTTCGCTACTGAAACTAGTTGACTCTTTTAAATTTTAATTAGCTGATTTGGGTTTTTTATTGACTTGTATTATAAGAGTAAATCATGTAATGTACCTATGCAATAATTTGGTTTATGACTAAGAACCGGTACGTAATAATCAAATCATAAGGGAATCCTGAATGCCCTATATCTCTAATGTTAAACAACTGCTTATAAAATGCATATTTTGTCAGAATCTATTCATGATACATTAATGAAACTTTTTTCCGGCCATTTATAAAAAGCTTTAACTGTAATTTAGTATATAATTTCTTTTTATACATAGTTACATTATGTAAATATGATTTTTTTACATGTAAAGTATATTTCCACATTGGCCAATGTGGATAAAGGGAATTCAAGACAACCTGAAGAAGAGAAATATGACAGAAGGAGACATGCAAGACCGGGAAGTGTGGAAGAAAAAAAATTGTATTTTTGGCTGAGGATACCTGTGTAAATAACAGAAACAATCCTGAAATTAAAAAAAGTGTATATTTCTGCATTTCCAATATATTCAGTAGGGACAGGATTTTTATGTAGTATTACCCTATGAAAGTCCATCGCTGTGGTCTTGAGGTAGTGCGCTGTCTTGTTATGCAGCAGGCCCGGGTTCCATTCCAGGTTGGGACAGGCTCCTGGGTGTGGTTTTTTCAGGGTTTTTCCTCACCTGTAAGACAAATGTCAGCAAGCTTAGGGCCCAACGGTCTCAGAAAATCATCCGGTCATCATTATCATCCTTATCATTATCATCACCATCGTGGAAAGCAATGAGGAGCTACTACAACTATAATTACCTAGTAAGCATAGAATGAAAATGCTATAATTGAAGTGAAAGACCTGCCCTTGAGTAGAATTACAGTAGATAGTTAGACCCTATGAAATATGTATAAAAAACACAAAATATGTAATATAAAAATCACAAAGAGACAATAAAAATGTTTAATTAATCCATTTATTCTAATGGTGGGAACATGAAATACGTAACTTTTTCAAGTTAAAAAAATGAATTGTGTAACTCAAAAGGCAAAAAATTATTTTACACACAAATTGCATGCATACATGCAGTACTTTCCTTCAGATTATGTGCAATCCTAAAGTCAATCATGGCATGAAATGCAATATATTTCTTGATATTTTCGGAGTTAGTTTTTGATGAAAGATGTACCCATCAAGAATGAAATGGCAATGTATAAAACTTATTTCACACCAGTTCTAACATATGCAGCTGAGACTTGGACATATACAAAGAAGGAATTGAGCAGAACCCAAGCTACAGAAATGACATTCTTATGTGGAATGGTACATAAAACAAGGAGAGACAGAATAAGGAATGACAAAATCAGGGAGACACTAAACGTAGAAAAAATAGAAAAGACATAGAAAAATGTAGACTAAAATGGTTTGGACATTTAAAAATAATGGAGAAGGAAAGACTACCACAAAAACTGTTAAATCTCAAGATACAAGGAAAACGACCACAAGAAAGTTGGATTAACCAAGTGAAGAAAGGTCTACAAGAGAGAGGTTACGACTGGGAAGAACTAAAAAGAAGCAAAGGATGGGAAGATAGAGATGGTTGGAGGCATATTTGGAATTGACCTTCCAAAAGGAGGGCACAATAAAAGGATGATGATGATGAGTTTTTGTCGATGAGCAGAAATTATGTTTCTTGTATTGTGAAAACGATCACTCAATATCACACAAAGGCATTAGTGAATATTTAAGCAGTTAGAATTATTCTTTCTATTAAGCATTTAATACACCTGGACATCTCCAGATGGCGAAACTCGGAACCAGATAGATCATGTATTAGTGGACAAACGCTGGCACAGTAGCATCATCGATGTTAGATCAGTTAGAGGGACAGACTGCAATTCAGATCGTCATCTGGTCAGGGTGAAAATCAGACAACGGCTATCACTTATGAGAGGAACAAACGCTAAAGATTATTCTGTAAAATTTGAATTAAGAAACTAGAAAAATGATGAAATGCGGAAAGAATACCTAATCAAAATTGCTAATAGATTTGAAGTACTGGAATCTTCAGATGACAATGTGGCAAACGAAGAAGAAACTGATATAAATAAAGAATGGGAGGCTATAAGAGATACTATTAAATTGTCAGCATCAGAAAGCATTGGTTGTTTAAAAAAAAGGCAAAACAAGAAATGGTTTGATGAGGAATGTGCCGACATTGTAAAGAAAAGAAAGCTAGCAAAAATGAAATGTTTACATGAGCCAAATGAGGTAAATTTAGAACAATTGGGTAGTATTAGACAGGAAACCACCAAGTTACTAAAGAGCAAAATGAGGGAATATCTGAGAGAGAAGATTAATGATCTTGAATTGAACGCAAAAAATAGGAACATTAGAGAATTATATCAGGGAATTAGTATAGAGAAGAAAGGGTTTCAGGCTAGAACAAACATAATTCGGAATGAAAATGGGGATATGATTGTAGATTCCAGGAGTATATTAAATAGATGGAAAAGTTACTTTAATCAGCTATTAAATGTACATACAGAATAGGACATTGAGAAGGATAATTTACAGACAGCAGAAATGCTAGTCGCAGAACCAAGTGCATTAGAGGTTGAAATGGCGATTGAAAAATTGAAGATGTATAAAGCATCAGGTTCAGATGAGATCCCAGCAGAACTGATAAAATCAGGGGGAGAAAAATTGATGGACAAGATACGCTGGTTGCTTAGTATGATTTGGGAAAAAGAAGCTCTTCCAGATGAATGGAAAGAATCAATTATCGTACCAATTTATAAGAAAGGAGATAAAACTGATTGCAACAACTACAGGGGCATTTCATTACTTTCAACTTCCTACAAAATTCTAACAAATATATTAGTAAGCAGACTTACTCCCTATATTGATGACATTCTAGGAGATCATCAATGTGCATTTAGAAGAAACAGGTCTACAACAGATCAGATTTTTAGTATAAGACGAATTTTAGAAAAGAAATGGGAATATAATGGTACTGTACATAAACTATATGTAGACTTCAAAAAAGCATATGATTCAATTAAGAGGGAGAAGTTTTATAGTATCCTCCTGGAGTTCGAAATTCCTAAAAAGTTAGTTAAACTTATATGAATGTGTTTAAATGACACAAAGAGTAAGGTGCGTGTAGGCAAACAGTTTTCGGACACTTTTGAAATCCAGAATGGGTTGAAGCAAGGAGATGCACTATCTCCTCTACTATTTAATTTTGTACTAGAACATGCCATCAAATCTTTAGAGAATGAGGAAGGCTTACAACTGAATGGTATTAATAAGCTGTTAGTTCATGCTGATGATGTAGTATTATTGGCTGATAGCGAGGAGCTATTGAGTAACACTAACAAATTAGGACTGGAAGTAAATATCAATAAAACTAAATATATGGTCACATGTAGAAATATTATGCATTGCAGAGACTCTTGATGTCCCAACTCTTTTCAAAAAAAGTTAAACTGAAAATATATAAAACTATTATTCTACCAGTTATATTATATGGGTGCGAAACATGGACTCTTACTTTAAGGGAGGAAAGGAGATTACAGGTATTTGAGAATAAAGTACTTAGGAAAATTTTTGGACCAAAGAGAGATGAACAGACAGGTGAATGGAGAAGACTACATAACAATGAACTGCATGGTTTTTATGGGAAGCTGGATATAATAAGAACAGTTAAGTCTCGTAGACTGCGATGGGCAGGACATGTTGCACATATGGGGAATGAAAGACTTGCATGGAAGCTTCTTGTAGGAAAGCCAGAGGGAAAACGCCCAGTTGGTAGACCAAGAATGAGGTGGGAGAATAACATTAACTATGATTTGAGGGAAGTAGATTACACAGGAAATGATTGGGAAGCATTAGCTCAGGATAGGGATGTATGGAGAGCTTATGTTCGTGCGGTCATGAACCTACGGGTTCGATAGTGCCAGTGAGTAAGTAAGTAAGTAAGCATTTAATATAATATGTAAAAGTATGCAATTATGTTTAAAATATGTATTATTGACCAGAATATGTAAAAATATATATGTAACATAAACATGAAATATAATGGTCTTAGTAGCATAATTCATCAACATTTTAAGTTCTCAGACATATTAAGTTCCCACGGGAAAACATTTAATTTCATAGAAATTGGAACTCTATTAATCAGGTATGTAAACTTAATAATCATCCTCTTATTGTGTCCTCCTTTCAGGAGGACAATTCCAAATATGTCTCCAACAATCTCTATCTTCCCATGCTTTGCTTCTTTTTAGTACTTCCCAGTCGTATTCTCTCTCTTGCAGACATTTCTTCACCTGGTTAATCTATCTTTCTCGTGGTCGTTTTCCTTGTATCTGGAGATTTAACAGTCTTTGTGATAGTCTTTTCCTTTCCCATTCTTTTTAAATATCCAAACCATTTTAGTCTACTTTTTTTCTATGTCTGTTGTTATTTTTTCTACATTTAATGTCTTCCTGATTTTATCGTTCCTTACTCTATCTCTCCTTGTTTTATGCACCATTCCACATAGGAATTTAATTTCTGTAGCTTGGATTCTGCTCAATTCCTTCTTTGTATATGTCCAAGTCTCAGCTGCGTATGTTAATAATAATCACATATAATAGAAATAAAAATTCCTGGCGCGACAGGCCAAGAAGGCCCTTAGCCTACCAGCCGGCTGTTGGCCTCACATCCACACACGTCAATCACAGAGGTAGATGATCATCTAGCCAGTGTAGGGGTGACATGGCGAGTCCCTCAGCTGTTATAGCTGGTTTTCTTAACCTGGAGCTGCTACTTATTGTAGCTATCCAAATGCCTCACGATGCTGGGTGAGCACTAATCCCACACTGGCAGAAATGCCATGAGAAAATTTCTTCCCCCATGGAGACTCAAACCAGCGCAAGTCCCGTAGTTCTGTGCCAAGGCTTCCTGCCTTAACCACTTGGCTATGGCGCTACCTATGATAAACTGCAAAGTGAATTGTTAAAATTGTTTTTGAAAATTATAACCAAATCAATTAATGAGAAAATAAGCACTTTGTAAGCAGTATTTTAATATTGGGAATGTAAGACACAATATTTAAACAATCATGCTAAGTACAAAGTTTAAAACAATGTGTATTGATAACGAGTGCTGTTGTTAAAGAAATGTTTTAAGAATGAATGTGCTTGTATGGCATGAGGTAACAGTACATTATGACAATAAAGGACACAGTAATAAAACATTTATATACTTTTTTGCACAATAATGCATTCTGTCATACTTACAGCAATGGCGACCATGATTGAAAGTTTAATTTCCTAAATTTCAGGGTTGCCAACCTAGAAATAACCACTACTGTAATATTACAGATTACCTACCTAGTGCGTAAAGTAAAACCACTGCTCTTTATGCGTACTACATACAATGCATATACAAAAATGTATCCGAAAGGTAGTGTTAATATACATTATACAAAACAAATCACTGCATTTTAAATGAACTTTATTTTAAACAATATAGAACAATAAATTCACCATATTATCCCTGATTATTGTCACGGCCTGCTGTACTCTCAATTAAATTATTTTTGGAATTTACTGTATACAAGGATACAAGGAATAACCGGACTGATCAACCTAAGACAACCAGAGCAAGAAATAGGAATAAACGATTAGGACTTGTAGAAAAATTGAGAACTGCTACTTGGAACGTTAGAGGATTAGCAAATAAAGAAGAAGAACTTCAAAATGAGTTAACAAAAGCCAATGTAGATATTTGCCTTCTCACCGAAACGAAAAAGAAAATGAAAGGTACTAAGGAATTAAAAGATTATATACTATTTTACAGTGGAGATGCTCAGAATAAAAGGGCATCTGCAGGAACAGCAATTCTAATAAAGAAACAATTCAGAAATAAAATACATAGTTATAATTTCGTGAATGAAAGAATAATGAATGTTCGCCTGAAAACAGCAAGAGGACATCTAACAGTAGTTTGTATATATGCACCCGAGGAGGGAAGAAAAGAAGAAAGTGCTGAATTCTATGAATCCTTACAAACACATCTGAACTCTCTTAATAAAACAGATTTTATTTGCTTAGGAGGAGATTTTAACGCCCGCGTTGGAAAAGAGACTTGGTATACCTTAAATGAGAATGGAAAAACTCTTAGAAATTTTGTCAGCTTTAATGAATTAAAAATAACTAACACCCTTTTCCGTCATAAAGATATCCATAAATATACTTGGGCAGCAAGAGGCACTAGATCAATAATAGATTATATATTGAGCAATAAGAAATTATCTCCTCATGTGATTGACACTCGTGTATATAGAGGATACGACATTAGTTCAGACCATTTCATCGTCATCTCTATGTTTCACATGCCAAATAAATGAATGTACAAGAAGAAAACAAATGTAACAAAAGTAAAAAGGACAAATTTTAAAGTACATTTATTACAACAAGAGAGTATAAGGAGATTATACTCTTCATGATTATTAAACTATGTAGATCAAAGAGCTGTAAAAACGTGGAAAACACTATTTTGAAATTTCGGATTTAGACCGGATTTTTTGCATTATAAATCCCGGACACACCCTCTAGATAGTATTTTTGCAGTTTTTGAAATTTCGAAAATTTTGACATTTTTTGGAAAACCACCAAGACTATAGCCTTGGAAAACACTATTTTGAAATTTTGGATTTAGACCGGATTTTTTGCATTATAAATCCCGGACACACTATCTAGATAGTATTTTTGCAGTTTTTGAAATTTCGAAAATTTTGACATTTTTTGGAAAACCACCGAGACTATAGCCTTGGAAAACACTATTTTGAAATTTTAGATTTAGACCGGATTTTTTGCATTATAAATCCCGGACACACCCTCTAGATAGTATTTTTGCAGTTTTTGAAATTTCGAAAATTTTGACATTTTTTGGAAAACCACCAAGACTATAGCCTTGGAAAACACTATTTTGAAATTTTGGATTTAGACCGGATTTTTTGCATTATAAATCCAGGACACACCCTCTAGATAGTATTTTTGCAGTTTTTGAAATTTCGAAAATTTTGACATTTTTTGGAAAACCACCAAGACTATAGCCTTGGAAAACACTATTTTGAAATTTTGGATTTAGACCGGATTTTTTGCATTATAAATCCCGGACACACCCTCTAGATAGTATTTTTGCAGTTTTTGAAATTTCGAAAATTTTGACATTTTTTGGAAAACCACCAAGACTATAGCCTTGGAAAACACTATTTTGAAATTTTCGATTTAGACCGGATTTTTTGCATTATAAATCCCGGACACACCCTCTAGATAGTATTTTTGCAGTTTTTGAAATTTCGAAAATTTTGACATTGTTTGGAAAACCACCAAGACTATAGCCTTGGAAAACACTATTTTGAAATTTTGGATTTAGACCGGATTTTTTGCATTATAAATCCCGGACACACCCTCTAGATAGTATTTTTGCAGTTTTTGAAATTTCGAAAAATTTGACATTTTTTGGAAAACCACCAAGACTATAGCCTTGGAAAACACTATTTTGAAATTTTGGTTTTAGACCGGATTTTTTGCATTATAAATCCCGGACACACTATCTAGATAGTATTTTTGCAGTTTTTGAAATTTCGAAAATTTTGACATTTTTTGGAAAACCACCAAGACTATAGCCTTGGAAAACACTTTTTTGAAATTTTGGATTTAGACCGGATTTTTTGCATTATAAATCCCGGACACACCCTCTAGATAGTATTTTTGCAGTTTTTGAAATTTCGAAAATTTTGACATTTTTTGGAAAACCACCAAGACTATAGCCTTGGAAAACACTCTTTTGAAATTTTGGATTTAGACCGGATTTTTTGCATTATAAATCCCGGACACACCCTCTAGATAGTATTTTTGCAGTTTTTGAAATTTCGAAAATTTTGACATTTTTTGGAAAACCACCAAGACTATAGCCTTGGAAAACACTATTTTGAAATTTTGGATTTAGACCGGATTTTTTGCATTATAAATCCCGGACACACCCTCTAGACAGTATTTTTGCAGTTTTTGAAATTTCGAAAATTTTGACATTTTTTGGAAAAACCACCAAGACTATAGCCTTGGAAAACTCTATTTTGAAATTTTGGATTTAGACCGGATTTTTTGCATTATAAATCCCGGACACACCCTCTAGATAGTATTTTTGCAGTTTTTGAAATTTCGAAAATTTTGACATTTTTTTGGAAAACCACCAAGACTATAGCCTTGGAAAACACTATTTTGAAATTTTGGATTTAGACCGGATTTTTTGCATTATAAATCCCGGACACACCCTCTAGATAGTATTTTTGCAGTTTTTGAAATTTCGAAAATTTTGACATTTTTTTGGAAAAACACCAAGACTATAGCCTTGGAAAACATAATTTTGAAATTTTGGATTTAGACCGGATTTTTTGCATTATAAATCCCGGACACACCCTCTAGATAGTATTTTTGCAGTTTTTGAAATTTCGAAAATTTTGACATTTTTTGGAAAACCACCAAGACTATAGCCTTGGAAAACTCTATTTTGAAATTTTGGATTTAGACCGGATTTTTTGCATTATAAATCCCGGACACACCCTCTAGATAGTATTTTTGCAGTTTTTGAAATTTCGAAAATTTTGACATTTTTTGGAAAAACCACCAAGACTATAGCCTTGGAAAACACTATTTTGAAATTTTGGATTTAGACCGGTTTTTTTGCATTATAAATCCCGGACACACCCTCTAGATAGTATTTTTGCAGTTTTTGAAATTTCGAAAATTTTGACATTTTTTGGAAAACACCAAGACTATAGCCTTGGAAAACACTATTTTGAAATTTTGGATTTAGACCGGATTTTTGCATTATAAATCCCGGACACACCCTCTAGATAGTATTTTTGCAGTTTTTGAAATTTCGAAAATTTTGACATTTTTTGGAAAACCACCAAGACTATAGCCTTGGAAAACACTATTTTGAAATTTTGGATTTAGACCGGATTTTTTGCATTATAAATCCCGGACACACCCTCTAGATAGTATTTTTGCAGTTTTTGAAATTTCGAAAATTTTGACATTTTTTGGAAAACCACCAAGACTATAGCCTTGGAAAACACTATTTTGAAATTTTGGATTTAGACCGGATTTTTTGCATTATAAATCCCGGACACACCCTCTAGATAGTATTTTTGAAGTTTTTGAAATTTCGAAAATTTTGACATTTTTTGGAAAACCACCAAGACTATAGCCTTGGAAAACACTGTTTTGAAATTTTGGATTTAGACCGGATTTTTTGCATTATAAATCCCGGACACACCCTCTAGATAGTATTTTTGCAGTTTTTGAAATTTCGAAAATTTTGACATTTTTTGGAAAACCACCAAGACTATAGCCTTGGAAAAACACTATTTTGAAATTTTGGATTTAGACCGGATTTTTTGCATTATAAATCCCGGACACACCCTCTAGATAGTATTTTTGCAGTTTTTGAAATTTCGAAAATTTTGACATTTTTTGGAAAACACACAAGACTATAGCCTTGGAAAACACTATTTTGAAATTTTGGATTTAGACCGGATTTTTTGCATTATAAATCCCGGACACACCCTCTAGATAGTATTTTTGCAGTTTTTGAAATTTCGAAAATTTTGACATTTTTTGGAAAACCACCAAGACTATAGCCTTGGAAAACTCTATTTTGAAATTTTGGATTTAGACCGGATTTTTTGCATTATAAATCCCGGACACACCCTCTAGATAGTATTTTTGCAGTTTTTGAAATTTCGAAAATTTTGACATTTTTTGGAAAACCACCAAGACTATAGCCTTGGAAAAACACTATTTTGAAATTTTGGATTTAGACCGGATTTTTTTGCATTATAAATCCCGGACACACCCTCTAGATAGTATTTTTGCAGTTTTTGAAATTTCGAAAATTTTGACATTTTTTGGAAAACCACCAAGACTATAGCCTTGGAAAACACTATTTTGAAATTTTGGATTTAGACCGGATTTTTTGCATTATAAATCCCGGACACACCCTCTAGATAGTATTTTTGCAGTTTTTGAAATTTCGAAAATTTTGACATTTTTTGGAAAAACACCAAGACTATAGCCTTGGAAAACACTATTTTGAAATTTTGGATTTAGACCGGATTTTTTGCATTATAAATCCCGGACACACCCTCTAGATAGTATTTTTGCAGTTTTTGAAATTTCGAAAATTTTGACATTTTTTGGAAAACCACCAAGACTATAGCCTTGGAAAACACTATTTTGAAATTTTGGATTTAGACCGGATTTTTTGCATTATAAATCCCGGACACATCCTCTAGATAGTATTTTTGCAGTTTTTGAAATTTCGAAAATTTTGACATTTTTTGGAAAACCACCAAGACTATAGCCTTGGAAACACTATTTTGAAATTTTGGATTTAGACCGGATTTTTTGCATTATAAATCCCGGACACACCCTCTAGATAGTATTTTTGCAGTTTTTGAAATTTCGAAAATTTTGACATTTTTTTAAAAAACCACCAAGACTATAGCCTTGGAAAACACTATTTTGAAATTTTGGATTTAGACCGGATTTTTTGCATTATAAATCCCGGACACACCCTCTAGATAGTATTTTTGCAGTTTTTGAAATTTCGAAAATTTTGACATTTTTTGGAAAAACACCAAGACTATAGCCTTGGAAAACTCTATTTTGAAATTTTGGATTTAGACCGGATTTTTTGCATTATAAATCCCGGACACACCCTCTAGATAGTATTTTTGCAGTTTTTGAAATTTCGAAAATTTTGACATTTTTTGGAAAACCACCAAGACTATAGCCTTGGAAAACACTATTTTGAAATTTTGGATTTAGACCGGATTTTTTGCATTATAAATCCCGGACACACCCTCTAGATAGTATTTTTGCAGTTTTTGAAATTTCGAAAATTTTGACATTTTTTGGAAAAACACCAAGACTATAGCCTTGGAAAACACTATTTTGAAATTTTGGATTTAGACCGGATTTTTTGCATTATAAATCCCGGACACAGCCTCTAGATAGTATTTTTGCAGTTTTTGAAATTTCGAAAATTTTGACATTTTTTTGGAAAAACACCAAGACTATAGCCTTGGAAAACACTATTTTGAAATTTTGGATTTAGACCGGATTTTTTGCATTATAAATCCCGGACACACCCTCTAGATAGTATTTTTGCAGTTTTTGAAATTTCGAAAATTTTGACATTTTTTGGAAAACCACCAAGACTATAGCCTTGGAAAACACTATTTTGAAATTTTGGATTTAGACCGGATTTTTTGCATTATAAATCCCGGACACACCCTCTAGATAGTATTTTTGCAGTTTTTGAAATTTCGAAAATTTTGACATTTTTTGGAAAACCACCAAGACTATAGCCTTGGAAAACACTATTTTGAAATTTTGGATTTAGACCGGATTTTTTGCATTATAAATCCCGGACACACCCTCTAGATAGTATTTTTGCAGTTTTTGAAATTTCGAAAAATTTGACATTTTTTGGAAAAACACCAAGACTATAGCCTTGGAAAACACTATTTTGAAAATTTGGATTTAGACCGGATTTTTTGCATTATAAATCCCGGACACACCCTCTAGATAGTATTTTTGCAGTTTTTGAAATTTCGAAAATTTTGACATTTTTTGGAAAAACACCAAGACTATAGCCTTGGAAAACACTATTTTGAAATTTTGGATTTAGACCGGATTTTTGCATTATAAATCCCGGACACACCCTCTAGATAGTATTTTTGCAGTTTTTGAAATTTCGAAAATTTTGACATTTTTTGGAAAACCACCAAGACTATAGCCTTGGAAAACTCTATTTTGAAATTTTGGATTTAGACCGGATTTTTTGCATTATAAATCCCGGACACACCCTCTAGATAGTATTTTTGCAGTTTTTGAAATTTCGAAAATTTTGACATTTTTTGGAAAACCACCAAGACTATAGCCTTGGAAAACACTATTTTGAAATTTTGGATTTAGACCGGATTTTTTGCATTATAAATCCCGGACACACCCTCTAGATAGTATTTTTGCAGTTTTTGAAATTTCGAAAATTTTGACATTTTTTGGAAAACCACCAAGACTATAGCCTTGGAAAACACTATTTTGAAATTTTGGATTTAGACCGGATTTTTTGCATTATAAATCCCGGACACAGCCTCTAGAGTAGTATTTTTGCAGTTTTTGAAATTTCAAATTAGTGTTTTCCAAGGCTATAGTCTTGGTGGTTTTCCAAAAAATGTCAAAATTTTCGAAATTTCAAAAACTGCAAAAATACTATCTAGAGGGTGTGTCCGGGATTTATAATGCAAAAAATCCGGTCTAAATCCAAAATTTCAAAATAGTGTTTTCCAAGGCTATAGTCTTGGTGGTTTTCCAAAAATGTCAAAATTTTCGAAATTTCAAAAACTGCAAAAATACTATCTAGAGGGTGTGTCCGGGATTTATAATGCAAAAAATCCGGTCTAAATCCAAAATTTCAAAATAGTGTTTTCCAAGGCTATAGTCTTGGTGGTTTTCCAAAAAATGTCAAAATTTTCGAAATTTCAAAAACTGCAAAAATACACTCTAGAGGGTGTGTCCGGGATTTATAATGCAAAAAATCCGGTCTAAATCCAAAATTTCAAAATAGTGTTTTCCAAGGCTATAGTCTTGGTGGTTTTCCAAAAAATGTCAAAATTTTCGAAATTTCAAAAACTGCAAAAATACTATCTAGAGGGTGTGTCCGGGATTTATAATGCAAAAAATCCGGTCTAAATCCAAAATTTCAAAATAGTGTTTTCCAAGGCTATAGTCTTGGTGGTTTTCCAAAAAATGTCCAAATTTTCGAAATTTCAAAAACTGCAAAAATACTATCTAGAGGGTGTGTCCGGGATTTATAATGCAAAAAATCCGGTCTAAATCCAAAATTTCAAAATAGTGTTTTCCAAGGCTATAGTCTTGGTGGTTTTCCAAAAAATGTCAAAATTTTCGAAATTTCAAAAACTGCATAAATACTATCTAGAGGGTGTGTCCGGATTTTATAATGCAAAAAATCCGGTCTAAATCCAAAATTTCAAAATAGTGTTTCAAAGAAAGAAAGGAAG
>JASPKZ010008320.1:0-127500 GCA_030220185.1 Diploptera punctata
CCCAAACCATAACAGATACATCAAATTAATGTACAAAGAATTGAATATCTAAAAAAAAATCTTCAAAAAAGCCCGCGATTTGTCTGTCTTTTGCGGATAACTCATAACAACATTTTTGTCTTTCAGCTCATTGATGCCAAGAAGATTGGGATAAGTAGATTCAGGTATTAAAATATAAAATTATGGAATATTCATCTGAAAGGTCCGTCTCCTCAACTTAATTAATTATTTAACTGTAGCGCTTTCGTGGACTTGTCCCATCATCGGCAGGATTCAAAACTGGTGTTGGTTAGTAATTCTTTTATCCTCGAAATTGTGTGATTTGTTGTTATGTTTTAGATTTGTGTTGCATGGCCTTTAATTTAGTTAGCTTCTTTTTCATTGTTTCATATCCTGAATGAATTAAATATGTCTTTTTTTTATCTTATAGGATACATAGGGATCGTACATAGTTAATTAATTGTGTTGCATACATTGCGACGAATCAGACCGCATGCTATTGTACTCAATTATATCAATAAGTTTTTTTTTTTTTATAGAATTTGTGTTCTGTGGGCCGCGGTGGATTAGTGGTTACGTTCCTTTTTCTCTGGTCCCGAGAGTCGCGAGTTCAAACCCGGCCGGTGTCGATGATTTTTTTTTTAGGATGGAAAAATCCAATAAACAATCCTCTGGGACGGACTTTAAGCCGTGAGTCGTAAGATTTTCAGGCTCGTAAAAGATCCTTAAGCCTGAATAAAGAAGTCTCTGTTCAAAATTCAACTGACGTTCATCCATCCAGGTATTGCCTTAATTGCTTAATAGATGTATCATTGAGGCGATGTGCTAACCACGACAGTTGTTGACATCTGTAGGTAAATAGACTAACGAAATTAGCTTGTTTAGAAATTCTTACTATCCCTCGCGGGAGGTATGGGGTATATGCAGATACATATACATGTATACCATGTAGCTTACTCCGTCTTCTTCTTCTTCTTCTTCTTCTTCCTCGTAACGGTTTAGGCTTATTTACTAGCCTGTTCCGGCTCCAAATAGCTAATTTTTCTTTGGTCTTCCCAAGCTTCTTCTTTCTCGTGGTGAATAGTTGTATGCTGCTTTTGGTATTCTGTTCTCAGTCATCCTTAAAAATGTTCTTTCCAGTTTTTTTCCGTATTTCACTATTGTTATGTTTAATTCCTCTACTTCGTTTTGTCCAAATTTATCCATAATCCTCATTTTTCATGTTCTCCTTCAGTATTCTTGTCATGTACTCTAAATCTAGGTAATATTCAGCCATCAGTAGCTGATCATCAGCAAATAGCAACGAATAAATTATATCTTATTCTACCTTATTCCTATAGGTGAACATTTGTTTTTCCATTAGGTTAAAACGTTTTGTAGATATATTTTGAATAAATTCGGAGATAAAAAACATCCTTGTATTAAACCTTTACTAACTCCGAAACCTGATGTAAAATGTTTACCCATTAATTCAGTTAATTTAATTTTGTCCATCCCTGTAGCGTCGCAGCGTGCCCTGGTTCGATTCCCCGTCGGGACAAGTTTCTTGGGCGATGTTTTTTTAGGGATTTTTTCACCTATAAGACAAATATCAGGAAACTTTAAGGCCCAAACGGTCCCCAAACATCATATGGCCATAATAATAATCATATTCGCCTAGTTTAGTTTGAATGTGTGTATGAATGGTGTGTTTCGTCTTAATGTTGTGTTATCTCGGAGAAGGCCCTGACATTGAACTGGTCACTCATTGGGGGTTGCCCTCAATGTGGTCAAAAAAAGTATGTGTATGATATACAGTTTAAAATATATTTCCCGATAGGTCGTGCCACTGTAAGGCCTGAGTAGCGTGTGACACGTAAAAGTGCATATAAGGCGAGATGTTAAAATGTGTTAATGACATGGAATTTTAATTTTACTACTAATATTACTTGTAAGACATCATTACTCAATTTGCATCTGTAATCACTAGGTATTTGTTTCACAATGCCGATGACTTACTCGTACTGGTATTGAATGTACTGGAGCGATCAGAGGGGGGTAATATAAGGTATATCACATGTCTCTATACTTATCGCGCGATTCTTCTGGAATATTAACATTAAAAAGCAATATAAGGTCATCATCATCTGCATTCATGGATTAGGTCTGTTGACCCGTTCCGACTTCAGCCCATCTCTTTCTAGGTCTGCCCACATCTCGGGTGCCTTTATGTTTGTATTTTGTTATTTGTTTTGGATATCTATCTTCATTCATTCTGTCTATGTGTTGCTTCCATTTTTGTCTATATGTGTCTATTTTATCAGTTATTGCAAATATTTCAAGTTCCTGTCTTATTTCTGTCTTCCTTAGTGCACCCTTTAACAGATCTCAAACATTTCATTTCTGCCGCCGTTATCCTACTTAGATCTTGTTTTTTATGTATCCAGGCTTCTGATCCATAGAGCAGTACCGGTACTGCCAACATTTTATAAAATTTCAATTGGGTCTCTCTTGTTGTTTTGTTATTTAGTGATCGTTTTATCGTACCACATATTCCCTGGAATTTTGCTATTTTATTATTTATATCATTATCATAATTAAATGAAATGTCACATCCTAGATAATTCAGATGGTTCACCTGTTCTATGATTTTTGTTTCCTATTACTATTTTCGATCTGATTTGTTTTTTCCCTTGGAATGCCATTACCTTAGTTTTTTCTATGGATATTTTGAGATTATATTGTTCACATATATTATGTAGTTTAAAAATATTCCTTTGAAGTTCGTCTTCTGTATTTGCTATTATTACCTGGTCATCAGCGTATAATAATGTTTTCAAGTAGTGTGTTTTATCTAATTTTATTCCTTTATTTGTTTCTTCGTTCCATTTTTCTATTATATCATTGATGTATAGGTTAAAAAAACTGGAGAGATACTGCATCCTTGTTTAACTCCTTGATTAGTATGAATTTTATTTTTACTTACTTCATTTCTAGTTTTTATAACAAAATTTGTGTTCCAGTACAAACTCTTTATAGCTGCTATTAAGTGTTTTCGGAATTCCTTTTTCTTTTAAAATTGCCCAGAGTTTTCCTCTGTCTACTTTATCAAATGCCTTGACAAAATCAATAAAAGCTATGTGTGTTTCCTTGTTATATTCTCTTCTTTTGTTTATAAATTATTTTATCGTAAATATATTATCCATACATGAACGCCCTGGTCTGAATCCACTTTGTTCTTCTGTTAACATTACCTCTGCTATTTGTTTTAACCTAAATGTTAAGATTCTTGAGTATATTTTATAGCCTGCAGTTAAAATGCTTATTCCTCTGTAGTTGTTGCAGTCATTACGTTCTCCTTTCTTAAAAATAGATTGTACTATTGCTGTTGTCCAGGTTTCTGGTATTGTTGCTTGTTTCCAACATAAATTTAAAAAAATGTAATAATCTCAGTTTAAAAAAAATCCTCCATATTTTATTAATTCCATATTAATTCCGTCTATTCCAGCTGCCTTTCTGTTTTTTGTTGTTTTCAGTACTTCTTCTAATTCTTCCATTGTTATCATATCTATTCCTATCTCACACTCATATATGTTACCTTTAGTTGTTTTATTTTCATTATACCACAGTTTTTTATAATGTTCTTCCCATTGTTTCTCCTCAATTGCATTGTTCTGTATTGTATCCTTTTTTTTGTTTATTGCAATATAAGGTGCATAATAAAATAAAATACACTTAGGCTGTGCATTGCTTACGAGGTAATGAAACGTTTTAAGACAAAGATAGCCCTATCGCATGCACATTTGTTTTCGTTTTGGATGTTATTTCACTACACATAAGAACAGGTACGTGCAATTTCAACTACCGACATACTCTACAATAACTCCACTTCTTTGCTAAATGAAACGTTGTTTACTGCGTCGGTCTTTCTACATGACAGAGCTATATTCATAGCCCGGTAGATATGCAGCTATATGATACATCGCATCCCACCCCCTCGCGCGCATTTTCGTACAGTCTATACCAATACATGTAAGCCTTCGACGATGTCCGTCGCTGTGGCGTAGTCGGTAGAGTCTCTACCTTCCATTCCGGTGACCCGGGTTCGATTCCTGGCGGGGTAGGAGATTTAAAATCTCCACCTTGGGATTGGGTGTGTGTGTGTGTCCTGTCCTTGTGTCTCTGTGATAATTAAAAGAAAGTTAACAAACAGGTAAAAAACAAAGAAAAAGGTAAAACAATAAGGAAAACCAGTATAAACGAAAAAAAAAAGAAGAAAACATTGTGGAACAGATTCCACTCACTGTTAATACTAAAGACTTGTTTTAAATTTGAAAATGTTTTCTCAACGCTAACTTGAATTGGTGGACTTCCATGAATAACAAGCACCAATTTATGAAGTATGCTCAATTCTGGAAATGCATGCTATTACGCATTACAGGGACTCTTGTCTTCCCAACTTCGAACCCGGGCCCGCTGCGTGACAAGGCAGCACGCTATCTGGAGATAACAGCTGTAGACACCAGATATATAAAAAAACAGTTAATTTTCATAGACTGCGATAGACAGGGCATGTGGCACGAATGCGAAATTAAAGAGAGGCATGGGAGCTCCTTGTATGAAAATCAGAAGGAAAGTGCCAAATAGGTAGGTCAAAATGAGGTGGGAGAATAACATTGATCATGATTTGTGGGAAATAGATTATACAGGAGATGATTGGAAAATATTGGCACAGGATTGGAATGTGTAGAGAGTTATGTCCGGGCAGCCATGACCTGCAGGTACGATAGCGCCAATGTGTTATTCAATGTCAACAGATGCAAACAACATGTACGTTTTACGTAAGAACGGAAACAGGATTAAAAAAAGTTCACGTCTCACAAATGATAATGACACATTTGAAGGTTAACATTTCCCGCCGAGCGGTCAGTTGGTGTTTATTGATTTACCTGGTAACCCAGGCAGCGCGTGGCAGTCTGGGAGATGTGCTTGTTATCTCTCCATCTTTTTCTCGCGGGATGGGGAAACCATTTTGCAAATGCTACTAAACCGCTACCGACTTTCTGAAGAGAGGTAAAAATTATAACTAACTCACTGGTATTATCAAACCCTTAGCTTCACAGCAGCGCTGACATAATCTCTCCATATATCCCTACTTACTTACTTACTCACTGGCACTATCGAACCCGTAGGTTCATGGCCGCGCGGACATAAGCTCTCTATACATCCCTATCCTGAGCTAATGATTTCCAATCATTCCCTGTATAATCTACTTCCCTCAAATCATAGTTAATGTTGTTCTCCCACCTCATTCTTGGTCTACCAACTGGGCGTTCTCTCTGGCTTTCCTACAAGAAGCTTCCATGCACGTCTTTCATTCCCCATACGCGCAACATGTCCTGCCCATCGCAGTCTACGAGACTTAACTGTTCTTATTATATCTGGCTTCCTATAAAGATCATGTAGTTCATTGTTCTCCATGCCTGTCTGTTCATCTCTCTTTAGTCCAAAAATTTTCCTAAGTACTTTATTCTCAAATACTCGTAATCTCCTTTCCTCCCTTAAAGTAAGAGTCCATTTCAATCATCCCGTGTATAATTATTTTTATGAAATCATGATTTAATGTTATTCTCCCATCTTATTCTTGGTCTGAATCAAAATGAAATTTGTAAAGAAATTAAATTTAGAAAATGGAAATGGGTTGATCATGTGTTAAGAAGAGAGAATGATAACATCACAATGATGACATTTGATTGGAACCCCCAAGGATTGAGAAGGCGAAGAGGAAGACCTAGGGGAACATGGAGTAATATCATTAGGGAGTAAGTTGAACAGGCTGGGATGAGTTGGAATGAAATTAAGGAATTGGCAAGCTTTTATCAAGACCCTATGCTTAGTCAGTGGAGTGACCAGGGCTACTATTTCATTCTTGGCCTACTAATGGGTCTTTCCCTCTGGTTTTCCCACAAGTATCTTCCATGCACCTCTTTTATTCCCAATTCGTGCTACATATGCTGTTCATCGCAGTCTACGAGACTTAACTGTTATTATTATATCTGGTTTTCTATAAAGACCATGAAGCTCGCTGTTATGTAGTGTTCTCCATTCGCCAGTTTGTTCATCTATTTTTATAAGAACAGTTAAGTCTCGTAGACTGCGATGGACAGGTCATGTGGCATGGATGGGGAATGAATGAGGGGCAAGAGAGCTTATTGTAGAAAAACCAGAGGGAAAACACCCAGTTGGTAGACCAAGAATTAAGTGGGAGATTAACATTGACCATGATTTGTGGGAAATAGAGTATACTGGATATGATTGGAAAACATTAGCTCAGGATTGGGATATGTGGAGAGCTTATGTCCGCGCTGCTATGAACTTACGGGTTCATAGTGCTAGTGAGTGAGATATGTAGTTCATTTCTCTTTGGTACAAAACATTTCCTAAGAACTTTATTCTCAAATACTCGTAATATTTTCTCTTCCCTTAAAGTAAGAGACCGTGTTTCACATCCATATAATATAACTGGAGGAATATCACTTTTATTTACTTTCAGTTTAATGGTCTTTAGATAAGTTGGGACAAGAGTCCCTGTAATACATAATAGCGTGCACTTCCAGAATTGAGCTTATATTTAATTTATCTACGTTAAATGTTTGAAGAAAAATAAAAATGAAGCGAACACCAAATTAAACAACCATCATTTTTAACTTTATTGACAGATACAAAGATTTTCAGTCTGAAGCTTACATTTTACATCGAAGTTCAACAAAGCATGCTGAAAGAAGAAAAATAACAGTTTATTGCTGAAAAAATGACACTGTTCACAAGGGGACAAATTAGTTCGTTCGAATTTGTAAATTAGGCGAGTTTTACATTTTTGTCATTAGACTAAACATAGTTTCAGAGCTAGTTTTTAAATTTTTTTATTGGTATTTAATAGGTTTTTAGTATACAGTATACAGCATCTTCCTGTGCCCAATATTAAGTTTTGATTCTCTTCCTCCATTCATCTCTATCCTTCCAGTCACCATCCTGCAGTCCCCTGCCCTTCATCAAATTCATAATTCCCTTTGTCCATGTCTTTTTAGGTCTTTATCTTCTTTTTCTCCCATTTGGAACCCACTCAGAACTCCTAACTGGCAATCTATCTTCTTTCATCCTCTTCTCGTGTACAAACCATTGTAATTGTTTATTTTTCACAAATTGTAAAATTGTTTCGTTGAAGTTAATTTTTTTTTTCAGATAATACGGTTTCTGAACCTAATTTAGAGCATCGTGCAGATCTTCTTAAAAAATCAATTTATGTAGATTGCAATTTTTACAATAATTTGGCATTTATAGTCCACGTTTTTGCTCCATAGGCCATTAAACTTCTTACTATTGATTTATAAAAATGGATTTTAGTTTCTTTGAATGTCTGTTTATCCCACAAAATTCCATTCAACATTGCTACTGCAGATCGACCGTTAACTATTATTTTTGTTTTTGCTAATTATTTAAAGATAATACTTTTTGGGGGTCGATCCAGCAATCTTATACTCGGTGTTCCCTGGATAATATTAATAGGCTAGGATCCAATTTACCTATTACTAAATTTTTTGACCCAGGATCCAATTTTCCTGTTACTAACTTATTGTTCCAGGAACCAATTTAACTATTACTACCTTCTTTTGACCCAGGACCCAATTTACCTATTACCAACATTTTTTGTTGGCCCAGGACTCAGTCCATCGATTACTAACTTTTTTGGCCCAGGACCCAATTTACCTATTACTAACCTTTTTCGGCCCAGGACTCAATCCATCGATTACTAACTTTTTTGACCCAGAATCCAATTTATCTACTACGAAACTTTTTGGCCCAGGACACAATTTATCTATTACTAACTTTTTTTGGCCCATAACTCAATTTATCTATCGCTAACCTTTTTTGGCCCAGGACGCAATTTATCTATTAATAACATTTTTTGGCCCAGAATCAATTTATCTATCACTAACCTTTTGGCCTAGGACTCAATTTATCTATTACTAAAAATTTTTTGGCCTCTAACCAATTTATCTATCACTGACCTTTTTGGCCCAGGATACAATTTCTCTATTACTAACAATTTTTTGGCCCAGAACCAATTTATCTAACACTAACCTTTTTGGCCCAGGACACAATTTATCTATTACTAACATTTTTTGGCCCAGAATGCAATTTATCTATCACCCCTAACCTTTTTGGCCCAGGACACAATTTATCTATTACTAATATTTTTTGGCTCAGAACCCAATTTATCTATCACTAATCTTTTTTGGTCCAGGACACAATTGATCTATCACTAACCTTTTTGGCCCAGGCCACAATTTATCTGTTACTAACATTTTTTTGCCCAGAACCCAATTTATCTCTCACTAACCTTTTTGGCCCAGGGCTCAATTGATCTATTCCTAACATTTTAGGCCCAGGGCCCAATTTACCCATCACTGGGCTCAATTTACCTATTATTAGTATTTTTTTTTCACCCAGCATCCAATTGATCTATTATTAACATTTTTTGGCCCAGAACCCAATTTATCTATTACTAATATGTTTTGGCCCAAACCCCAATTCACCTATTACTAACCTTTTTTGATCCAGGACCCATTTTCGTCTAGTGACCCAACTTACCGTATTTACTAGGATCGGGGCACAGTTTACTGAAACCGCCACCAGACTCGATAGTTGTAGTGAGTTACTGTAGTAATTAGTGAAGGCATTACATAAGAGATTGTGAAAAATACTCTTATCATTGTAACTTGCCAGTAAATTATTAGTTATTTACACTTGTATATAGCGAAATTTTAACGGCTGTTCTGTAAAATTCACTTTTTACATAAATGAACGTTCTTGTATTTTTTTTTGGACCTATAAAACATGAATGAGGTGCACAAAGAAATTAAATATAGGCTCAATTCTCTTATGCATTAGAGGGACTCTTGTCGTTCCAACTTCTCTCAAAAAATGTTATTTTTTAATCAATGTCTCCAGATATTCTGTCCTGGCATGACGTACTTGTAACCCACTTCTGAGGTTGGGGCGCCTCGAAGGCGGGGTTACACTGCTCCGATGATATGAAATGTGATGATGGTGACAATGATGTGCCAGGAGAACCCTTAAACTAAACTTAATCTAATGAGGCGAATATGATAATGATGATGTGGTCAGATGGTGTTCGGGGACCGTTTGGGCATTAATTTTTCCATGACATTTGTCTTAAAAGTGAGAAAAAAACTCCGAAAAAAACCTCATCCAGGAAACTTGTCCCGACGGAGATCGAAATCGGGCCGACTGCGTGACACGTGACAAGGCGGTACGCTACCTCGAGAACACAGCTGTTCACTTCTTAAAAAAAACTAAAAATATAAAAAAAAACTGTTATTCTCCCAGTTACATTATATGGATGTGAAACATGGACTCCTACTTTAAAGGAGGAGAAAAGGTTATAAGTTTTTAAAAATAAAATTCTTAAGAAAACTTTTGGACAAAAGGGAGAAAATCAGATAGGTGAATGGAGAAAACTACATAACAGTGAGCTACGTGACATTTATAGGAAACCAGATGTAATAACAGTTAAGTCTCGTTGACTACTTTGGACAGGACAAGTAGCACGAATGAGAAATGAAAGAGAGTAAAAGTGCCCTGTAAGTAGACGAAGAACGAGGTGGGAGAATAACATTAACCTTGATTAGAGAGAAGTAGAATATACAGGGGATGATTTAAAAAAACTTAGGATGGGGATGTTTGGAGAGCTTATGTCCGCGTGGCCATGAACCTTCGGGTTCCTTGTGCCAGTGAGTTAGAACATAACCAGGCATGTACCGGTATACATTTTTGCTGTCTATTGAATAGGATCGTTGAAGATCTGTATTTTTTTTTCAAAAAAAATATTTTCATAAGAACAACCTCAATAGCTTCTTTCCTTGGGAATTGGCTAAAAATTGACATTAAATCTAATACTAAAACATTTATTGGCAGTGGATCAAAATTCAGGCATTACTTAAAAAAATCCAAGTGCATGCAGTCATGTCGAATTAATACTTCTGTTTAGATTGTTGATGTATATTAGAAATGTTATGTACCTGATTTGTGGGCAGGTCGACACGGAAGTCACCGGCTGCAAAGTAGTTTGATGAGCCCCATGTTTATTGGATATTCTTCATCTGTTCATTTTAACAAACATTTGCTACAGAATTAGTTCCATTTTGTAACGTTCCAATCGCCACTAGTATATGTATTTTTCAGTTCACACGCCAGGGTGCAGTCTAATGCAGCCGTGCCAACAATTAGTTACCTATGTTGTGTGTAGATGTCCTGCAGTGTATTTGTGCCGCGTATTTGAATGTGTCATTTAAAAAAATATATACCTCGGATTTCTAGGTTCTAAAATTTTAGTTTAGGTGCCTAGAATAAATTCTGATCACATGCAAAATCTTATATATATAAAAATTAATGTTTATTTGTTTGTTTGTTTGTTTGTTTGTTCGTACTTAATGCGCGGCCATACCGTTGATCCGATTGTGATGGGGTTTTTTTGCAAAATGTTCAGGCGGTTCTCGGGATGAACATAGGCTATAAGAGAGTTGTGATCCTCAACTCCTACATCCTTAAAAGTCGCCATTTGTAGTGGAAAACGTGAACAAAGTAGCTCTTTGGACGCTTAAATGGCTTACGCTGCATAAACCATAACAAATACACAAAATTAATGTACACAGAATTGAATATCTCAAAAAGCTCTAAAAAAAGTCCGCGACAGCATATGTTTATCTCTTACGGATAACTCACAAAAACCCTTTTTGTCCCTTATCTCTTACGGATCACTCACAATAACCATTTTTGTCTTTAATCGATACAAAGAGTCTCGCGCCGTAGCCTAGCGGTTAAGGCAAGACGTCTTGGCGCAGAAGTACGGGACTTATGCTGGTTCGAGTCTCTACGGGGGAAGACATTTTTCTCATGGAATTTCGGTCAGTATGGGACCGGTACACAGTGGGTCAGAAATGAAATCTAGCTGAAAAAAAAAACTGTTTTGACTCACTCTCATCAATTTATCTCTTTTTTTTTTACTCTAATATAATTGTTATATGACGGTTGAATTGAACGTCTGCCGGGTACACTAGTAGGTTATAAAATATATATTTTAGGCAGATTCATGCTTACTAATTTTAGTATGCATTTATACATTAAAAATATATTATTCATTATTATTATTATTATTATTATTATTATTATTATTATTATTATTACCACCCGTGTGGGGTTGTTAGTCCCCCATTGGGCGTCTCCCCAGGTGGTGAATAGGGAAATGCTTTCCAAATATGGGTGGTATCTTTACTTACTCACTGGCACTATCGAACCCGTAGGTTCATGGCCGCGCGGACATAAGCTCTCCAAACATCCCTATCCTGAGCTAATGCTTTCCAATCATTCCCTGTATAATCTACTTCCTTCAAATGATAGTTAATGTTATTCTCCCACCTCATTCTTGGTCTACCAACTGGGCGTTTTCCCTCTGGGTTTCCTACAAGAAGCTTCCACGCACGTCTTTCATTCCTCATACGTGCCACATGTCCTGCCCATAGCAGTCTACGAGACTTAACTGTTCTTATTATATCTGACTTCCTATAAAGACCATGTAGTTCATTGTTATGTAGTCGATATGGGTGGTATCGAGGAAATGAAATAACCGAGACAAACCAAACTAACAGCTACTGCCTTGTAGTTCAGTGTTGATTCACTAAAGGCTACAGGAAGACAATCTTGATTACAAATTACCTGGTTCTCCAGGTTGGGGGTTGTAGCAATGGGCCAGCTCCTGATTCTACTGAATAATGTACAATGCTAAAAAACCTAAATAGAAGAATGCCGGACGGAATTACCTACACAGAACGAAGAAAACTATATTTCAAGTTCTGTTACAAAACATTTTATTATATGGGTCCGAAACCTGGACAGTAAGTAGAAAACAAGCCAACAAGCTGTTAGCAGTAGAAATGGATTTTTGGAGGCGATCGACAAGAATTTCAAGAAGGGATAAGGTCAGAAACAGCACAATATGGGAAATTATGAAAGTTTAAAAAAAAAACATATTAGGAAGAATAGAAGAAAAATGTTTGAAATGGTATGGACACCTCATAAGAATGGAAGAAGAGAGAATACCAAAGAAGATCCTTAATTGGAAAGCTAATTGAAGAAATGGAAGAGACAGGCCTTGAGAACGATGGATGGATGGATGGAGTGAAGAGAAGTATGGAAGCTAGAGATTTGAGAGGAGAAGATGCATTAGACAGAAACCTCTGGCGACACATCACTCTGGGTTGAAGGAGAAACACTGTATTGTGGAATAATCCTGAAAAATATTATTATTTTTTATTAACTGACAAAGTTTCAAATTTATTAATTATATTAAATATCCATCCATCCATAGTAATTCTGCCCGAGGGCAGGTCTTTCACTTCAGTCATAGCATTTTCATTCTATGCTTTGGAGCTTTACTAGGGAATTGTAGGTCTGGTTGCAGTGATGGACAAAAGAAGCAAATGAAGCGTACCAATCGTTTCTCATTTGTTTTCAAACATCGCCGTTTACTTTTAAATATATAAATATTTTAAAATAACTATATTTAAATAATGATTTGTGTGTAAACAGCTTAATTTTATTCGTTAAATAGTCCTAACAAATGCCACTCTTGATTTCCAAATTATCTAGATAAATTCACTCCTCACTTCGTGAGTCTTGAATTTATCGATAATTTGGAAATCACTCGTGGCATTACTTATGATAACTATGTAACATCTCATTTGAAAATAAAGTCAATGTGTCTCTTAAATTTCAAGCAGTAGCCCATTTAAAAAAGGGTATCGTATTAGGTCACTTTACCCTACTGCTGATGGTTGAGGACAACTTAGATTTCAGGTACTATTTTACATTTCTTAAAATTTGTAATAATTGTAATAAAATAAAATTTTCTTCAATTAAATCCATCAGATGACCGTATTGTGATGCAAATATTTTATTCTCATTTAATATACATTTTCGCCCCAATCCGCCTTTCACTCCTACATAGAAACTCGTGTCAATGATTTTTAGGAAAAAAAAAAAGTCTTTAAACCGCGAGTCTCGAGTCTCAAGAGATTTTCGGGCTCGTAAAAGAATCACAAGCTTGAATAAATGGCCTCTGAGCAAAATTTACCGACCTTCATCCAATAGTTTCCTCAACTCGTTATTTTATTTAGCAGGTTTCACAATAATTCACATGATCATCCTGCGCCCAATTAATCTACTGTCATTCTCCTCCACATCTCTCTGCCATTCCAATCTCGAACGTGCAATCCTTTTCCCTCATGCTGTCCAAATCACCATCAATCCACGTTATTTTTGGCCGTTTTCTTATTCTTCTTCTACCAAGTGACACCCAATCTAGTATTCTTCTTGATAATATGTCTTCTGCCATTCTTTTTACATGACCATTTATATTTATACGTATTGTATTTTGTTGATAAGTTAGGAAGCTAAGTTACCGAACTGTTAGGCCAATAAAATGTTATGGATTTCCTGGTGGCTAAATTACGGTAGGCGGGTAATGGCGCATAGCGAAATGAGACTGCTTTCAGACTTTCTAGGTCTCCGAGGTATTTGGTATTCTCTCGCCGCGCCGTACAAATCATGAAATCGACTCACTCATGAATACTACATTCTTCAGCTTATTTAGAATATCCCAACACTGTATTGTTTTTATAGCAGGGGATGAAAACTACATAACAGTGAGCTACATGATCTTTATGGGAAACCAGATATAATAAGAACAGTTAAGTCTCGTAGACTGCGATGGGCAGGACATGTAGCACTAATGGAGGAATGAAAGAGGATCATAAAAATTCTTGTGGGATAACCAGAGACAAAGAGCCCAGTAAGTAACGCAAGAATGGGGTGGGAGAATAACATTTTCCATGATTTGTATGTATGTTTGTATCCCATACGTTCCGCATGAGGACACGGGTGATCCAAGCCGGTGTTCCTTAACAAGGTTAAATTAGTTACTCTTACTTCCCTACATATGTCAACGAATGACATGGTTAACACATAATCCAATGAAACATCTAGTAGATTTTATTTGGATGACTGAAGTTCATTAAATTTTGCACAGGGGCTTCTTTATTCAGGCTTGTAGTTCTTTTATGAGTACGGAAATATTCATACTCGAGACCGCGGAGGATTGTCCTTTGAGTTCTTTCATCATATTATTATGACCAGACAGGCGAATGGAGAAGACTACTTCCGATTGAGGGTCTTTCCACTTTTCAACGGTTGCCCTTATACCAGCCGGCTGCTGGCCCTTCACTTCCACATGTGTCAATCACAGAGGTAGATGATCAACAGCCAGTGTAGGGGTGACATGTGGTTAGCATGTCGAGTCCCCCAGCCGTTATAGCTGGTTCCTCAACCTGGAGCCGCTACTTATTGTAGCTACCCAATTGCCTCACGATGCTGGGTGGGCACCGGTCCCATACTGGCCGAAATACCATGAGAAAATTTCTTCCCCCATGGAGACTCGAACCAGCGCAAGTCCCGTAGCTCTGCGCCAAGGCTTCCTACCTTAACCGCTCGGCTACGGCGCGGGACAGAAGACTACTTAACAATGGTTTTATAAGAAACCAGATATAATACAGTCAAATCTCGTAAACTGCGATAAACGGGACATGACACGATTGGGGAATGAAAGAGGGGTATGGAATATATGTACAGGAAAAAGAGAGGGGAAGCGCCCAGTAGGTAGGCCAAGAATGAGGTGGGAGAATAGTATTAACATGATTTGAGGGACGATGGTTATATAAGTGATTATTGGAAAACATTAGATGTGGTTAGGAATGTATGGAGAGCTTATGTCCGCGCGGGGATGAATCTAGGGTTCCATAATGCCAATTAGTTTAGCCGGTGGAATCGGACTTCCCAGTAAATTAAGATATAATTTGCATACTGTGTAAGAGTTATGATATATTAACGAAGAAGAAGAAAAGGAACATAACGTAATGAAGGAGTGAATGATATACATTTTTCATAATTAATGCCACGAGTGATTTTCAATTTGTCTAGAGGATTTGGATATCAAGAGTGGCATTTGGTAGGAGTATTTAACGAATAAAATTCAGCTGTTTACTCACAAATAATTATTTAAATGTAGTCATTTTAAAATATTTATATAAAACGGCGATGTTTGAAAACAAATGAGAAATGTTTGGTTATGTTTCATTTGTTCAACCACTGCAAGTAGATCATATTATTTATTGCCAAATAGGATTGCAATATTGCCAAATAAGATTGCAATATTGGAGGGAAAAAAAAAAAAGAAATACACGAAACTGTATATTATAACCAACATTATAGGTTATTAATTATTTTTTTAGGAAACAACTTAGTAAAATCATTGTTTAGAAATACATTAATAATTATTGAACATACAATTATCAAATGTGTCGTTCGAAGGAATCTGTTCATTATTAAATTTGCTATATTCAACGTATTTGTTGGAGAGTCAGTCACTGCAAAATAATGCTCTGACCTGTTCAGAATATTAAAAAGGACGAGCTTTCTTTATTTTGGTAAACATAATTCGATAAATATTGAGGTGAAACACGACTGCCATTGATTAAAACAAAATTCATTGAAACGTGATTGGTTATTGATTCCCATTTGGGGCATCAGTCAAGCTAAGTTCCTGCTGTACTGTAAACACACTTGCATAAGATCATCATTATCATCGACATCAGGGTTTAGACCTTTTGGTCTGTTCCGGCGTAAAACTGGCCACGCCATCTCATCATAGGTCTGCCAACACTTCTTTTACCTATAGAATTATAATTCAGGATGGCTTTTGCTATTCTAGTTGGTGACATGTGCTGAACTCTCCAATTAGTCCTATATTCCAAATTCTGCACACATATTTACCAAGTTATTTAACAACACGTTTTCAAAATTTATCGGCTCATCACAACTTAGGAACAAGATCACAAGACTCTTCTTTACTTTTGATACCACGGCACAGGACATGTCTATACTCTGAATCTTACACTATATCTATGACTAGAGCATGGGACTCACTTCCCAGTCATGTCAGGGACTGTCAATCGCTATTATTATTTATATCCAAATTAACTGATATCTTAAGTTGGACACAATGAAAATATTAACTGCATAACTTGGGTTCGCCACTGGCTAAGAAGAAACTGCATGCTGAAGGATGCTCTAGAAGGAATGGTCAACGGAAAGAAAGTTAGAGGCAGAAAAATACATCAGATAATAGACAATATTAAAATAAATGGTTTGTATGCAGATACAAAAGGAAAGCTGAGTTAAGGAAAGAGTGGAGAATGCTGAGTTTGCAGTGAAATACCTGCTCTTGAGCAAAACATTATGAATGAAACAACTCTATACAGCATTCTATAAATAATCATGTAGGAAGCTACTTTATTTTATATCATTATAATTGTACTATATCCCATGTTTGTATTAGTATTAGCTAGAATTAGATCACATCATCATTGTATTTTGTCTTCTTCTTCTTCTCCACTTCCTGGTTTAGGCAAGAGTTGCCTGTTTCATCTTCACTAATAAATCTAAGACCATCTCTTCCGAGGACGTCCGACATCTCTTCTTCCTCTTGGAAAATAATGGAAGATTTTATTTGTTAATCTACTTTCTTCCATTCTTTCTACATGTTCTTTCCACTGTATCTTGTTGTTAAATATATTGTCTTTTATGGAGTAGATCTGCAGTTCTTCACGGATATTCTCGTTTCTTATCTGGTCCATTCTAGTGCAGCCTTTTACTCTTCTTAAAATTGTATTTTGTTTAGGCTGTATTTTAACAATATCTTAAAATTGTAATAAGTATGTAATTTTTAATAGAATTATTTCTATTAATCGCTGGTTGAGTGGAAGAGAAGGCCTTATGGCCTTAACTCTGCCAGCTAAAATAAATAAATATAAATAATAAATAAATAATAATAATAATAATAATAATAATAATAATAATAATAATAATAATAATAATAATAATAATATTGTCCACCGCTGTGGTCTCGAGGTAGCGTGCTGCCTTGTCACGCAGCGGGCCCGGGTTCGATCCCCGGTCGGGGCAGTTTTTCTGGGTGAGGTTTTTATCGGGTTTTTTCCTCACCTGTAAGACAAATATCAGGAAAACTTTAAGGCCCAAACGGTCCCCGAAATCATGTGGCCATCATCATCATCCTTCACCGGTGTGGAAAGCAACGGGAAGCTACCACACCTACAAATCCCTAGTAAAGCTGCAAGCATAGCATGCAAATGCTATGATTGCAGTGAAGGACCTGCCTTCGGGCAGAATTACTATGGATGGATGTGAAATCGTTAACCAAATTGTTAATGATGTCAATATAAATATTAAAAAAGAGTGGGTGAAAGGGGACACCCTTGTATTACTTCTAGATTGATAATTGATTATTTATTTTCACACTTACGTAAGATATTACTCGGAATTGGTGTATGAATGTGTGGCACACGCTGTATATACCAGTATATATGGAATTGAGTTCACGGATGTTGTTAGGTCTGTGAACATCGGGGGGAGAACGTGTACACGCCCCAGGAGAGATAGAGGGAAGGGACAGATGTGGGTGGAATATACAAGACTTTGTTGATGGACAAGAAGCTCTGATATGGGAATTGGAGGGATCCTGTTTCAAATTATGATAAGGACGGTGTTCACCAATATACTCGCAAATGCAAAGATTACGGCTCGCGGGCGAAGCAATCTGCTACTATCACAGATACGTGTTCTATTTTACATCCAACACAAACGTGCGTGCATACGGTAAAAAAAAAAAAGAACCACTTGGCGTCTTTTAACTAACTCACTGGCACCAACAAACAATAGGTTCATGGTCGCGCGGACTTAAAAAAAGGGTAAAGTGACCCCACTATAAGCCATAGGAGACCCTTCGGTAATAGGAGGTTACGGCTACCACTTTTCCTAGACAATTGACACTTGATGTCAGCCGGGTTATCTGCCCTGCGTGACGGCCGCCTTTACCCCCAGAATAAGCTTATGATATTAATTTACGTTAGAGGCTGAGTTGAACTCAGGGCCATAGTGCCACCAGAAGGTATGCGTCAGTTTAAAAATACCTAAAACCCTTCACAAATCCCTAACCAGAGCTAATGTTTTTCGATAATTCCTTCTATAATCTAGTTCCCTCAATTCATGATTAGTATTATTCTCCCATCTTATTGTTGGTCCACCAACTGGACGTTTTCCTTCAGGTTTTCCCTACAAGGAGTTGCCATGCCTCTCTTTCATTCCCCATTCGTACCAAATGTCCTGCCCTTCGCAGTCTACTAACTAACTAACTAACTAACTAACTAACTAACTAACTAACTAACTAACTAACTAACTAACTAACTAACTAACTAACTAACTAACTAACTAACTAACTAACTAACTAACTAACTAACTAACTAACTAACTAACTAACTAACTAACTAACTAACTAACTAACCCGTAGATTCGTCGTCGAGGACATAAGCTCTCCATACATCCCTATGTCCAGCCAATATTTTCTAATCATCCCCTGTATAATGTACTTCCCTCAAGACATGGTTAATATTATTCTTCCACCTCATTCTTGGTAGAGTAACTAGGCGTTTTTCTTCTAGGTTTCCTTCAAGAATCCCTGTAATGCATGATAGCATGCATTTCGAGAATTGACCCTACGTTTAATTTCCTCATACACCTCATAGGCCTATCAATTTGTAATTGTTGTTCCTAAATATTTGAATCCAGCCTCATATTCAGAATTTCCCTCATTCGTCATCAACTGTCTATTTCCATTATATGATGTATTTCTATGTGTGAACAAATATTTAGTTTTATTGATGTTTACTTCCAGTCCCAATTTCTTAGTGTTACTCAATAGTGTGTGCGTGCTGGCCCTCTCTTCGCTATCACCTAATAATAATACTTCTTTCAGCATAAACTTCTTCTTCTTATACATCATACAATTAGGTCTTTTGACCTGTTTTCACATCAAGTGGGATTTAGTAATTCTTCCCATCTAGTAAATGGGCGTCCAACACTTCTATGTCCTATTAGTTTGTACTTTAGTAATAGCTGAGGAATTCTACCTGTAGCCATTCTTTGAACGTGTTCATACCATTCGTTTCTCATATTCTCAATTCTATTTGTTAAATTAAACTATTTAAGCCCTTTCTAATATCTTCATTTCTTTTTCTGTCCGAAATTGTCACATCTGATACTGAACGCAAGAACTTCATTCATAGAGTTGCTATTTTTCTTCTGTCTGAACGGTTAAGAGTCCAATTTTCACTTGCATATGTTAAGGTCAGTATTATGGTAGGCACCGCCAAAATTTTGTAAAAAAAGTTTTGTATGCTCCTCACTGTTTTCTTTTTCAGTGTCCGTTTTATAGTGCCACACATTCTGTAAAATTTATTTAATTTAGTATTAATGTCTTTCTTCTGGCAGATGTAATGTATTACATTACATCCCAAATAATTAAAATTGTTCACATGTTGTATTATATTGTTATTAATGCTAATTTTACACCTCATTTGGTCTTTCCCATCGAATGCCATTGCTTTCGATTTACTTTTAGAGATTGTCATATTGAATTTCTTTGCTACTTCATTTAATTTATACGCTGCTAATTGTAGATTAGTATCTGAATTACTAAAGATTGTCTAATTGTCTGCAAACAATATGGTATAACATTGTGAGCATAAACTAACAATTTATTAATTCCATTGAGTTGTGGGATTTCTTCAGCCTCTAAAGATTCGATGGCGTGCGCTAGTATAAAATTGAATAGGACTTGTAACCTCCAGCAGTAAGTATAATATTGTTGCACCTTCTCAGCCGCCTATCCACTTTTGTGGGAGGAGGGATGGGTTCCTAAGGGAAGACGAGCGTGTCTGTAGGGGAAGTTACAATTGAAACCTTTTATTATTCATCTGTAACGCAGGGCCGTGATGTAGAGCCTACATTTACTGACAAATCCCGCCCAAGGGATTGCCCTACGTCTTATCACCCTCGATAGTAAATTTGACAATACTCAGGACCCTAAGAATACAAACGGTAAAATATTCTCAACTTCGGAATATAACCAACTAACTCACGGCACTATCGAACACGTTGGTTCATGTCCGTGCGGGCATAATCTTTCCGTATTTCCCTATCCCGAGCCAATGTTTCCCATCATCTCTGTATAAACAATGTCCGTGACGATCTCCTCAAATTATGGTTTATATTGTTCTCCCACCTCATTCTTGGTCTACCAACTGGGCGCTTTTCCCTCTTATTTTACTACAAAAAGCTTCCATGCCACTCTTTCATTCCCAATTTGTGTCACATGTCGTGTCCATCGCAGTCTACGAGACTTAAATGTTCTTATTATATGTGATTTCCCATAAAGATCATGTAGCTCACTTTTATGTAGTCTTCTTCATTCGCCTGTCTGTTCACCTCACTTTGGTCCAAGAGTTTTCCTAAGAATTTTATTCTCAAATACCTGTATTTTTTTCTTCCCTTAAAGTAAGAGTCCATGTTTCGCATGAATATAACTGGGAGAATAACAGTTTTATATATTTTTCGTTTAACGTATTTTCAGATAAGTTGGGGCGACAAGAACCGCTGTAATAAATAATACTACCCGTTTTCTGAATTGAGCCTATGTTTAATTTCTTCCTGCATCTCATTCTTGTTTGTAATTCTTAGGTATTTGAATTTAGCCACTTCTTCAAAATTTGCCTGATTTGTCATTAACTGCCCATTTCCATTATATAATGTATTCATATATTTAGTTTTATTGATGTTTACTTCCAGTTCCAATTTCTTAATGTTAGTCAATAGTTGCATGTTGGCCCTTAGTATTCCCTTACTTATTAATACTGCATCATCAGCATAAAACAATAGCTTTTTACTAACAAATCTTAACTAACTCACTGGCTCTATCGAACCAGGTTCATAGCCGCGCGGACATAAGCTCTCCACAAAAAAATCCTATCCTGAGCTAATATTTTCCAATCATCCCCTGTATAATCTACTTCCCTCAAATCATGGATTGTTATTCTCCCACCTCATTTTTGGTCTACCAACTGGGCGTTTTCCCTCTGGTTTTCCTACAAGAAGCTTCCATGCACCTCTTTCATCCCCCATACGTGTCACATGTGTTGCCCCTCTCAGTCTACGAGACTCAACTGTTCTTATTATATCAGGCTTCCTATACATCATATAAAGTAAAGTAATCCCACTACAGGCCTCAGGAGACCTTTCGGGTAGTAGGAGGTTAAGGCTCCCACTTTTTCTGGACAATCGGCACTTGATGTCAGCTGGGTTGTCAGCCTACCCCAGAACAAGCGTCTGGTACTCATTTCCGTTAGAGGCTGAGTCGACCACAGGGCCATAGTGCCACCAGAAGGTTTGGGTCAGTTTAAAAATCCTGACCCCACCGGGACTCGAACCCTCGACCTTCTGTCTTGTAGCGCAGTGCCTTAACCACTACGCTACGGCGTGCATATCATATAGTTTACTATAATGTAGTTTCCTCCTTCTACTTGTGTGTTCATCTCTTTTTGACCCAACATTTTCCTTCTTCTTCTTCTTCTTCTTCTTCTTCTTCGACTTTCCCCCACTTATAGGTTTGCCGCTTCAGTTTCCATGTATCTCTATCATTCCAATCTCCCTCTTCCAAATTCCTATCATCAATTATAGTTCTGACGTAGGTTTTCCATTTCCATCTTGGTCTGCCACGTTTATTTCTTCCAGGGGGTGACCATTGGTATATGTTTTTTGGCCATCTTTCATTTTCCATTCTTTGTACATGGCCATACCATTTAAGCGTTTGATTTTCAATCCTCTTAGCAACAGATGTGGTGACATTCATTTTTCTCCAAAGAAATTCATTTCTTATTTTATCCTGTCTTATTTTTTGGAGGCTTCTTCTAAAATAATCAAATTCAACTGTTCTAATTTTATTCTTTTGTAATTCCGTCAGAGACCAAGTTTCACTTCCATATGACAAAATATTCTGTATTATGCTCTTATAAATTTTCATTTTAGTTTCCTTTGTGATATTTTTGTTCCAAATTATTCCATGTAATGTCTTAGTAGCATTTTTTGCCATTGCAATTTTAGTCTGTACATCTCTCTCACAGGTACCTAAACTTGTAATCATTGACCCAAAATATTAAAAAAATCACACTTTTTTATTTTCCCTGTTTCAAGTGTGAGGTCATCCACATCCTTTCCCAAACACATATATTCTGTTTTCTGTAAATTTATATTCAGTCCCAATTTTTTATATTCTTGCATTAGTTTATTTATCATATATTTCATATCATTTTCCTAAGAACTTTATTCTCAAGACTCGTAATCTTGGTCCAGTAGAGTTGGTAGAGTCCAGTCCAAATCTTAGCCTCATTTATCATATAGGATGCAATGGGACTGAAAGGGATAAATGTTTGGATATTAAAGCAGACTCCCCTAAGAGACCTCACATAAAATTTGTCCTTGACAGTAGTTTTAAAAGTAGCAGAAGAAGTAGGTTAAAATGGTATTATTATACTTTCATTACAATTGATTCTTTCTTTGGCCTTGTGTAACCTGCAGGTAGTTTGTGCAATGCTCGGCAGGTGGCAGACGATGTAGCAAATAACAGTATTTGTCAGCATGGTTTGTTAAGAGGGGCAATGGGTGAAAATTGACAATTTTTGGTTAAAAATAACAATTTCTGCTTTTTTACAGGGAGGAAAAAATAGTACCTTTCTTTACATAATACAAAAGTTTCATAAACCTATGACACTTAGAACATAGTATAATGACATCATATTTAAATGGCTGCGCTATTTAAATCCCATTTATAAGGACTTTAGTTACAATGACTATTTAACTCATGCCCCAAATGGGACTCAATGACCAATCACGTTTCAATGATTTCTGTTTTACAACCAATCAGAGTCGTGTTTCACGAAATATTTATCAGTGTTATAATTACCATATTAAAGAAAGCTCCTCCTTTTTAATATTCTGAACAGGTCTGTCCATTATTTTGCAGTGACTGAGCCTGTGAGAAATACGGCTACCAGATTGTATATATAGTGCATGAATGTCAACACATGCCTAATATAAAACCATTTGTAGCAATTGATTATACCACCAAAAAAAAAGAAACCACTGTTTGCACTTTCTTAAATATATTTTTTCCCAGGTAACAATCCAGAAAAAATATAATTGTCATATTTACTTCATACGACATCAGAAATGAATTAATATACAGTTTGATGTGTTTCATTTTTTCTCCACTAGAGAGCATTCTTGCAATATTGCGTTCCTTTGGCAATAAATAGTATGATCTGGTTGCAGTGATAAACAAAAGAAGCAGATGATGCGTACCTATAGTTTCTCATTTGTTTTCAAACATCGCCGTTTACATTAAATATTTTAAAATAACTATAGTTAAATAATGATTTGTGAGTAAACAGCTTAATTTTATTCGTTAAATAGTCCTAACAAATGCCACTCTTGATTTCCAAATTCTCTAGATAAATTGACTCCTCACTTCGTGAGTTGTGAATTTATCGATAATTTGGAAATCACTCGTGGCATTACTTATGATAATATGCCTTCCTGGTCTGTTAAGGTTAGTATTTTCTTTCATTTTAAATTCTCCTGGTACCGATCAGACTTTTATAGTCTATTTTCAAATTACTATCCTTAACATGCAAGAATTTTTTTTTCATACTTCTATATAAATCGCATTTTATTACATTCAAAATCCATCTTCTCCTATAATTTTTACAAAATGGGTCTGAAATTTTTACAGGATGTTCTGAACACTATAATTAATGACATAAGGTAGTCATAACTTTTATATATTAACAATTTATCAAAATAAAAAAAAAATATGATCTGTATCAAAAATATAAAAAATGAATGTCGAGTATATTAATTTTTTATGTCTCCTAGGAAAATAATGAAAAAATTTAATTGAATATGTTATTATACACACGTTATTGAATCTAATTTTTAAAAAAACATTTTACCTCAGACATGACAATGTAGATAGATTTTGAAAAAAGCGTCTTTTGTTAAAAACTAAAATCTGAATAATGTAAAAACTATTGGTGCTACACGAATGAAACTTAGATAAATTATTATATATGCCAATATGGATATACATACCAAAAATGAAGTTTCTATCTATAAAATTGTGGAGAATAGGAATTTCACCCAACATCCTCCTGAATGTAAGCTAGTAATGTCGCGCCACGGAGTTGCGTACAGTGTGCTCTTAAAGTCCCAGTAAATTTTGTATAATTTTACCAGCTTATCCAAATTATTATATCATTATTTTTATAAATTATTCATTTTGTATATTTTTCCAAGTTTATTAATCTAATTCTACCCTAATTTATTGTTTATTGTATCTAATTTTACCCCAATTTATAACACGTGGTGGACGAAACGGAGCTTGGGCAGGGTTTTCTCGCGGTTTCTTCCCATTTTCCTTTCCCACACTTTCATTCCACCATTTATCAATATTCATATTATCCATTTCGTTTCATTTCGTTAATCTGTCCCTGTGACGATGCGTCAGGCGTGGTCGGCCGGCACCCTTGTCCACAGACCTCTATAAATATAGGTACTTCATCTCATCTCATCCCTCGACCCTACCCTGAGTTGGACACGAGGTGAGGATATTTATTTATATATTTTTATTTCAGTTCCAGAAAAAAGTGGAGATTCTTTACAACATGTAACGCGAAACATTTTTCTCAGTTCCAATCATACACCATGCGCATGCGTCATCAAACGCGAAGCTGTTTACACTATGGAATCATGGGATGCATATTTACACGTTATTTAATGAACCTAAAAGCTAACCTAACGCAATTTAAGCACTCTTACCTGCGAAAGAATGCAACGCCCAAAAATAAATAGTAAGTTCTGAAATTCTGAAGTATATGTGTACACTTAATTATACTCTATGTTGGCTGCACTGGATATCTGTTAAGATCAAAATGGCTGCCAAGTATTCATACTACGTAAGTAGTTAAATATCATAGAAAAATGTATCTAAATAATCGTTAGTAAAAATGTAAAATTGCAAATAGTGGAAAATAATTGAAAAATGGAACACTAAGAATAAAATTTGACAGGAGTTTATGAAATAATTTAAAAAGTCGCGTCAAATGTTGTAAAGAATAGCCAAAAAAGTGACACAAGTTTGGTTAATTAAACATTTCCAGGGAGCACCCTCAGCAGGTCTCAGGAGAGGAGAGGTTTCTACTTGATTGCTATTTTCTAAGGACTAAAATTATACTTAGATTTTACATAAATGGATTTGGTGGAAAATTGTGAAGGGAAGAAGATTTTTTTTATTCCTCCCTTCTACAACGGTAGGGAAGGAGGAGTTTTGTTTAAGTTTTAAGCTGGGAAATTTCTTTGCATAGCAATTAACAAGTCTGTTCTCTAATGCGGAGTTAAATTAGTAGCATTGATCTTGTTCTTATTTTGAGTTGGTTCCTCCCAACTCATGCAGAGGGAGGACGAGCGCGATATTTATGGGGCGGGAGACTTCCCCTAGCAACAACACTTGTCTTGGGATGTCATTTCTTTTTTAAACTCTACTTTGAATAAATTTCAGATCTGTAAACCTATCTCACCCACTGGTACTATCGAACCCGTCGGTTCATGACCACGGGGAAATAAACTCTCCATACATCCCCTTCCTGAGCTAATATTATCCTATTATCTCCTGAATATTTAATTTTCCTATTCATGGTTAATACAGGTAACGGTGATGTTGATGATGATGATGATAATAATAATAATAATAATAACAATAATAACTTAATAATAATAGTAAAAAATAATAACGGTAATAATAATAGTGATAAAACAAGTATTGTAATAATAATAATAATAATAATAATAATAATAATAATAATAATAATAATAATAATAATAATAATAATACTAATAATGGTATAAACATTAAGAAAACAAAGTAACAAACAGTAATAGTAATAATAATATTAATAATAGTAACAAATGGAACAAAGATTAAAACAGTACAATATGTATAGCAGGATTTTAATATCATAATAAATATGAAAGTTAAAGTAATAATCTTATACTTTAAAATTATTTTAATATTTAAATATAACTTAAATAAAGAAAAACATCTAAATAATTAATTGTTGTTCATTGTTGATAAAAAATGTCTCAGTAACAATTAAAGAAATTGGATTACATAACAGTCATTTATAAATAATGCTTTTAACAGTGGTTTAAGTCATTGTTGTCTGAATTATAAAGCTTTCTGTTATAAGTGTAATAAGAACACCCCTGCGTAACGTAATATTTTTAAATAAAATTATACTAAATTCTGATTGGATTGTTAAAACAATTAACTTTTGGATTTAACAAATCAAATTTAACCAATATATAAACCAATATGAGAATTTAACAAATAACATCAATTGATCTTTGTAAGATGTAATTAAAAATCTATAAAATAATTACCTAGTCAATTCAGCATACAACTTTCATCAAGGATAGAAAGCAATAAAAGCTCTCCTGCATAAAATGTGATATTTAATACCAGAAGCAGAAGAATAGTTGTGATTCAAGAAATAGAAAAAGGAAAAGAAAAGAATTTAATGTTAATTGATGGTGATCTTGATGGGAAATTAAATAGTATATAAATGTACAATTATTTCTACAAGAAACAGTTTTCAGTGATTGTGAAGTGTTTTCCTATCCTGTGTACCAACTACCGACCCTAAGACAAGAATCCGGCTCTACCGAAAATAAAACTCAACCTGAACCAGTAATTCTTTTTGGGACACTAATCCTCCAAAATGTTGCTACAACATCGGGCACGAAGAGAGTTAGCTGCTTCAAGATGTCACCACAACATGGGAAAAGAATTATTCTTCATGTGTTAAGTATTTGGGATCAATAATTAAAAAAGTTGGTCATTTGAATTAGAAATCGAAAAAAGAATATTAGAAACAAAGAAAGTTATTGGCATAATTAAATTATATTTTATAGAGTAAGCATATAACCAGCAGGAATTAATTATTAATATATAACACAATTGTGAAGAGTATTTTATTATATGGTGCGGAAACATAGATGTTGAAGTAAATACACAGAAATAAATTATTAGTCACAGAAATGGACTTTTTAAGAAGATTGGCAAGAATATCAAAATTAGATAAATAATACAATAAGAGAAATAATGAATGTAGGAAAGGATATTGTACAAGAGATTGAAGAAGTCCAACTAAGATGGTATGGACACATAATGAGAAGAAGGGACACAGAAACAAACAAAGAAGTATTGAAATGGATACCTCCTGGAAAAGGGGAACGCGGTAGACCAAAGTCAACATGGATAAAGGAAATTCAAGGAAACATGAAGAAGAGAAATATGAAAGAAGCACGCACGCAAGACCGGGAAGTGTGGAAGAAAAAATTGTATATTTTGGTTGAGGATACCTGTGTAAATAACAGAAACAATCCTGAAATAAAACAAAAATAAAAATAGTAATACAATAATAATTATCTTCTTCTTAAGATCTTTCCTTCCCTGGGCCGGGATTAGGACGCTCTCCAATGGGAACTTATTGACCAAGTAAATTTAGTTACGCTCATTTACCCATAGATATCAGCGAGTAATAGGGGTCGGCCTAGCACCTCGATGACGACGATGATGATGATAACAATAATAATAATAATAATAATAATAATAATAATAATAATAATAATAATAATAATAATAATAATAATAATAATAATAATAATAATAAATATATATTTATATTTCCCGTTTTAACAATGTTGATTCATTTTTCCGGCACCAATGATTTGTCTTCAATTTCGCTTTATAATTTTCCTCCATTCGTCTCTATTGAAACACGTTTCTTCCTCTATTTCCCAGTCCTTCAAAGTTTCTCTAATCCCTTGGATCCACGTGAGATTTGGTCGTCCTTTCCTTTTCGTTCCTCATGGTGTCTATTCCATTATTTTTTGGTAATCTTTCATCCTCCATTCGCCTAATATGCCCGTACCATTTTAGTTTATTTTCTTGGATAAATTCTAAAATTGAGTTTTGTACATTCATATTCTCTTTTATAACACCATTTTTAATATTCTCTCTCCTTGATAGCTTAGCAGATATTCTCCAATATGTTCCAATTTTCATATGATAATAATAATAATAATAATAATAATAATAATAATAATAAAAATAAAGCTCTATCCACCGCTGTGGTCTCGGGATAGCGTGCTGCCTTGTCACGCAACGGGCCCGGGTTCGATCCCCGGTCGGGACAGTTTTTCTGGGTGAGGCTTTTATCGGGGTTTTTCCTCACCTGCAAGACAAATGTCAGGAAAACTTTAAGGCACAAACGGTCCCCGAAATCACATGGCCATCGCATTCATCATCATTCATATTCATCTTAGGATTAGGGACTCTGCTGGCGCACCATTATCATCATCATCACCCATCATATCATCGGGGCAACGTAACCCCGCCTTCCAGGTGCCCCAACCTCAGAAGTGGGTTACAAGTACGCCTTGCCAGGAGAGAAACCAGGAATGTCGAAAGACAAACCTGGGGCATTTGAAAAAAAAAAAAAAAGAATAAGGCTCTCGTTTGAATAAGTTCCAAATCTATAAAACTATTATTATTAACTATTGAGATATATTACTCACTGGCATTATTGAACCCGGAGGTTCATGGCCGCGCGGACATAAGCTCTTTATAATCATCCCTATTTTGAGTGAATGTTTTCCAATCATTCCCTGTATCATTCACCTTCTTCCAATCATGGTTGTGGCTAATGTCATTCTCCCAATGAGCGCTATTCTTTATGTCGCTATGTTAAAAACTTTGTCTACTTGGGGATGACTTTGACAATGAATGGAAAATGGACGAGACACATCGAAAATGCAACAATGAGAGCTAGGAGCCGGACAAGCGAAATGCTTACTAATATGTCAAAATTGCGAAACATACCGATGCGTACACTAGAACAGGTTTATTCTTCGACTGTGAGAGCGACCATGCTGTATGGCTCAGAATTATGGGGTTGGGAACGAACGGGGACACTAGATAAAATTCAACCTATGTTTCTTAAGAAAGCGATGAGATTAGCAACGGGGACTTCAAATTGTGGCATACTGAAAGAATTCGGTACATTTTCGGACACAATAAGGGGCAAAATTATGGCTATTAAGTATTGGTTGGACATAATAAACGGGAATCAGGACTCGCTTAGAGCAGAGTGTTACAATGAACAGAAAATGCAGTGTGTTTCGGGAGATTGGGTAATCGGTGTAGAAAGGGGATTGAAGGGCATAGGGATGGGTTGGGTATGGGAGAGGAGTACGCGGAATAATAGAAATGTTTGGAGGACAGTTAAGAAGAGACTAATCGATATAGACAGGCAGTATATAGAAGCAGAGTGTAACCAGAAAATATCGCTCACCCTGCAGACGGAACTGAAACTTTCGTGGGGAAGGGAGGAATATATTGACTCTTTGGATGGGGATGATAGAAGTGCTATTGCATGGTTTCATTTGGGGGGATGGATGGCCCATAATTTAACAAATGATGAAGGCATTAAACTATGCCCACTATGCGATGACCATGAAAACTGGCAGCATATTATAGCATTCTGTAGAGAGACAGAACAACTTAGATTACAGAAGATGCTGCCGGAGAGATTTCCCAGGTCGGATCGAGGGAGAGTGGCGTGTTGGGATCTTTTAGGACGGATCGAGAGTGAATCAAAAACATACAAATTTTTGGGTACAGTAAGAAAATGGAGACATAACAAAATTGTAGATTAAGGATATATGTATTAACAATAAGAAGAATCTCAATATGGTCTTTGTTTTCGATATTTAATTATGTTATATAATAAGTAGGTCCGATAAGTTGAATAGTTTGATAGTGTATTTGATGCCTGCAGGGCCGGGGGGAGGGGGGTATGAGCGTGCGGTGTGTATATGTGTGGGGGTGTGTGGGTGTGTATGTGTGTGTGTTTCTTTTCTCATTTGTTTTCTAGCATTTTTTTTAATATTAATGTACGGAATATGGATGAATGTAGATATGTATTATTGTGATGTAGTGTAGACATAGATTTTACTTATATGTAGCCTGTTATTGTTTTTTGATACAGGTGTATTTGTAGGTATTTGTTTATATTATTAGTTTTATTTTTTTATTATTCATGGAAAAATAATGCACGTACGGCCAAGCAGGCCCGTGCGCAATGTAAATGCATATGTATTTTCTTTATTTTGAAAAAAAAAGGCAATAAATTCCATTATCTTATCTTATCTTATCTTATGTCGCTATTGCATTCCCATTCGTGCCATATGCCCTGCCAATCGCAGTCTACGAGAACTGTTTTATTACATCTGTTTTCGTATAAAGATCATGTAGCTCACTGTTATGTAAGTCTTTTCCATTCGCCTGTCTGTTCGACTCTCTTTGGTACCAACATTTTCTTAAGAACTCTATCTCAAAATACTCGTAATCTTTTTTCCTTCCTTAAAGTAAGAGCCCATGTTTCATATACATATAATATAACTGGGAGAATAACAGTCTTCTTCTTCTTCTTCTTCCGAATGCAGTATTGGGTGATGATGCCCGTTCTGCGACTACAAAAACTGATCCTTCCATCGGTTGAAGGGTCTTCCGAGGTCTCTTTTGCCATTAGGGTTGAGGTGGTAAATCATCTTTGGTAAACGGGAATTTGACATTCTCTGGACGTGTTGGAACCATTTAATCTGATAATTTTGTATACGTTCAACCATTTCCATACTATTCCACTGCATCCTTATCTCATCACTTTTCATTCTATCCCTTAATGTTACTCCAGTTAGTGATCGGAGGAATCTCATTTGTGAACTATTAATGCGGGATTTATCTTTTGCTCGAAGTGTCCAGCATTCACTTCCGTATAGTAGAGCAGGTTTGGCTATGGCATTATGAAATCTCAATTGGATTTCTTTCCTCATTTGTTTTCCAAAATTTCTCCTAATTATACCATTTAATCTGTTATATTTTTCTAAATTTGTTTCCACATCTTTTTGATTATGAAACTGTGATATATTATTACCTAAATAATTAAAGTGTGTTACTTGTTCTATTGGGTTTATTATTTATTATTATTTTTACTCTCGAAAGTTCCTTTCCAGTGATTGCCATGGATTTGGAATAACAGTTTTATATATTTTCAGTTGAACGTTTTTTGAGATTGGTTGAGATGTATATTACATTTACATAAAGGAATATTGTATATATCCTTACCAGTGCTAAGGAAACTGAGATTGTTGAAACGTTATCAGATGAGATATAAAACATATTTTTTATGATCTTTAAAATGTTTTGTAAGTTGCCTTTGATGCAAAGAGTAATCACAGGAAAAGTCACCTTGTTTAAATAGATCAATCTGAAACCTATACATAACAAAGACTACAAAGGTCTGTTTTCTCCCTTCGGCGTTTTGTTAACTAATATCCCTGGCAAGACGACGACCGGAGTAATGGAGTTTTCTTGGGAGGGAGACGTATAGAGAGGGGATGACTATTTTGTCACTCCCAACATCTAAGGAAAAGAGAATCACAAAGTTTTTAAAGCTATTTTTTTTTTCTTCCCACAAGGCGGCGCGCGAGAACTTTGTTTTCTGTTAACTTAGAAAGGAAGAAGGTCTTGAACACAATAAGATTCACCAGGGGTTGACAAAAGTAATTCCCTTATTTTGTCTTGGATGATTGTAGCTTCAACCTAACAAGTAATTTTCTTCAATATTATCTAGTTTCTCGCAGACCCTAGGCCTAGATGATGACAATGGAAGGAAATTTTGAAGAAGTGGTTGAATTCAAATACCTAGGAATAATAATAATAATAATAATAATAATAATAATAATAATAATAATAATAATAATAATAATAATAATAATAATAATAATAATAATAATAATTATAATAATAATATAATAATAATAATTTATTTATATACAGAATTTTAATCTTTACACATCTTTCTGTGCCTAAAGTTTTATTTTTCTTCTCCACTCGTCTCTCTCCATCCAGTCTATGTCCTCCAGTCCCCTTGTTCTCATTCCAGATCTTATTTCCTGCATCCACGAGTTTCGAGGTCTTCCTCTCCTCCTTCTTCCAGATGGATACCATTCCAATATTTTCCTGGGTAATCTTTCTTCTATAATAATAATAATAATAATAATAATAATAATAATAATAATAATAATATAATAATAATAATAATAATAATATAATATAATAATAATAATAATAATAATATAATAATAATAATAATAATATCATAATAACAATAATAACAATAATAACAATATAACAATAATAACAATAATAACAATAATAACAATAATAACAATAATAACAATAATAACAATAATAACAATAATAACAATAATAACAATAATAACAATAATAACAATAATAACAATAATAACAAATAACAATAATAACAATAATAACAATAATAACAATAATAACAATAATAACAATAATAACAATAATAAACAATAATAAACAATAATAAACATAATAATAACAATAATAATAACAATAATAATAACAATAATAATAACAATAATAATAACAATAACAATAACAATAACAATAACAATAACAATAACAATAACATAACATAACAATAACAATAACAATACATAATAATAATAATAATAATAATAATAATAATAATAACAATAATAACAATAATAACAATAATAACAATAATAATAATAATAATAATAATAATAATAATAATAATAATAATAATAATAATAATAATAATAATAATAATAATAATAATAATAATAATAATAATAATAATAATTAATAATAATTACAAATATTAACGAGGTGCAAAAGAATTAAAATAGGTTCAATTCTAGAAATATGTGCTATTATGTGTTATAGGGACACTGTCGTCCCAACTTCTCTAAAAAAAACATTAAACTGAAAATATATAAAACTGTTACTCTCCCAGGTATATTATATGGATGTGAAATATAGGGAAGGAGAAAATATTACCTGTATGTGAGAATAAAGTTCTAAGTACATTTTTGGATAAAAGGGAGATAAACGGATAGGTGATTGGAGAAGATTACATAACAGTGAGCTACATGATCTTTATATGAAACCAGATATAATAAGAACAGTTAAGTCTTGGGCAGAACACATAATACGAATTGGGAATGAAAGAATGACATGGAACCTTATTGTAGGAAAACCAGAGGGAAAACTCCCAGTTTATAAGTCAATAATGAGGTGGGAGAATAATATTAATCCTGATTTGAAGGAAGTAGACTATACAAAGGATGATTGGAAATATTAGTTGAGGATAGGAATGTGTGGAGAGCTTATGTCCGACTTATAATGTACCTATGGGTTTGATAGTGCCAGTGATTTCGTTATAATCTAATTTCAATTATTATGTCAATTAATACATCCCCATTTGTGAACAAAGATACTCCATTGTGGGAGTTACATATCTAAGTAACACTTTGGCACTACTAGACCCGCAGATTTATGGCCGCTCGGACATAAGCTCTATGTACATCACTATCCTGAGCTAAACGTTTCCAATAACCCCCTGTATAATTTATTTCCCTCAAATCTTCTGTCTAAAATGGCAAAACCCTATCCTTTGTTAGGAGTTACTAGACATAGTTTATTTAGCTGCGCTTATTTCCCAAAGATGTCATGAATGGTATGCGGTCAATATACCGACCAAATGAGACATCTAGTAGGTAACTAAGTATTACTAGGATGATGAAGGTCGTCATATTTTGCTTAGAAGCCTCTTTATTCAGGCTTAAGGTTTTTTACGAGCCTGAAAATCTTCAGACTAGGGAGCCGTGGCTTAAAATCTCTCGTGGAGGACTTTCTCCCTGGAATTTTTCCATTCTAAAAATTCCATCAACCCTGTCCGGGTTTCAGCTTGCGATCCTTGGGGACAGAGGCAAAGAACATGCCACTAGTCCACCGCGGCCAACTCCCTCAAATTATGGTTAATGTTATTCTCCCACCTCATTCTTGGTCTACCTGCTGGGCGCTTTCCTCTGGTTTTCCTACAAGGAATTTCATATCTCTCTTTTATTTCCCATTCCTGCCACATGCCCTATCTATCGCTGTCTATGAGACTTAACATTTCTTATTATATCTGGTTTCCTATAAAGACCATTTAGCTCACTGTTATTTAAGGCTTCTCCATTCACTTATCCGGTCTAAAAAAAAAATCCGTATTTCCAGGATTGAGCCTATGCTTAATTTATTTGTGCATCTCATTCCCGTTTGTAATTATTGTTCCTAGGTATTTGAATTCAGCCACTTCTTCAATTTTCCTTCACTTGCCATTAACTGTCCATTTCCATTATATAATATATTTCTATGTGTTAATATATATTTCTATTTATTGATGTTTACTTGCAGCCTCAATTTATTAGTGATACTCAATAGCGTGTGGGCGTTGGCCTTTAGTATCTCCTCGCAATCACATTTGTTAATAAAAGTAGTATTAAGTTTTATCAATATTTTTACCTAATGTCCTATATATATATATAAAAGTAAAGTGATCCCACAACAGGCCTCAGGAGGCCCTTGGGGTAGTAGGAGGTTAAGGCTCCCACTTTTTCTAGACAATCAGCACTTTATGTCAGCCGGGTTGTCAGCCCTGCGTGACGGCCGTCTTTACCCCAGAACAAGCGTCTGGTACTCATTTCAGTTAGAGGCTGAGTCGACCCCAGGGCCATAGTGCCGCCAGAGGGTTTGGATCAATTTAAAAATCCTGACCCCAACGGGACTTGAACCCTCGACCCTCCGGCTTGTAGCTCAGTGCCAGCGTGCTGCCTTGTCACGCAGCGGGCCCGGGTTCGATCCCCGGTCTGGGCAGTGATGTTTTTATCGGGGGTTTTCCTCACCTGTAAGACAAATGCCAGGAAAACGCTAAGGCCCAATCGGTCCCCGAAATCATATGGCCATCTTCATCATCATCATCATCATCATCATCATCCTTATCATTATCATCATCATCCTTCACCGGTGTGGAAAGCAACGGGAAGCTACCACACCTACAATTCCCTAGTAAAGCTGCAAGCATAGCATGAAAATGCTATGATTGTAGTGAAGAACCTACCTTCGGGAAGAATTACTATGGATGTATATATATATGGTATGATAAGAAAAATAAATGCCTGGACGGGATTCGAATCCGGATCTCTGAGTCTGTACCTCAGTGTGATATCCATTACACCACCAGGCGAATCAAATTCAAACATTTATTTTTCTTATTTATGTATTATATTCCCCATTATTACTAGATGTCGCGAGATATATATATATATATATATATGTATGTATGTATGTATTTAGGCCTACACACATATATAAGCAATATATTAATTTATTGCAGTTTATTACTTTCTTTATATTTTTTAATGTATAGTAGATTCGAGATGTTACTCCTTTGTGTACACATTATTTTATTAGTTTTAATTTTAATTGTCTTTAATTTTATTATTTTATTAGACATATCTTTATTATTGTTCAGTTTGTCCAGATAATTAATTGTTTAGTAGGCGGAACACTGGCCACGTACCACTCAAAATGACATCTATACGAAAACAAGTGTAACTAAATTAGTATGGTTCAAATTCTTCCCTGTAGGGGCAGAGCGCCTAAATCTCTAAAGGGAAAAATATAGGCTTACAATACAATGTAGGCCTAATATGATTATAATCTTTAATTTAAATGTAACATATGTTTGTCCTGGTAGTGGAAGGGAATGCCAAGTGGCCTAACTCCACCACACTAAATAAATAAAGTAAATAAATACATAAATGAGATTTCTGAGAAGTGTGGCTGGTTGCAAACTTCTAGATAAGAGAAGAAGTGAAGATATTAGAAATGAGCTAAATATCTTTAAACTCTTAGATAGAATAACAGAATCTAGAAAAAATGGAAAGAACATGTTCAAAGAATGGAAGATGATCGCATTCCCCAAAATTACACTTAAATACAAACCAAAAGGACGCAGGAATGTTGGTAGACCGAAGAAGAGATGGATCAAACTTTTGAATGAGAATCTATGAGACCGGAACAAGCCACATGGGTTTAATCCGTGATTGTTGATGATGAATAAAATAATACTACAGCATCAGCATAAACTAACAACTTATTCCACGACAATTTAGTTATTCTTATAACTACATATACAGGAATAGAATACGTAACTGCTTGAAATCCGGGCTCTAGTTGTAATATATGAATGGTCTCTCTACGAGAGCAACAGATACACGTGTAGAATGGCTTGACCCATGTTTACATGACAAACTAAATACAACACAGGCTTGCTATGTGGAGAACCTGAGGGGAAATTCATGGTCAAATCAAGAACAATTTCCTACTTGTTGTGCCGTGTTCAACAAGATAAGCTGTATGTAGCCCCACAACTGTTACAAGATGTGGACAAAACCTCTCTTTAAATTGTTATTTATATTGCTAACAGTGGCGGCTCGTAGCTTTGAAGTTAGGTGAGGAGCTAGTCAGAAACATTATTTATACACATAACTAACTAACTCACTGGCTCTATCGAACCCGTAGGTTCATGGCTGAGCGCACATAAACTCTCCATGCATCCCTATCCTGAGATAATGTTTTCCAATCATCACCTGTGTAATCTACTTCCCTCAAATCATTGGTTAATGTTATTCTCCCACGACATTCTTGATCTATCAACTGGGCGTTTTCAGTCTGGTTTTCCCACAAGAAGCTTCCAAGCATCTCTTTAATTCCACATTAATGCCACATGTCCTGTCCATCATAGTCTATAAGACTTAACTGTTCTTATTATATCTGGCTTCCTACAAAGACCATGTAGCTCACTATTATGTAGTCTTCTCCATTCACCTGTCTGTTCATCTCTCTTTGGTCCAAACATTTTCGTAAGAACTTTATTCTCAAATACTCGTAATCTCCTTTCCTCCCTTAAAGTAGGAGTCCATGTTTCACATCCATATAATATAACTGGGAGAATAACAGTTTTATATATTTCCAGTTTAATTTTTTTAGAGAAGTTAGGATGACAAGAGTCCCTGTAATACATAAGGAGATGCATTTTCAGAATTGATCCTATGTGTAATTTCTTGTGCATTCCTATTTTTGATCATTGTTCCTAGGTAGTAGAATTCAACCACTTCTTCAAAATTTCCCTTAGGTGAAGAGCCAGTAGGAAACATTATTTGTAGACATGCTTATATTAATTATTATTAAAATCGTCTATTTCTTGTATTTAAAATCGGTCCTTTAAGGCTCGAAACTGTCGAAACTCGAAACTTCATGGAATGGTCGTGTCTTCGTGAACTGCAGTAGAAATTCTTTCTGAATCGTAATATTCCCCAAAGAAGAGAGTCTCTTTTCTGAATTTGCATTCCTCAGGCATGTTTTTATACGATTTAGACAAGAAAAGCTTCTTTCCACAGATGCTGTTGTAGAGGAAGAGGAGCATAACCATGGAAATTCCTTAAACCATGACCGTTTGGAACTAAGATTGTATCATTTAACTTCTTTTGACCACATATTTATAGAGACGCCCACAATTTAAAACTTCCTTTTTATTTCCACCTTTCCAACGCGAAAAAAAGGTGTTTTAAATAAAATTCATGGTTATTTCAAGAACAATTTCCTAATTTTTTGTGCCATGTTGAACAAGATAATAAATAATAATAATAATAATTAGAGTCCGGATGTTAGGCACTTAAAACATTAAAAATAGGCAGGCAAAAAGGCACTAAAATCATTAATGTAGGTACTAAAACTTCAAAATAAGCTCTTACAAAAATGGACTACAACATACATTTTTACAGCCTTACGTAAAGAATGTAACATATGCTATCATTAGCATACGAAGATATCAGAGATGACTTAGGAACTTGTTTTGCCTTTTTTTACAAAGAGCATACTATGTTTTGCAGTGTGTACGTGCTGCAAAAGATGGCACTTCTTCGCGCTATTCACTGAAATTTTACACAATTTTCAAAACTTCTTTCACGAAATTGGCCAGTTTGTGTTTTACTGTTGTCCGTTGTTTAGGCATCGTAAAACAACTGTTCTAAAGGAAAAAAAAAAAAAAGCCATATACACTTGTCGCACCACTTTGTCTTTGAAGCAATTGTCTGTGAATGAGGTCTACTGACTGAATTCAATGTTACCAACATCAAAAATAATATTGCCAGTCACTTAAAATTTTCACACCAGGTGTGAGACAGAGATAGAAAGCTTGAGCCATTTATCCTTTTTGTCACTCAGAATGTTTATATTGGAAAGTAGCTGTACTGTACAGAATTTTCTCCAAGCCTTAGAGCCGGAGCATAATACAATAACATAACTCAGGGCTATTTCGCTTAATGGCAGTGCATGAGGTGGAAAAATACAATAGCTGGCACTTGTTATTTTGCTTAATGGGAGTGCATTGAGGGGGAAGTTCGTCCATTTCAATTAATTTCATTGAAATGCTAAGTTAATTTCGAGAAAAAATGGCAAATAGGCATTTATAGTCATTTTAAGCTGAAATAGGCATTTATAGTCAAAATGAACTTCACGGAAAACAACTCTAGGGTCGTTGGTATGAACTTACATGAAGTCACTTTTCAATATCTATAATAAATAATTATAGGAATTTTCCCTAACATCCGGTCTCTAATAATAATAATAATAATAATAATAATAATAATAATAATAATAATAATAATAATAATAATTAATAATAATAATAATAATAATGATGATGATGACGATAATGATAATGATAATAATCAAATCATCATCCGGGGATTAAGCCTGTTGGCTCGTAATAATAATAATAATAATAATAATAATAATAATAATAATAATAATAATAATAATAATAATAGTAATAATTGCAATAATAATAGTATATACTATTATTATATAATAATTGTTATATAATAATAATAATAGTAATAATAATAAATATTATTATTAACTAAAGAACCCTCTCTCAAAGGATATACAAAATATAATCAGATTAGAGCCTTGTTTGTGCTCACATTTCGCAGTCATTAAATATATATGTAACTTGTCTTCTGAGGCAAATTAGTTAAGTAACTCCCAAAACGGAGCACCTTTTTCCCACATGTGAAATATGTGGGTACAGTTTTTTGTTATTGTGTTGGCTGTTTTTCTGTAAAGTCAGCGGGAACTTTATCATATGTCCCTATAAGCAAAGGATAATGTTAAATGTAGCAAGCAGGTGATAATAAACTGGGCATCAACTTGGAAATAGATTATATCCATATGAATTAGATACACGCTTCAGGTCAGAGGTCGTTATATCGATTAGCTGTCTAGACTGCAGATTTATTCTTAGAGGCAATCATCTGTATTCCTTATGGGTTTACAAGTTCACATTCTAATAACATACACTTCCCAGCGGAATAAAGTTTACACTACCAAATGTGCACAAACGGTGGGGCTGCACAATACCAGAAAATTTCTTACGGAATTGAAGACAATTTTAATTCATGTAATGTTAGTAGAAATTTATATTAATAGTATTTATGGGCGGAAAATATTTATTGTGAAAGTATTTATTATTCTTCTACTTCCTCCTTTCAATGATTAAACCTTATTGGTCCGTTCCGGCCCCAAGTATCATAGCTGCTGTGTAGGCGTCTCCGATCTCTTTTTCCTCCTCTCGGTTTTCCTAGCAATCTGTTGGTATTCATTCAGTAAACATTTTCATACAATTTTCCTACACTCTTCTATTTTATCTGTCAGACTGATTATTTTAGTTCTTTACGAATGTCTTCACTTCGTTTTTTATCCATTAAAGTATATTTTGCCACAAATCGTAAATATTTCATTTCTGCGGCTTCTATTCTTTTAATTGTCTCTTTATTCAGAGTCCATATTTCTGAACCATACAATATCGCAGGCACAACCAATCTCTATATAAAGAAGGTAAAGTGATCCCACTACAGACCATAGGAGACTCTTGGGGTAGTAGGAGGTTAAGGCTCCCACTTTACTAGACAATCGACACTTGACGTCAGCCCTGCGAGACGGCCGTCGTTACCCCCAGAACAACCGTCTGGTACTCATTTCTGATTGAGGCTGAGTCGACCCCAGGGCCACGATGCCACCAGAAGGTTTGGATCAGTTTAAAAATCCTGACACCACCAGGAATCGAACCCACAACCTTCAGGTTTGTAGCGTATCGTCTTAACCATCTACGCTACGGCGTATATATATATATATATATATATATATATATATATATATATATATATATATATATATATAAATAAATGTATGTGTATCTGTCTGTCCTTTATAGTCTTCTAAACCGTTCAACCGATCTTCGTAAACATTTGTAAACACAGGTTTTCAGATGCGGCGAGTGCTTAGACGTTATATATTATGTTCCAAAATCATTAGGTGTAGGAGTTGACATGAAACGAAAGTTTAAAAATCGCTCTAGCGGCCACATTTTTCGACGTTTCACAACGAAACTCAGTACATTCTATTAAAATAAACAAAGGTACATAGTGTCCAAAAATTAGCGAAATCGGACAATTATAAGTGGAGGTTTACTTGAAATCCGAAATTTAAAAACTGCCTAAACGACTGGACCGATTTTGATGAATTTGTATGTGTGTGTGTGTCTGGATGGTTTAGATTCACAATTGGACTCTATAAAACCATTAGGTGTAGGAGTTCACTTGAAGTGAAAATTAAAAATCGCTCTAGCGGTCACAATTTTCGATGTTTCACAACGAAACTCAGGATCCATCCATAGTAATTCTGCCCGAGGGCAGGTCCTTCACTGCAATCATAGCATGTTCATGCTATGCTTGCAGCTTTACTAGGGATTTGTAGGTGTGGTAGCTTCCCGTTGCTTTCCACACCTGTGAAGGATGATGATGATGATGATAAGGATGATGATGGTGATGATGGCCATATGATTTCGGGGACCGTTTGGGCCTTAAAGTTTTCCTGACATTTGTCTTACAGGTGAGGTAAAACTCCGATAAAAACCTCAGCCAGGAAGCTTGTCTTGACCAGGGATCGAACCCGGGCCCGCTGCGTGACAAGGCAGCATGCTACCTCGAGACCACAGCGGTGGACAAACTCAGAGTATCCTATTAAAATAAACCGAGGTAGTTATTATCCAAAAATGAGCGAAATCATACAATTAGGGGTGGAGATGTTTACTTGAAATCCGAAATTAAAAACTGCCTAAATGGCTGGAACGATTTTAATGAATTTTTGTGTGTGTGTGTTTGAGTGGGTCCTGGATGGTTTAGATTTTTGTGGACCCGGTAGATGGCGCTGCGATCGGGTTATAGGACTTTTTTTATGTGAAATGTGTAGTCATCTGCATTATGGACATATTGCGCGACTACAATGTGACGTCATAATGCAAGCTTCTTGAGCCACAACAGATGACTGTGAGGAGTATTTTTTTGCGAAATTATCAATTAATTAATTTTAGGGCAAAAAAGTAATTTATATTTTTATCGTCCGGCCATGACACAAGAATTGAACTTTCGGGCAGGAAAACGTCTGCCGGGTCCACTAGTACTTTATAACACTTCATATGTTTATTGTCTTACTTTCTTTCCTAGTGTTCTTTAAGGGCGCCACATAAATATGTGAAAGTATTTTAATGTAATATTAAATGAAGAAGTGAAATATTTACTTATGTTTTAACCGTCGGCCATTTTAAATTTTAATCATCATCTGTGGTCCTACAGCCCTTTTAGTTTAGCCTTGGCCTCCTTAAGAATTGCTGCCCAATCCTCTCTTTCCAAAGCTTCCTGTCTCCATCTCTTAATTCCTGTCTTCACAAGGTCATCCTGGACATCTTCTGACCAGCACAATTTGGGTCTTCCAACTCTTCTTTTACCATTTGATCTGGCATATAATAATATTTTAGGAATTCTATTACTGTCCATCCTAATGATGTGGCTGAGCCACTCCAACCGTCTGATTTTCATATCAGCGACAGTATTTGTTTGAATTTCATAGAATAACTACGAGTTCATCGCCATAGTGAGTTGTAATTTTTTCCTGTAATTTAAATGAGAGATTTGGCGCTGGATTTTAGTGCTTTGCAGTTAAAAGCAGCAGATATATATATATATATATATATATATATTAAACTCCTGGCGCGACAGGCCTACAAGGCCCTTAGCCTATCATCCGGCTGCTGGCCTCACATCCACATGTGTCAATCGCAGAGGTAGATGATAATCAGCCAGTGTAGGGGTGACATGTGGTCAGCATGTCGAGTCCCCCAGCCGTTATAGCTGGTTTTCTCAACCTGGAGCCGCTACTTATTGTAGCTACCCAAATGCATCAGGATGCTGGGTGGGCACCCGGTCCCATACTGGCCGAAATACCATGAGAAAATTTCTTCCCCCATGGAGACTCGAACCAGCGCAAGTCCCGTAGCTCTGCGCCAAGGTGTCCTGCCTTAATCACTCGGCTACGGTGCGGGACATATATGTATGTATATATATATATGTGTGTGTGTGTGTGTATGTAAATGGGCTTGGTACATCACAACGCTTCTCTGGGACAAATTTCAAGGTAGATTTCGGCGTCCAATGGTTAATATTATTTCCCTTATTATTCCTCAAGTCTCTTCATTGAATCCTCAGCAGTAGGCTTACCCAAACCTATAGGGATTTTCACGTTGCTCTTATGGAGGGATTCTTTCTAGTAAACCTGCCCTTTTATGTGAGATTGATTTATTAGTTAATTAATTTGAAATAAATAATTAGGCCTAAGTTAAATAGTTTCACTTATAACTTGGTCAAGAAAGTGGGTGCCCGATTTATTAGAAAATACCATTATGGAACGTATAATTATTACACAATTATTTACTAAAGCTAGGGGGTGAACTCAAATTGTTGGAACAGCGGCTAGAGGAGGTACCACTGAACCATCTCCTTTCAACGAAACTTGTTTTGTCACGTACAGCCGTGATCAAAGAAAAGTAGGCAACTAATATATCACGTGTTGTTTAGAATGTTCTGAGCTGCTGGTGTTTCTATGAAATTCCAAATGTTAATGATGTTGTTTAGTGACCACATTAGAATGATCACGTTTTAGATTTCAGTGGACTGCTAATGACTTCAGTGTTAGATGCAGCACATTAGACAACATATTTTAGTAGTAGAAGTGATGATAATTATGCCGTAAACTTATGTTGATGCTGTACTTACCGTATATCGATAAATTGACTCCAAAATTCAGGTGCGTCTTATACTCGAAATTAATATAAAAATGTCCAGTGTTTGATTTAAAATTGCCGCCAGTCTTAAAAATGACCATATATTCGACGCCGCAGGAAACCTATCCATATCTGGCAACATTGGATTCAACTGGCAGCAGAAGTGCATTGATATGACGAACATGAGTTGCGGGGATTCACAAGCTTGCTAACACTGTCTCCCTCCCGCCCCACCATCACAAACCCAGAACACTGTCTAGTCTAAGCATGCGTCAATGCAGTCTATGATGCCAGTGAACTTGAACAAATGGATGATGGATGAAACCCAACATGGATTCACGTTGAAGGGATTTTTAAAACGGCATACAATCAAACAAGTGTGTCAGTGGAGAAAATAGTCGTGGTCTAGAGTGAGAGAAGACACTATTATTAAACATTTCAAGAAGTGCGGCGTAAGTAACGCTCGCAATGGCAGTGAAGACCACCTTATATGTGAAGAGGACAGCGAAGACGACGAAGAGGAAGAAGAAGAAGAAAGTTCAGATGACGATTTTCAGGGATTTTAAAGATCAGAACGGTTTTATAAACTAAGATTTTTTTTTAGTTTGGCTTTGCAATCTAATAATAAAAATGGTAAAATGTATTTTTTTTTCAAGTTGCTTAAAAATTAAGGTGCGTCTTATAGTCCGTAAAATAAGGTATGATAGAAGGTGAAGAGGGAGATATATTTCCATCTCTGTCACTCAGTCTGCGGCGTCAAGAGGCAACAATGTTCCCATAAGAGCAATACTATTTTCTAGACATGGAACGCCCTGTAGCAACGATGAGCAATTCTGAGATCGTACGTATCTTCACGCGGACCACTAGTTGCTAAACACATCGATAGTTATATATAGTGCGCGCCACCCCGGGTTCTGCACTGAATTATTTTTATTTTGTTCAATACAGAAATATTAACATTTGAGATTTACGGCATATGCTTTGAAATCTGAACAGAAATATATTACATTTGTACTTATGTATGTTATACGATAAAATACAGCGTCCCATTCAACTTATTGTGAATTAAACATAAGATTTATAAACACACTGCGGTAGTTACAAATCATGAGCTTTTGTTCTCTAATACTTGTACTATTTTCTCTTCCCCTAAAGTAAGAGAACATGTTTCACATCCCTATAACTGGGAGAATAACCATAGCTAACTAACTAACTAACTCACTAGCACTATCGAACCCGGAGGTTCATGGCCGCGCGGACATAAGCTCTTCATATATCCCTATCCTGAGCTAATGTTTTCCAATCATCCCCTGTATAAACTACTTCCCTCAAATCATAGTTAATGTTATTCTCCCACCTCATTCTTCGTCTACCAACTGGGCGTTTTCCCTCTGGTTTTCCTACAAGAAGCTTACATGCACGTCTTTCATTCCCCATTCGTGCAACATGTCCTGCCCATCGTAGTCTACGAGACTTAACTGTTCTCATATCTGGCTTCCTATAAAGACCATGTAGTTCACTTTTATGTAATCTTCTCCATTCACCTGTCTGTCCACTCTCTTTGGTCCATAAATTTTGCTAAGAACTTTATTTTCAAATACTCGTAATCTCATTTCCTCCCTTAAAGTAAGAGTCCATGTTTCGCATCCATATAATGTTACTGGCAGAATAATAGTTTTATATATTTTCAGTTTAACTTTTTTTTGAAGGGAGTTGGGACGTCAAGAATCTCTGTAGTGCATAATAGCACGCATTTCCAGAATTGAACCTATGTTTAACTTCTTTCTGCATCTTATTCCTATTTGTGATTATTGTTGCTAGGTATTTGAATTCTGCCACTTCCTCAAAATATCCCTCATTTGTCATTAGCTGTCCGTTTCCATTATGTAATGTATTTCTATGTGTGAACATATATTTAGTTTTATTGATATTTATTTCCAGTTCCAATTTCTTAGTGTTACTCAATAGTGTGTGCGTGTTGGCCTTTAGTATCTCCTCGCTATCGCCCAATAGTTAGTTAGTAACAATAATTACAACTAGGAATAAGTGCAAAAAAAAAATTAAACATAAGCTCAATTCTGGAAACGCAATTATTATGTATTACAAGTACTCTTGTCGTCCCAACTTCTCTCAAAGAACACTAAACTGAAAATATTCAGGGTGTTTCAGAATAAGTATTACAGGCTTCGGGGATAGTAGATAAAGTTTTGATAAGGAACTCATATCCGGAACCGTACCATTTCGATGTAAAATAGGTTTGAGAATCGAAACACAATGGGCTGATATCGCGTGTCTTGTGTTTCAGAATAAGTATTACAGACTTCTAGGGATTGTATTACAAGTGTGGTTTCACATAGCGACCCTGTTGTTCGTTGCACAAAGTGTACCTGCAACGCATGTTTTCATACACACGCCCAACAAGATCAGGTGTGTGCTCAGTAATTTCTGCTGCCGCAAGATGATTCTCCGACTCGACAGGAGTAGTAAAATCCCTAGAAGTTTGTAATACTTATTCTGAAGCAGAAGGCACACGATATCAGCTCATTGTGTTTCGAACTTAAAACTTATTTTACATTTCCGGAGATGGGTTCCTTATCAAAAACTTTATCTGCTAAATCCTCTCTACAACCCCTAGAAGTCTGTAATGTGTACTTATTCTGAAACACTTTGTATTAAATCTCTTATTCTCACAGTTATGTGGGGTTTAAAAAACCACGCTACTACTACCATTTGTGGGCAAGAGAACCACACTACTGCTACCATTAATCCAGGATCGGGTTTTGTTATTGCTATCTCTATTAACGTGGATCTGCTTTCCTGCAAGGTTATCTATCACGAAATTGCCTTGAGCCCATAGAAGGCAGCAATTGATTCATCTTTCTCTCTCAGATAGATAGACATAAATAGTTAATAATACTCAAATACATAGAGTGAGTGAAAGTGACAATAAGAGCTAAACAGCAAAATAGTAAGGGATCTGGAAATAATTTCCTACTTGAGTGACTTTCCGTACAGGATTGTAAACAACTACGTATACATTAATGAAGAAGCAGAGAAGTTGTTTAAAAGATGACATTTAATATAAACAAGTTGTCTGAATAAAAATAATAAATTAACAAAAATAACTGTTCTTATCATACAACCAAACTAGCAATGTAAATAAATAAATGACGATACTCTTTCATAAGAAAAAAACATACCATACTTCACGCAACAGTCATACTTGCGTCCGAGTCAGGGACCACTTCTTCCCTGGTCTGCCGGACTAACTCAACCAGGCCTCTTCTCGGCCTCAGACTAGCTTGTCTATTAGAATTCCAGTCGCATCGCGACCTGGATGCGGATTCAAATCTTGAATCCGCTTAAACAACTAAACGATGACTGCTTGAATGATCGAATGATACTGTTCTCTTAGTGCACCACGTATATGAAGGTTCCGAGGTAGAGGGGAGATGCGCCGTAGACATTGCGCGGCAGGAAGGGTAAAGAGGGGGGGTAACTACAAGGAGAACGGGATATTGGCATAGTTCATAAATATTCCAGTGTAGGGAGGAGAACGAAGCTACAATAATGAGCCGAAAAACGCACTTTCGGTTCAGTTATATTAAATGGTGCGAAACATGGTCTCTTACTTTAAGGGAGAATAAAATATTATGAGTATTTAAGAATAAAGTGCTTAGGAAAATTTTTGGACCAAAGAGAGATGAACAGACAGGTGAATGGAGAAGACTATATAACAGTGAGCTACTTGATCTTTGTAGAAAACCATACACAGAATATTACCGAAATGAGTGCAGAATTTTCGTGTGCTGGAAGGAAATATCCATACAAGTATTTTAACACAATGAACCTTGGGTCGGAAATGCATTGTTGTGGGTCTACAGAATAAAAAAGCATTTAAAATTGTTGAACACATTGTTTATTTATTAATTCCTAGAAGGTATTGCATGTTATTTGTACAGTAATTGTTGGAAATAGCGACCATTGACCTGGATGCACAGCTCCAGAGCTCGTAGCAAGGATCGTGGCAGCGGCTTCGGAAATCAGGGAGCATCCAGATATGCTTCTTAGAGTTCATCAGTCCGAGATAAGACGCGCTGAGCTATGCATCCAGATCAGTTTCCAGTTACTGTAAAATAACATGCAATACCTTATATTTTTCTTAGAATTAGTAAATAAACAACAATTTGTTCAACAATTTTAAATGCTGTTTTATGCTGTAGATCCACAACAATGCATTTCCGACGCAAGGTTCATTGTATTAAAATACTTGCATGAATGGTCCCTACAACCACATGACAAATCTGTACTCAGTTCGGTAACACTGTAATAAGACCAGTTAAGTGTCATAGACTGCGTAGGCAGGGCATGTGACACCAATAGGAAGTCATGGAAACAACTTGTAGGAAAACCAGGGAGAAATCTCCCAGTAGGTAGGACAAGAAGTTGGGAGAATAACATTAACCATGATTTGAGGAAGGTAAATTGGTACAAGGAATATATCTTAATTTTTATTCGAAGCCCAATGTTGAGCCATAATCTCTCCCTTTCAGGAGTCACTAGACCAAACTGACTGAGGATCAAGTTGAGACGGTTACCTGCTTCGTTTGCCTGGAGTTGGGTGTACAATTTGTCATTGTCTTCTGGACATGGAAGGCATTATACCAATACCATCGACCCCATAAAACAACCCCTGTGCCAAAGAGAGGGCGAGTACCTGTTGTTGTTTCTTTCTAAAATCCTGCCTCAGGTTGTTCCTTTTATACAATATCTTATTTGCCCATAGATGTTATGAATGGTATGCGGTCAACATACCGATTCAATTGGGTGGATTTCTTAACTGAAGTCTAAACTACGACCGCGATTTTCAGATTTATTAATATCTGTATAACAACCATCCAATCCATAGTAATTCTGCCCGAGGGCAGGTCCTTCACTGCAATCATAGCATTTTCATGCTATGCTTGCAGCTTTACTAGGGAATTGTAGGCGTGGTAACTTCCCGTTGCTTTCCACACCGGTGAAGGATGATGATGATGGCCATATGATTTCGGGGACCGTTTGGGCCTTAAAGTTTTCCTGACATTTGTCTTACAGGTGAGGAAAAACCCTGATAAAAACCTCACCCAGAAAAACTGTCCCGACCAGGGATCGAACCCGGGTCCGCTGCGTGACAAGGCAGTACGCTACCTCGAGACCACAGCGGTGGACGTAACCACCGTAAAAACTGAAAATATACGGCTGTTAATTACAAAAGCAAATGTCTGAATCATGTCTATGGTTTCATAACAATTTATGCGAATGTTCATTTATTTTATAGATGTTACGGAAGCAAGAAAAAATTGGAAATCTGGGGTCGTGGTTCAGATTTCGGTTGAGAAATCCACCCAATGAGACATCTAGCAGGCAACTAAAGTATTACTATTGTATATCTGACTTAACTTGGCAAAGAGAGAGATGGAGATATAAGGGTAGATCCTTGACCACTTTCCCTCAGTTACAAAGAGAAAACCTACCATATTGTCAGTTTTTGTCTCCCCCCTTAACCCTATTAACATCTGGTGAAGAAAAACCGGCAACACTGGTGCGATGAGAGAGGTGAGCACAGCTGTCTCTTTCTACAAATTTCTTGCAAAGTTAAACCAGACGTACAATAGGACGTTGAGGCCGGTACATTTTGCTTAGAGGCCTTTTCATTCAGGCTTAAGGTTTTTTTTACGAGCCTGTAAATCTTCAGACTGGGACCCACGGCTTAAAGTCCGTCCCGGAGGACTTGCTCCTTGGATTTTTCCCCGCGTTCTTTGGGACCAGAGGAAAGGGGCATAACCACTAGTCCACCTCGGCCAACGATTGTATAATATTAACTGCGGATAGGTTACAAATCAGGAGACCTTGCAGTACCACACTTTTAAATAAAATGTTGGTTTATTATTGTTATCTCTTAAAACACGCACGCTATGTATTATTTCTACGTAAATATAAACTGTTAGTATTTTTATTGCAATTCTGATTTTACAGTGAAGTTTAATATTTATCAGAAAACAGAGCGTGCCAAACATATTACATTTTAAATATTTATACGAAATATATCTGACAACGGAAATATCAACAAAACTATCAACTCTATATGTACCATACGGATATCATGAGAGCATTCATATACACAGCTTGCTACTCGTACAAATCACATATACAGAGTGTCCAAACTTCTTTGGTACAAGTCAACACTAATAAATGAACTGTGAAACGTATTGTGGCGGATAGCGGTGACGTTCATACAGGTCTATTTTTTTATATTCACAACTCTTTATACTAAATACTTTTTTGCCATATCTAAGTTCCAGCCTATTAAATGAAATAAAATTAATATTCTGAGGAAGATTGTACGTCAATCAAGGAAAGATCAAATTAGAAATGAAGAAATAAGAAGGCAGCTGAATATTCAGGCAATAGATGAATGGGTGGAAAAACGATTTGAATGTAATGAACATATATCCTGCTGATACCAGATAGAATTGTACGCATAGCAAGATAAAAGTTATCAGAGGATGGGAAAAGGACATCTAGAAGACTAAAAAAGATATGGAGGGACTCTTAATTCTGGATGGAACATGTCATGGACCTAAAACAAAAAGAAGGAGAAGAAGAACACTTTTATGTCGAAATAGAGTTTGAGGTTTCATTTGATTTTTCATGGAAATCACTATGATTTAGAAGTATGAAACAGTATAATGTACAGATAAGTCAAGGATTATTATTGTTATTGTGACTATCGTAATAGCAGTGTTTGAATTTCGCGAGGTTCGGCGAAGTTGTTATCTCGCATTGGTAGATATAGAATCATGAGTCGTTGACTCGCGAGTTGAAAGACCCGCGTAGATGATCGATGCATCTAGACTTCCATTCCGGGAGTTTATCTAAGCCTCCACCATTTCTATCAGGAAAGTTCGATTCCAGAAACTTCCATACTAGAAAATCTCGACTGGACATCGAGAAATTTCCTTCCGCGGGTCATATTAAACTGTTGCCAAGGTCGGGAGCAAGTCAGTTGTGTTGTGGCAGCGATACAGTGGACTGTGACTGGAAGAAACTGTGGTAAGTGAACTCGTTAGAGACTGTAAACAATTGTGTGATAGATACAATTTAAAATAAGATTAATTATTGCAGCAATTTGTTAGTGAAATGTAAAGGAGAATTTATAGAATTAAATAAAGTTATTGTGGAGTTTTACGCCGATCATATCTGTTGTTTTATTACGATAAAACAACATGAAAACTACTCCACGGCTGCGGGAACAATATTATTATCAGGGGTGGCCCGTCCTTAAGGGCACAGTGGCACGTGCCCTTCTTTAATTTATTTATTTGTGGAGTATTGCCGTTGACAGTGTTCTCGAGACAGAACTTTTCAACTTCAGGTAGAGTTTGGAGCACATTCATAGTGTGACTTGACGAAAGCAATGCGGGCAGACAAATGTACGAGTTCAATCACTCCCTCAGGCATCAAGGATGTACTAAGGGTCTGTACTACTGTAGAGTCGCTGTAAAAACCGGCAGCGAATCACATGACAACTTTTGATCAGCTGACTAGCTGCTTCATTAAGAGTGGTTGTCAAGGTTACGGGACACTGGCACACTTCACATTTATTAAGGACGTTACGTTATTGCCAAGTCTGCCCTTGTACTACTAGTATTGTTCTCATGCTCTTTTTCGAAATAGTCTCTAACGTTAAGAATTGTTTCTCTGGTTTGTGAATTTATAGTCTTCCGACTCCTACGCGGCATTATTACGCTTAAATTCAAAGATGACACGATACTGTAATAATACTCCAACTGATTCTTCCACCACACAAAATCGCACTGACTTGACAACGCAACTTTGTTTTATAAACCACGTGCAGCGGTCCCGCCAAAAATCGGATAGGTATGGCCATGCCGGATATTAGAACGGCTACTCATTGTCGCAGAGAGCACGAAACCCTTGCACACGTCATTGGGGCTTGTCCATTTGGAGAATCACTGAGAAACATTCGGCACCACACTATTCGAAATATGATGGCAGAAGCCTTGCGAGAATATGGATACACAGTTTATGAGGAAGTTCATGGTGTGGCCACTAATGGAAGTAATAGACGAATATATATTATTGCATTTAGACCATCTTCTAAAATTGGTATGATATTAGATCCCACAATCCGTTTTGAAACTCATAGTGGCCTACCTGAGAAACTTGACTGTGAAAAGAAAGCCATATATGAGCCAACAATTGACTATTACAAAGATAAATACCAACTAGATAGTATAACTGTCACAGGATTGATGATCGGGGCAAGAGGTACTATACCAGGATTCTTAGCTAAATTTTGGAATTCCTTAGATTTGGACAGGGTGTATCTTTCTAAAATTGCCATCGCTGCCATTAGAGGATCAATTTCAATTTTAAGAAACCATCTTTACAAAATTTCTACTTTATAGTATGTATACTTCAATTACAATTTGAAAATATTTAATGTATTTACAAAATGTATTTCATCGATTTCAAAAATTGTCTGTATCACTTGTCCTTGAGGCAATCCTCTAATGAGGAAAGTTATATAAAATAATAAAAAAAGAAAGGTTACTCATCAATGGGCACGCACTTTCATAACATAGTATGCTAGAAACAACTGACACTCAATTGGTGCTACCAAAAACTGTTCTTACAGTCCAGCCACTGGATCTCCGACTCTGACTTTTTCACGACAGTGTTGCCGATATGGATATTCAGTGGGAGGGGCCGCTTTATGTATGCGATTAGCAGACATACAGCTGACAACATCTCAGCAATTTCTAACCTTACTGGAGCGCTATAGCGGCGTAAAGAACAGTGATTGGTTGTGGCAGACGTTCACTCTCACTTGAACTATTCCCTTGTTGGCGGTAGAGGGCGAGTTTCTCCCTTTACTCCTCGTATAACCTAAACGTCAGAGCCGGATATCAAATGGCTGGACTGTAAAACCAATCGCTTGACCAGTATCCTCCCCCTGTGACGTTAATTTCATATTGTGAAAGAGTTTGTAATGAATTATATAAAATAATTTCAAAGAAAAACATTATGTCATAATGACAGAATTTGCCTAAGCTGTTAAGACAACTGAGACCAGATATGTGTATAAAACTAGTGACTAGTTGACTAGTGATACAAATAAAGCACACTTACTGACAAGAAGAATGGGCCGACACTTGATCTAGAATATTTCAAGTTCTAACGCGCGATTCACACGAGTAAAATAATTGCACAGTAGAGCTACAATACGTTTTCCTTCTTCACTTGAAGAGTATTCTTTCTAAACGAAACGAGGCAGCTAAAGCGTAGCGCAATGCTTAGTGGCTTGACTCGTATTCAAGAGGTAGCAGGTTCGATTCCCGGTGAGGTTAATTTTTTTTAATTGTTAAAATGGTTTCTATTTTATTCTGTATATTCATTCTTAAAGAAAAAGCGTACTAACTATTTGGAAGTATTAATATTTATATTATTAATATTATTTACTTATTTATAAACAGGTTTACAGTGTAATAAAACATCTTCCTATGCCCAAAGCTTTTTAAATTTTTATCTTCTTTCTCCATTCTTCTCTGTCTTCTCATTCCAATTCTTCCAGACCTAGCTCCTTCATATTTCTTCTTACATCATCCATCAATTTAAATCTGGTTCACCTCTCTCTCCTTTTTCAGGTGGAATCCATTCCAAAACTTGTCTGGGTAATGTTTTCTCTGGCATCCTACGTATATGACAATACCATTCTACTTGTCTGTTTCTCACAAAATCTAATATTGAAATTTGGACTTTCATTTGTTGTGTGATGATTGTATTTCTGATTTCTTTCCAATTTAGAATGTCTAGTTGAGCGTCTGTAAGAATCCATTTTGGTAGACATAAGCTTTAAACTCAAATTTTTATTCAGATGCCAAGTTTCTGCGCCGAATGTTAGCGTGCTGCGAATTACGGATTTATAAATTTCTAATTTGGTATCTATTCTTATATTCTTATCCCACAAAACTCCGTTTAACAATGTTATTACCGATCTGCCTTTTTGAATTCTATATTTTATGTCATTTTCTTGGTGATATTTTGAGTTAATTTTGATCCCCAGGTAATTACATTCTTCACATCAATTGATACATCCCATTATTATTATTATTATTATTATTATTATTATTATTATTATTATTATTATTATTATTATTATTATTATTATTATTATGGTATATGACGGATAATAATAATAATAATAATAATAATAATAATAATAATAATAATAATAATAATATTTTTTATTATTGTCCATCATCTATGAGCTATTAATATGTTGGACTTGACATATATAAACTAAATATTTTAATTGAAGGTTGAAACTTTTTCCTCACTAATACGTGATAAATAAATGAACTCATAAATATATGAAGCTATATTATATTTTATTACATACATTTATAGCATTATTATTAAAACGTGGTACTGCATGCACAATTAAATTTATACCGGCAGCTAAATAGTGTTAGAGAGACAGGATTATGCATTAATTTTACTATCTTTTATTTTTTTAGTAGGCAGTTATAATTTGATAATATTTAATGTATTTCAGGATTATTTATGATTTATTTTTTTAACTCTGCCCCTATCTTGAGTATGATTTACTTCTTGTTATTACTTAAGATAGTGTAAAGTGGCAGGAACTAAATATTATAGGTGTATCTTGCGAAAATACAAATGAATAAAAAAAGATTGTTGGAGGATTTGAACCTTGGCTTTCACATACATTTCATTTTGTTGTAAGTAGTTTAACCATCTACGCTATTCGAACGTCTGGTACTAGTTGCTGTGTTTACTTTTACACTATGAACGAGAGTTGAAGTTTATTTAAAATGTTGCAATTTGAGTAATATTACATTTGTCCAACACTCTTAAATATCTAGAAACATGTCTCATTCACTATTCTTTATCTATTTAATATAATTAAAACCAAATACAGCGTATTTAAAACATTTAACAGTGCGTTACCTCGTGAACCGCTGCTATGGCTTTTCGAGTATGCGCAGTGGGCCATAACAAGAACTCTGCTTTTTGAAGCGGCTCATTCTTTTTGTCGCTAAGTGTACATAACTTTTCAACAGGTCGATTTACAAAATGTGGGAGGATTTGCGGTTATCGTGTAAATAATTAATTCTTTTGCTTCTTTTTTGTGTTCTGCTGGAGGGGGGGTGACAATTAATTGCGTAATTGTGGACAAACACTGGCGTGATAGACAGAGATGGTGGAATGAAATTGTAGGAGGGGAAACTGGAGAAACCCCGAGAAAAACGTGCCCAAGCTCCGTTTCGCCCACCATGAAACCCACATGGAGTGACCGAGTCTAGATCTCGGGACCCCAGCGGAGAGAGGTGAGCGCTTAATCGCTTGCGCCACGGAGCCGCCTTAAATGTAACAACAGTAACAACAACAACAACAACAGCAGCAGCAACAACAATAACTACAACAACAACAACAATCATCATCATCATCATCCGGTATCATGACAGCTGCCGCCGTCTTCCGGAAACCAAACGCCATTCCTCTCTGTCCATCCACTGATCTTCCTCCATTCCTCTGATATTCATAGCTGCTTGTACCCCTTCTATCCAAGTTTTCTTCTATCTTCCTCTCTTCCTCCTTTCCATTAGGATCCATTCAATAACAATTTTTGGTAATCTTTGCTCTGGCATTCTTTTGACATGGCCATACCACTGCAATTTTATTAATAGGCCTAACAATAGTAATATATATATATATATATATATATATATATATATATATATATATATATTGCAAATGCCCCAGGTTGTCTTTCGACATTCCTGATATTCTCTCCTGGCATGGCGTACTTGTAACCCACTTCTGAGGTTGGGGCGCCTGGAAGGCGGGGTTACGTTGCCCCGATGATATGATGGGTGATGATGTTGATAGTGGTGCGCCTGGAGAGTCTCTAATCCTTAGCTTAATCTAAGATGAATATGAATGATAATGATTGCGATGGCATATGATTTCGGGGACCGTTTGGGCCTTAAAGTTTTCCTGACATTTGTCTTATAGGTGAGGAAAAACCCCGATAAAAACCTCACCCAGAAAATCTGTCCCGACCGGGGATCGAACACGGGCCCGCTGCGTGACAAGGCAGCACGCTACCTCGAGACCACAGCGATGGACACAATAGTAGTAGTAGTAATAATAATAATAATAATAATAATAATAATAATAGTAAAAATAAAATTAACAGCAATAACAATAATAACAATAATTAACACTGAGAAATTGGGACTGGAAGTAAACATCAATAAAACTAAGGATATGTTCACACATAGAAACGCATTATATAATGGAAATGGACAACTAATGATAAATGAGGGAAATTTTGAATAAGTGGCTGAATTCAAATATCTAGGAACAATAATTACATATAGAAATGAGATGCAGAATGAAATTGAACATAAGCTCAATTCTTGAAACGCATGCTATTTTGCATTATGGAGACTCTTGAAGTCCCAACTCCTTTCAAAAAACGTTAAATTGAAAATATGTAAAACTCTTATTCTCTCAGTAATATTATATGGATACGAAACATGGACTCTCACATTAAGGGAGGAAATAAGATTACGAGTATTTGAGAATAAAGTTCCTAGGAAAATTTTTGGGCCGAAAAGGCAGGTGAATGGAGAAAACTACATAATAGTGAGCTACATGGTAGCATGTATAGGGAGACAGATATAATAAGAACAGTTAAGTCCCATAGACTGCGATAGGGAATGAAATATGTGCATGGAAGCTTCTTGTAGGAAAACACCCAGTTGGTGGGCCAAGAATGAGGTGGGAGAATAAAATTATTCACGATTTGAAGGAAGTAGATTATACAGGGGATGATTGGAAAATATTAAGTCGGGATAGGGATGTATGGAGAGCTTATGTCCGCGCGGCCATGAACCTACGGGTTCGATAGAGCCAGAGAGTTAGTTATTTAATAACAATAATTGTAGAAATTATTATTGACAAAAGTATAAAGAAGTTAAATGAAGATTTTGGGAGAATAAGGGGGAACAAACTTACTCTGGCTCTGAGTTTTTGTACAGTTAATTGTGGTCTTGATGCAGTCGTGACGCTCACTAAATAATACAACAGTGAATGTAGAGTGGCTAAACTTTAGCGACAAAGTAAAAGTTGAAAATAAACTGTAAAGTTGAGAGAGGCAACTCACCTTCATTAAGTGACCCTTCACGACGTCAAAATTAGCATTCTAAGGGAGATGGAGGGCTGCAGTAATTAGCGCTGGGGTTTGTACAGATATTTCTCATTCTCTCACAAAGTAATATATTTAGCCGGTATCGGTGGCCCTGGATTAGATAGAATTTCTTTAATTTCATTCCACTTCTGTTTTCAGTAAGTTCAAAATCTTCTTTATTTCATTCACAGAAGCTAACTAACACTGGCACTATCGAAACCGTGTGTTCATTATACCGATTAAAACTTTTCACGGCTATTCTTATATATTTTTTTCACTATGTAACTAATGTCCATCGCTATGGTCTCGAGGCAACATTATTTTCTTTTTGTTGATAACTCTAGTTTTATTTTATGTGCGTTGGAGGTGCTTTTTTTGTTGACCACTTTAATTTTATCCCAAGCGTGTTGGAAATTAAAATTATTTTTCATTTTTTACTTCGGTTTTCTAATAAAGCGTGTTGTTTTAGTTTTTTAAAACTATTATTTATTTCTTATTTTTTTTAGTTTTAATATTTTACAGAATAAGATAAAAATGTAAATATCTTTAAATTCGATACTATTGTAGCATGAGCTAAAAGTAATACTCTTCTAAAAAAATCCTCCCAGCCGGATTTGAACCTACGACCAATGGATTACTGAAATTATATACCACTAGAGTTCACCGCTGTACCAACTCAGCTCTTAGAACAATTAACAAAAAGTCGACAAGTTCGCAATCACATCCTAAATATTTAAAGTGGGCTACTTGTTCAATAATTTCGTCTCTAATTACTATTTTTGCACGCAGAGTATTTCTTCCACAAAATGCCATTACTTTTGTTTTACTTATTGAAATTTTAAAATTATAATCGCTACATATTGCATTTAGTTTGTAAGCAGTCAATTGTAACAGATCTTCATCATGGTGTAGTAAGACTAAATCATCGGCGAAAATTAAGTTATTAATACTTAAGTTATTGTTCAATCTAAGGCCTTTGTCCATTATAATTTTCCATTGTTTCATAATGTCGCCGATATATATATATATATATATATATATATTAAAAAGAGTGGGCGATAGACTATACCCTTGTCTAACTCCTTGATTTATTAAAATTTCTTCTGACCTTTTTCCATCAGTTTTTATCACTACTTTACTTTCTTCATATAAACTTTGGACTGATTTTATTAGATGGTGTGGATATCCTCGTTCCTTCATTATTTCCCATAGTATAGATCTATTTACTCTGTCAAAGGCCTTTTCAAAATCAATGAACAACAAATATGTTGGCAGGTTAAATTCTCTTCTCTTTTCAATGTCTCTTTATAATAAACACATTATCACTACAGGATCTTCCTTTTCTAAACCCTGCTTGTTCTTCTTCTAAGAATGTGTCCGATATCTTCTTCAATCTATTATTTATTATTTTTGCATATAATTTATAAGTGGAGTTCAATAAGCTGATACTTCTATAATTTTTACTATCTAATCTATTTCCTTTTTTGAAGAGAGATATGACTTCACCTATCTTCCAATTTTCAGGTATTTTACAGGTCTTCCAACATTCGTTTATTAAGTTTAATAATCTTATTTCTGCAAATAAACCTGCATACTTTATCAGTTCATTGTTTATACCATCTATACCTGGCGATTCTCTATTTTCCATTTTTCAAAAAAAAAAAAAAAAAGAAAACTCGGACGGACTTCAAAAAACATTAAATTGAAATTATATAAAACTACTATTCTACCAGTTATATTATATGGATGCGAAACATGGACTCTTACTTTAAGGGAGGAAAGGGGATTACGAGTATTTGAGAATAAAGTTCTTAGGAACATTTTTGGACCAAAGAAAGATGAACAGACAGGTGAATGGAGAAGACTGCATAACAGTGAATTACATGATCTTTATAGGAAGCCAGATATAATGAGAACAGTTAAGTCTCATAGATTGCGATGGGCAGGACGTTTGGCACGAATGGGGAATGAAAAAGGCGCATGGAAGGTTCTTGTAGGAAAACAAGAGGGAAAACGCCCAGTTGGAAGACTATCATGAGTGGAGAATAACATGAATTATGATTTGAGGGAAGTAGATTATACAGGGGATGATTGGAAAACATTGGCTCAGGATAGGGATATGTGGAGAGCTTATGTCCGCGCGGCCATGAACCTACGGGTTCGATAGTGCCAGTGAGTTAGTTAGTTGTAATATTTGATGTTTTTTTTATTATTGATTTAACACTTCTCACTGAAGGATAATTTATATTTGAAGATATTTTTTTTGCCCAGACCGAGACTCGAACCTGGGGCCTTTGGCGAAAATTTTTCTCTTCAAATATAATTGTAATAGTTACTAAAGTTCTAAAAATATATATGTAGAAGAGGCAGACCTAGAGAACGTTGGATAGATGGAGTGAGGAGAAGTATGAAAGCTAGAGATTTGAGGGAAGAAGATGCTTTAGACAGGAACCTCTGGCGACAAATCAATTTGGGTTGAAGGAGAACCACTGTATTATGGAATATTCCTAATAAAAAAAACAATGTCAGTAACTTTACTCTTTTGAAATTCGCTACGTAGAGAGGAATAGAAAAGAGATTTGGACGGCCCTGGAAATCAGCGCAAAACTTGATTCAGTACTGTAGCTCATCTGATATGCACCCTCATGTGCATGCCCCTGGCACCCCTCACTTTGCTGGTCCCACAGGCCACATAACGGCCATTCGCGGCAATGACGGTCCGCAGTTCTGAAGTGCACAATCGAAATTTCAAAATTAAATTCCACGGTTTATAAAACATTCCTATGTCGATGAATCTCATTTCTTTTGACGAGTCGCCCGCTACACGTCAGAGTTCAATTCTACATGCATTCCATTTTCACTGTATTATTCATGCTATTTCCTCTTATTTCAAATATTTCATGACATATCTCTCTGTTCTACATGTCACTACAATCTCTGGTTAACATTCTACATATTCTGTTGCCGAATTCTGAAAATTTACAGCTATTGAGGCCGTTCTCTTGAAAAATAAAACATAAAACAAAGTTACACAACTCCATCGATCCCAAAAATGACCATCACAAATATAGTGTGTGTATATATATATATATATATATATATATATTCCTGACGCTTCATTATCATTTATCGCCCATCACATCATCAGGGTAACGTAACTCCGCCTTCCAGGTGCCCCAACATAAAAATTGGATTACAATTCCGCCAATGCCAAGGGAGGAGAGAGCCAGAAATGTCATAAAAGACAACCTTGTGGCATTAAAAAAAAGTATATATCCATCCATAGTAATTCTGCCCGAAGGCAGGTCCTTCACTGCAATCATAGCATTTTCATGCTATGCTTGCAACTTCCCGTTGCTTTCCACACCGAAGGATGATGACGATGATAATGATAAGGATGATGATGATGATGGCCATATGATTTCGGGGACCGTTTGGGTATAAATAAATAAATAAATATATATATATATATATCCATCCACAGTAATTCTGCCCGAAGGCAGGTCCTTCACTGCAATCATAGCATTTTCATTCTATGCTTGCAGCTTTACTAGGGAATTGTAGGTGTGGTAGCTTGCCATTGCTTTCCACACCGGTGAAGGACGATGATGATGATAATGATAAGGATGATGATGATGATGATGATGGCCATATGATTTCGGGGACCGTTTGGGTCTTAAAGTTTTCCTGACATTTGTCTAAGGGTCGGTTTCACCAACAGAGGTAACTGTATTACGCCAGTTTAAGCTATGCATTATACACGGGGAAAACTGGTGTAATACAGTTACCTCTGTTGGTGAAATTGACCCTTAGAGGTGAGGAAAAATCCCGATAAAAACCTCACCCAGAAAAACTGCCCCGACCGGTTTTCTTGTGTGCGTTTGAGTGGGTCCCTGGATGGTTTAGATTCACAATTGAACCCTCTAAAACCATTAAGTGTAGGAGTTCACCTGAAGTGAACATTTAAAAATCGCTCTAGCGGTCACAATTTTCGATGTTTCACAACGAAACTCACAATTAAAATAATTAAAAAAACTGAACGAAATCCGATATTAGAAGTGGAGGTTTTCCTGAAATCCGAAATTAAAAACTAACAACCGCCATGTTTGGTTCGTCTTGGCATATACCATACAATTTCATTAATCTTTAATATTTCATTTATTTAGGCGTCTCAACGCACGTCGGATATATATTTTATAAGTTAAAAACATTTTAAATGAAGTAATAATGAGCACAACGACAGAAACATGGGAATTAAAATCTAGAACAATTAGTAAATAAAATTGTGCAGAAATGGATTTTCGGAGGCGATCAGCTAAAATTTCTATAAATGGAATAAGAAACAGTGTAATTGAATAAAAGTTCAATGTTCAAACTTCAAGTGTAGGTTTCATAAAAAAAAACAATTAAAATGGTAAATCAACTTTTATAAGATTCATGATGTGTTCCGTTGAGGTTTATTCAAAATTAATATAAAATTATAGAATATTCACCTGAAAGGTCCGTCTCCTCAACTTAATTATCATTTAACTGTAGCGCTTTCGGGACTTGTCCCATCATCGGCAGGATTCAAAACTGGTGTTTCACTGAAGATCTGGTAGAGGGGGTTGCATGTATGGCAAAAACCAATGGCTATAATGAAGAATTCATAGATAAACTCGTAAAAAAACAAAAAAGAAAGAACAACATAACCAACATAACTAAACTAGAAAAAGAATCTGACAACAACAAGAAAACATGGATAACACTTACATACACAGGGAAAAGAAATGACAAAATTAGCCAATGCACTAAAGAAAGCCGATAAAAATGTAAAAATAGCATACAGAACCAATAACAAATTAAACAACATAATAAACAATAACATTGAAGAAAATAACATTTTCAACAGCAAAGGAGTTTATAAACTGACATGTAAGGACTGCAAACAAATTTTATATAGGAAGGACAAACAGGAGTTTTAACATCAGATTCAAAGAACATTTTCGAGACTTCATTCACGCAGAAGGGAAATCAAGCTATGCAAAACACGTTATCCATGAAGGACATCGCATGTTAAATATTGAAAACACCTTAACAGTAATGCACAGAGAAAATAATCCAGCGAAGATAAACGTACTCGAAGAGATGGAAATCATGAAAGCAGCTCACAACGACAGCCTGATAAACGAAAACGAACCCAATACATGCAACCCCCTCTACCAGATCTTCAGTGAAACACCAGTTTTGAATCCTGCCGATGATGGGACAAGTCCCGAAAGCGCTACAGTTAAATGATAATTAAGTTGAGGAGACGGACCTTTCAGGTGAATATTCTATAATTTTATATTAATTTTAAAATGGTATAGTCATATAAAAGGAATGGCAGAAGACAGATTTCCAAGAAGAATTTTAGAATGGGTGCCACTTGGTATACGAAGAGGACGGCAAAATATAACGTGGATTGATGGTGTTTTGAGCAGCATGATAGAAATGGTATTGGACGATGGAGATTGGAATGACCGAGAGATGTGGAGGAGAATAACAGTAGATTAACTGGGCGCAGGAATATGTTTCGAAACATTTGTGAAACCTGCTAAATAAATAAATAAATGTTATTATTATTGTCATTATTGTTATGTTATTATTCTTCTTCTTGTAAGCCCATGTTTCCCTTAACAGATATTTAGGCGCTCTCCCCCTACAGAGAATACTTTGAACCATACTAATTTAGTTACACTTGTTTTCGTATAGATGCCATTTGAGTAGTCCGTGGTCAGCGTTCCGCCTCATACTGACATCTAGGAAACCAAGGTAGTACTAGGACGGGAAAATTCGGTAAATTTTGCTTAGAGGCCTTTTCATTCAGGCTTAAGGATCTTTTTCAAGCATGAAAATCTTCAGACTCGGGACCCACGGCTTGAAGTTCCTCCCGGAGGACTTGCTCCTTGGATTTTTCCATCCTAAAAAAATCCATCGACCCCGGCCGGGTTTGAACCCGCGACCCTCGGGACCAGAGGCAAGGAGCATAACCACTAGTCCACAACGGCCGATTTAGGTTAATAATAATAATAATAATAATAATAATAATAATAATAATAATAATAATAATAATAATAATAATAATAATAATATTGTTTTAAATTATTTTTCACTGAGAGTAATTAATATTATAATTATCAGACTGAGATAACGTTTATTTCTTTGTAATAATAATAATAATAATAATAATAATAATAATAATAATAATAATAATGATAATAATAAAAATAATAATATTGTTAAAATATATATACAGTCAATATGCCCATTTCACCAATAAATGTTTAAAATGGTCAACTAGTTTCTACAGCCAAGCTGTCAGTCAATAACTGGTCTTGAGAATGACAGCTTGGCTGTAGAAACTAGTTGACCATTTTAAACATTTATTGGTGAAATGGGCATATTGACTGTATATATATTTTAACATTGTATCACCAAGAAGATCAATTGTGTATTAAATAATATTGTTGTTAATATTATTATTGTTATTATTATTGAGGATTAAAAATGAAGCCATTGTGCAAGTGGAGAGCTTCAAATACTTGGGTTGTACTATCAGTAGTAACATGAACTGCGGTCAAGCAGTAAAGCAGAGGATAGCAATGACTAAGGAAGCTTTTAACAAGAAGAGAAACATTTTCTGCGGATCTTTGGCAAAATAATTACGGAAGAGGCTAGTGAAGTGCATTGTGTGGAGTGTAGCATTGTATGTTGCAGAGACTTGGACATTACGACGGAATGACGAAAAACGACTGGAAGATTTTGAGATGTGGATATGGAGAAGGATGGAACTTATGAAATGGACAGACAAAATAAAAAAAATAAAGATATGCTAGACAGATTGGGTGAAAGAAGAACAATGCTGAAACTCACGAAGAAGAGGAAAAGAAATTAGAATGGCCATTGGCTAAGAAGAAACTGCCTGCTGACGGATGCCCTAGAAGGAATGGTCAACGGAAAGAAAGTTTTTTTTATCAATGCCACCTGTTTGTTATTCGACATTTCAGGTATTCTCTCCTGGCATTGGCGTGTTGTAACCCACTTCTGAGGTTGGAGCGCCTGGAAGGCGGGGTTACGCTGCCCCAATCATATGATGGGTGATGGCGATGGGCAATGATGCGCCAGGAGAGGCCTTAAACCTAAACTTAATCTAATGAGGTGAATATGGTATTGATGATAATGATGGCCAGATGATGTTCGGGGACCGTTTGGGCCTTAAAGTATCCTGACATTTGTCTTACAGGTGAGGAAAAACCCCGAAAAAACCTCACCCAGGAAACTTATCCCGAGCGGGGATCGAACTCGGGCCCGCTGCTTGACAAGGCAGAACACTACCTCGAGACCACAGCGGTGGACACGGAAAGAAAGTAAGAGGCAGAAAAAGACATCAGATGATCCATCCATCCATCGTAATTCTTCCCCAAGGCAGGTCCTTCACTGCAATCATAGCATTTTTCATGCCATGCTTGCAGCTTTACTAGGGAATTGTAGGTGTGGTAGCTTCCTCTTGCTTTTCACATCAGATGGTAGACAATATTAAAATAAATGGTTTGTATGCGGATGCAAAAAAGGAAAGCTGAGTTAAGGAAAGACTGGAGAATACTGAGCTTGCAGTGAAAGACCTACTCTTGGGCAGAACACTATGTATGTATTATTTTTATTGTTATATTATTATAAACATTGAAACATGAAATGTCTGAATACTGATTCACTGCGCTAGCTCTAGAAAGAAGACTTGATGTCAGGGAAATGCGGTTAAACGCAGATAGATAAAGGTTTTCTGGTGAAAATAAATATGCTTTGAATATTGTTCTTGTTATATTAAAATGTGGGTAAGTGCCTGCGGTCAGCATTTCGCTGGATTATTTGGTTTTGAACGAGGAGCGGGAGTCAGCATAAAAATGCGGCTTAAGTCAATAGCAATAAAACGCACGTTAGCCAGACCTCAACGATCCTATTTACCGCGCGTGCAACATACAGCATGTCCTATAAATATTTCATGCATTGCTGTCACATTTTACTATCATACCATTTCTTGTTACACAATTTTTCTTGAAAATTCCTAAGGAATCAAGCTATTGAGGTTGTTCATATGAAAATATTTTTGAAAAAAAAAATTACAGACCTTCACCGATCCTATCTAAAGGCTATCTATCCGCTCCTAAAGTGATCCTCATCAAAACAAAACCATGTGACCTGCTCGTTTTTCATTGGTTATGGACACCGACGTACGATTTAGAAGCAGTAAGTGCTCGAGAAAGTAGTTCCCTTCATTAAATTATAAAAAAAAAGTCATCTGAATATACTTGTTATTCTTCGTGAATGAAAATAATAACATTCAAAACATAGAAAATATTCTAAAATATACCTAAATATATGGTCACACGTAGAAATTCATTATATAATGGAAATGGACAGCTAATGACAAATGAAGGAAATTTTGAGGAAGTGGCTGAATTCAAATACCTAGGAACAATAATCACAAATAGGAATGAGATGCACAAAGAAATTAAACATAGGCTCAATTCTGGAAATGCGTGCTATTATGCATTACAGAGACTCTTGATGTCCCAACTCCTTTCAAAAAACGTTAAGCTGTAAAAATATATAAAACTATTATTCTACCAGTTATATTATATGGGTGCGAAACATGGACTCTTACTTTAAGGGAGGAAAGGAGATTACGAGTATTTGGGAATAAAGTTCTTAGGAAAATTTTTGGACCAAAGAGAGATGAACAGACAGGTAAATGGAGAAGACTACATAACAATGAACTACATGGTCTTTATAGGAAGCCAGATATAATAAGAACAGTTAAGTCTCGTAGACTGCGATGGGCAGGACATGTTGCGCGTATGGGGAATAAAAGACTTGCATGGAAACTTCTTCTAGGAAAGCCAGAAGGAAAGCGCCCAGTTGGTAGACCAAGAATGAGGTGGGAGAACAACATTAACTATGATTTGAGGGAAGTAGATTATACAGGGAATGATTGGAAAGCATTAGCTCAGGATAGGGATGAATGGAGAGCTTATGTCCGCGCGGCCATGAACCTACGGGTTCGATAGTGCCAGTGGGTAAGTAAGTAAGTAAGTAAGTAAGTAATACCTAATCAATAATTACTAGAGTCCGAATGTTAGGCACTTAAAACATTCAAAATAGGCATGCAAAAAGGCATTAAAAATCATTAATATGTGCGCTAAAAATTCAAAATAGGCTCTTACAAAAACTTTTATAGAAATTGTAGAGCAACCGGAACCTTTATGAATATTATAATAATTACGTACATATTCTAGGAACATTTTAAGACTACAACGTACATTTTTACAGCCTTACGTTAAAATAAAATAGCCGGTACTTGTTATTTCGCCTAATGGGAGTGCATTGTGGTGGAAACCATCCACCTGCTAGGTTATTGTATTTTTGCCACTCGTATCCTAAAATATTCTAAGAGAGAATTTATAAAAAAGAACACTTGAAAATTTCTATGCAATGATATGTGTCATGAAGTTTGTCCATTTCAATTGATTTCATTGAAATACTAAGTTAATTTCAAGAAAAAAAGGCAAATAGGCATTTATAGGCATTGTAAGCTGAAATAGGCATTTATAGGCAAAATGAACTTCATGGAAAACAGCTCTACGGTCATAGGTATAAACTTATATGAAGTCACTTTTACAATATCTATAATAAATAACTACAGGCATTTTCCCTAACATCCAGTCTCTAATAATTACATATTAAAATAGTTGATCACATATGGATGATGCATTTGAGTCATGCTTCAGTTGATTATGATGCAACAAAATGGTTGAAAGTGTCCAGTCTTGTGTTGCTGTGTCACCATCTAAATTTTTAAAACACAAGTGTTATGAACCCATTAGCTTGATTTAGCTTACTTTTCCTCTATAATTACGTTTTAAGCAAAACTTCAACTAGTGGTAAAAAAAAAAGTTATTTTATGTATTTCACAAGTTCAGTGAAAAATCTCACTACCTTTATAGTAATCCACGTCATTCAACGATCACATGTCTTATATAGTTCGTAAGTGCTTCCTGTCAATATGACAGTAATTGAGGCGCGAATGGCGGAAGAATACATTAACGTTGGTTTATGTTAGAATCACTCGAAGAGCGGATAAGGTATAGTAGATACGGAAAGTGACCATAACCGAAATCTATATGTACTATTCGATGTTATAATTACATTTTGACATTTAACAATGAAGATCAAACATTACATGAAAAGATAAATCAACGCCTGAACCAGGATTTTAATCCGAGATCTCTAACTGAATACGTTAGCGTGATGCCATATTCTCCATGATACCAATCTCTCTATCATAATACATCGCTCGCAGTGTCATCTTACGGCTTCTAGAGCAAGAAAACTATTTAATGAGAATAATTTACTTTACAGCAGTTGCATTTTTTATATCGATGTTATAATTAAATTTTGAGATTTAGCATTGAAGGCTAAATGTTAAAAGAAATATATATATATATATATATATATGAAAAGAAAAATGAATGCTTGAGTCGGGATTCGAACCCGAGTCTCTAAACTCTGTACGTTTAGCGCTCTAACGATCTGAGCTACCCAAGTATTCCAATTCACACATACATTTTTCTTATATATGTAGTATTCTCAATTCACACAAGAGGTAGCGGAAATTCGTTCCGACTGACATATAGTGGCTAAACATAAGTTAAGAAAATTTTTAAAGAGAATATTTACGTTATAGCAGTAACGCTTGTATATTTAGATATGTATGTATGTATATATATATATATATATATATATATATATATTTCAAATGCTCCAGGTTTGTCTTTCGACATTCCTGGTTTCTCTCCTGGCATGGCGTACTTGTAACCCACTTCTGAGGCTGGGGCGCCCGGAAGGTGGGTTACATTGCCCCGATGATATGATGGGTGATGATGATGATAATGGTGCGCCAAGAGAGTCCCTAATCCTAAGCTTAACCTAAGATGAATATGAATGATGATGATTGCGATAACCATATGATATATATATATATATATATATATATACACAGGGATGTTTCAGGATAAGTATTACAGGCTTCTAGGAATTGTAGAGGTACTTAGTAGATAAAGTTTTGATAAGGAACCCATGTCCGGAAACGTACCATTTCGATGTAAAATAAGTTTTAAGATCGAACCACAGTGGTCTGATACCGTGTGTCTTGTGTTTCAGAATAAGTATTACAGACTTACAGGGGTTGTACTACACCTGTCGAGTCGAGGAAGATCTTCTTGCCCGAATTCTGGCGGCAGCAGAAATTACTGAGCACGCACCAGGTCTTTTGGGGAGTGTGTATGAAAACATGCGTCGCAGGTACACTTTGTGCAACGAACAACAGAGTCACCAGCACAACCCCTAGAAATCTGTAATACTTATTCTGAAACACAAGACACACGATATCAGCCCATTGTGTTTCGATTTTCAAACTTATTTTACATCGAAAAGGTACGTTTCCGGACTTGGGTTCCTTCTCAAAACTTTATCTACGAAGTCCCATCTACAATCCCTAGAAGTCTGTAATATGTATTCTGAAACGCCCTATATATAAAATAAAAAAAAAATAAACGCCTGAATGGAGATTAGAACTCCGACCTCTGAATTAATACTTCAATATGCTACCACCACTTATGCTATCCAGACATTCTCGCATAAACATTTATTTTTCCTTTATTTATCATCATCATCATCATCATCATCATCATCATCATCATCATCATCATCATCATCATGAACAAATTCGTTTTAGACCATGTGGCCTGTACGGTAAACCTAGCGAAGATGGTCTTGATCTTTCCACCGATGTTTTGGTCTTCCTTGGTCCCTATGTCCAGTTGGGGTATATTGGAATGCCAATTTTGGAAGTCTATTTCTTGCCATTCTCCTCAGATGATTTTTCCATTCTTGTTGGTATCTTTGTATATCTTCATTTAAACTTGTTACTCCAAGTTTTCCTCTGATAAGTGTTCCTTTGGTGATCCAGTCTATTAACTCCTAACAATGATCGTAAGAAGCGCATTTGGCTTACTTGAAGGTTATGAGGGTTTCTTTTATTTAAAATCCAAATTTCACTTCCGTATTTTAGAGCAGCTTTTGATGTGATGTTATGTAATCTTAGTTTTGTCTCTGTCCTCATCTGTTTACCAAAATGTCTTCGTATTACCCTATTCATTTCATTATATTTTTGTAATTTTGAATCAATGTCACTCTTATACTCTGCAAATACACTTCCTAAGTAAGAGAAATCTGACACTTGTTCTATAATTTTTCCATCAATCTCAATTTTCAGCCGTTGTATGTTTTTTCCACACATTGCTATTGTTTTGGATTTTGAAGTGGAAATTTTCATATTATATTTGCTGTCCTTTATTTATATACGTATATATATATCGAGTTTCATTGCTTAAAAACGAAATTTTCGGCCGCTAGAGTAATTGAATAATTAAAAAATATTCTGGTTAATTGTAATAGCCCGAATTTGCTGCTTAACTTATCTTCTATCTAACTCTTTATAATGGCATAGCTCATTCTTAAGCCAGAATGTCTCCTTTGTAAGGAGTTAATAGACCAAGTTAATTTTTAGTTATCTTATTTGGTCATAGATGTTATGGATGACATGCGGTCATCACCCCGACCCAATGAGACATCTAGCAGGCAACTAAGGTATTATAATTTTGTTTCGAGGCCTCCTTATTCAGGCTTAAGGATCTTTTACGAGCCTGAAAATCTCCAGACTCGGGACCCACGGCTTAAAATCCCTCCCTCCTAAAAAAATCCATCAATCCCGACCCGATTTGAACCCGCGACCCTCGGAACTAAAGGCAAGGAGCATAACCATTAGTCCACGGCGGTCGACTTTAACTTGATCTTACCTTCCTTAATTGATTGCTACATGCCGGGTTTGGTTGTGAAAAAAATTACGGCCGCTAGAGCATTAACACATATGCGTATACACTGCTAGTCTTAAAGAACTCACGGAGACAGGTTGTCGTTAGATGTTATGAATTAATATATTACGTAGAATTTGGGAACAGGCTAAATATGTGATGCGAATTCGTGGAACAAGTATTACCTGATGTTTGAATATAGATTTTTACTTCCGTGAAGTTTTACGTCATAGCTTTCAAATAAAACTGCGATTTATTAGGTAATAGGAAATGTAGCTATTTAATGTTAACTTGCAGGAACGTTTCTTGGAACCAGCCACAACGTAACAGAAACATATTCAATACTAGGGGAAAGTTCTCTAATATAGGTCTGTCCCAATTTTCGGCAGGCTTCCGATAAAATACCTTTATCTGGGGGTTGAATGTTTCCACCTTCTATTATATATCTAATATATAAAAATGTTTGTTTGTACTTTATCCGCGGCCATACCGTTGATCGGATCGTGATGGGGTTTTTTGAAAAAATGTTCAGGAGATTTCCGGGATGAACATAGGCTATAAGAGAGTTGAACTATTCAACTCCTATACCTATTAAAAAACACCCTTTGTAGTGAAAAACGTGAAAAAGTCCCTTTTTTACCCTTAATGGCTTACGCTGCCTAAACCATAACAAATAGACAAAATTAATGTACACAGAATTGGATATCTCAACAAAAAAAAAAAAACCTACAAAAAAGTCCGCGACAGCATATGTTTATCTTTTACAGATAAAACACAATAGCCATTTTTGTCTTTCATTGGTGCCAAGGAGATCGGGATAAGTAGATTCCCGGGCAAGCATGTGCTGCCATACCATTCATCCGATTGTCACGGGGCTTTTTGCAAAATGTTCAAGATTTTCCCGGGAAGGTTATAGGTTATAAGAGAGTTTTAATGCTCAAGTACTTCACCCTTAAAAGTCATCTTCTGTAGTGAAAAAATGACGTGAAAAAAATGTCGCTTTTTGTAAGCTTAAATGGCTTTCGCTGCCTAAACCATAACAAATACACAACATTATTGTACACAGAATTGAACATCTAAAAAAAAAAAACTCTACAGGTAAGTCCGTGACAACATATGTTTATCTTTTAAGGATAACTCACAATGACCATTTTTGTCTTTCATTGATGCCAAGAAGATCGGGTTAAGTAGATTCCCGGGCAAGCATAGCAGCGCACGGCGGGAATTCTTTTATGGATAACTCAAAATAACGAATTTTGTCTTTCAGCTCATTTATGCCAAGTACATCGGGATGCGTAGATTCCCGGGGAACACCGGGTAATGAGCATGGGGTATCTAAAAATAATAACGATATAAATTTATATTTATTTTTCCTTTTACTTATTCAACTAAATGCAAAAACACATTATGATTTATTTAGGTGTAGCAGCGCACGCCGGGTATTAGCTATTATATTTATGTCCACCGCTGTGGTCTCGAGGTAGCGTGCTGCCTTGTCACGCAGCGGGCCCGGGTTCGATCCCCGGTTGGGGCAGTTTTTCTGGGTGAGGTTTTTATCGGGGTATTTACTCACCTGTAAGACAAATGTCAGGAAAACTTTAAGACCCAAACGGTCCCCGAAATCATATGGCCATCATCATCATAATCATCCTTATCATTATCATCATCATCATCATCCTTCACCGGTGTGGAAAGCGACGGGAAGCTACCACACCTACAATTCCCTAGTAAAGCTGCTAAGCATAGCATGAAAATGCTATGATTGCAGTGAAGGACCTGCCCTCGGGCAGAATTACTATGGATGGATATATATATATATATATATATATATATAATTCTTCTCTACGTGTGAATGTCACTGAACTCCTCCTAATCAACTGGACCGATTTTGATGACTTTTTTGTGTGTTTAAGTGGGTCCCTTGATGGTTTTTAGATTCACGATTGGAACCGGTAGGTGGCGCTGCGATCGGATTATAGAATTTGTGTGTGTGTGTGTGTATGTGTTCTAGTAGGTCCCAATTATATTCTGAAGGTCCCGTATTCAAATTCCAGTTTCAATCAATCCGATTTTTTTCCTTGCAACCATGTGCACTTGTCAATTGACATATGCTGCACCCTGTATTTCAGTTTAATATTTTTTCTATGTAATATTTTCTCCTGCCATAAAATAAGGGACCATGTTTTGTATTGAAATAACTGGAGGATGCAAAGGGCTGAAGATTTGTTGTTTTCAAGTCAGAAGGATCCACAGCGTGTTAATATCTGGGAAGAGAAGCTAATAACAGTTGTGGGAGGCCAAAACACACTAAGAACAGGTAGAATGCCACTTCCGTGTCAACATAATATTGCAAGTCCACATAAAGGAGTGGGAGGAGAAACTAAACAAACAGATCAGACAACTGAAGCAGAAATCAAGCAAGCACTGGCTTTCTATTCCACCTCTAACCCTTTGATGTCAAACTTGTTGTTCCTTGTTGCTCCAAGACTCCTAAAGCTTTGTTATACTCTGTGCTTTCTCAAGCTTAAAAGCTATTAATTTATTGTCATTAGTTTTCATGAGGTTTAAAAGCAACACTAACTCACTGGCACTATGGAACCCGTAGGTTCATGGCCGCGCGGACATAAGCTCTCCATACTTCCCTATCCAGAGCTATTGTTTACCAATCAATCCCTGTATAATCTACATCCCTCAAATAATGGTTAATGTTATTCTCCCATCTGATTGTTGGTCTACGAACTGGGCGTTTTCCAACTGGTTTTCCTACAAGAAGCTTCCATGCAGCTTTTTCATTCCCCATTCGTGCCACATGTCTTGAACATCGCAATCCACGAGATTTAACTGTTCTTATTATATCTGGGGTCCACCGCTGTGGTCTCGAGGTAGCGTGCTGACTTGTCACACAGCGGGCCCGGGTCAGATCCCCGGTCGGGGCAGTTTTTCTGGGTGAGATTTTTATCGGTTTTTTCCCTCACCTGTAAGACAAATGTCAGGAAAACTTTAAGGCCCAAACGGTCCCCGAAATCATATTGCCATCATCATCATTATCACCCTCATTATTATCATCATCATCATCATCATTCTTCACCGGTATGGAAAGCAACGGGAAGATACCAAACCTACAATTCCATAGTAAAGCTGCAAGCATAGCATGAAAATGCTATGATTGCAGTGAAGGACCTGCCTTCGGGCAGAATTACTATGGATAGATTATATCTGGTTTCCTATAAATATCTGTAGTTCAATGTTATGTAGTCTTCTCCATTTGCCTGTCTGTTCATCTCTCTTTGGTCTAAATTTTTTTTTCTAAGAAATTTATTCTCAAATAATAGTAATATCATCTCCCTTAAAGTAAGAGTCCATGTTTTGGATCCATAGGCCTAAAATATAACTGGGAGAATAACAGTTTTATATATTTTCAGTTTAACATTTTTTTAAAGAGTTGGGATGACAAAAGAGTCCATGTAATACATAATAGCACGCATTTCCAGAATTGAGCCTATGTTTAATTATTTATTTGTGCATCTCATTCCCGTTTTAATTATTTGGATTACAATATGATATTAGTTAAACGGAGTATGAAATTAAATGTTTATATAAAGGTGGCTATAATTATTCATCCTAAATGATTAATTGATGAATAAGTTAGGATTTTACGGATTGAAATTCTAGGTATTTAAATTCAGCCACTTCTTCAAAATTTTTTTCATTTGTCATTAACTGTCCTTTTCCATTTTTCTATGTGTGACCATATGAGGCGTTGCGGATATTAAAGGCGAACTCCAGTTTTTTACTCGTATTTAAACTATAGTGGTTCTCCGAGATAATTCGTCCCTAATATCAGCAACGCCTGATATATCTAGTTTTATTAATGTTTACCTCCAGTCGTAATTTTTTAGTGTTACTCAATAGTGTGTGCGTGTTCCCTTAATAACTCCTCACTATCGACTAAAATACATCATCATAAGTAATGCCACGAGTGATTTCCAAATTATCGATTCGGGAGTCGTGAATTTATCTAGAGAATTTGGAAATCAAGAGTGGCATTTGTAGGACTATTTAACGAGTAAAATTAAGCTGTTTACTCACAAATCATTATTTAACTATAGTTATTTAAAAATATTTATATATTTAATGTAAACGGCGATGTTTGAAAACAAATGAGAAGCGATAGGTACGCCTCATCTGCTTTTTTTGTTTATCACTGCAACCAGAATCATACTATTTATTGCCAAAGGAACCAAATATTGTAAGAATGCTCTATAGTGGAGAAAAAAATGAAACACATCAAACTGTATATTAATTCATTTCTGATGTCGTATGATGTAAATATGACAATTATATTTTTCTGGATTGTTACCTGGGAAAAATACATGTAAGAAAGTGCAAACAGTGGTTTCTTTTTTTGGTGGTATAATCAATTGCTACAAATGTTTTTATATTAACTCCCGCATGCGGCATGTGTTGACATTCATGCACTATATATACAATCTGATAGCCGTATTTCTCATCGGCTCAGTCACTGCAAAATACTGGTCAGACCTGTTCAGAATATTAAAAAGGAGGAGCTTTCTTTAATATGGTAATTACAACACTGATAAATATTTCGTGAAACACGACTCTGATTGGCTGTAAAACAGAAATCATTGAAACGTGATTGGTCATTGACTCCCATTTGGGGCATGAGTTAAATAGTCAGCATAAACTAACAGCTTATTAATACCATTTAGTTGTACGCCTTCTTCATCCTCTAAAGATTTGATGGCATGTTCTACACTACAGCCGGCTCTGATATTTAGGTTGTACGAGGGTAAAAGGATAAACTCGCCCTCTACTACCAATAAGGAAATAGTTGATTGGGAGTAGATTTCTGCCACAATAAATCACTTCTCTTGACGCAGCTATACCGCGCAAGTAAGGTTTGGAATTGCTGAAATGTTGTCAGCTGTATGTCCGATAACCGCATACATAAAGCGGTCCCTCCCATTGAATATTTATATCGGCAACACTGGCGTGAAAACGTCAGGGCCGGATAATCAGTGGCTGGGGTATAGTACAAAATTGAACAGTAGAGAGGTAGTGCATCTCCATGCTTTAACCCACTGTGAATTTCAAGTTACGAAAAAATATTTGGCTTAATAATAATAATAATAATAATAATAATAATAATAATAATAATAATAATAATAATAATAATAATAATAATAATACTAATAATGATAATAATATATTTATATACATATTTTCAATGTTTACACATCTTTCTGTGCCTAAAGTTTTATTTTCCTTCTACACTCGTCTCTACGCATCCACTTCATTTCCTCCAGTCCTCTTGTTCTCATTCCAGTTAATAATAATAATAATAATAATAATAATAATAAATAATAATAATAATAATAATAATAATAATAATAATAATAATAATAATAATAATAATAATAATAATATTGTTTTTATGTTAGAATTGTTCTCAGTAGTGATACGTATCAAACCTCATGTTCTTAAGGAAACGATAAATTTCTCACTTTATTGCCTGAAGGGGAAAAAATTTCCTTTTTTAAAATAGGTTGGTAGTGTAAGATCTGGCTGCTGAAATCATATTTCCTTCAATTCAATAAATCGCATGTGTGCGGGGGTAACTTCGTCCACCCGAGAAAAGTATTAGCTAGTTACCTGCTTCCATTCCACGAGCCACTTATCCCTGCATATAACAATGTTCAATCTATCCTGATTTCTTTACCTTTTACTTATACTGAATTACAAAGTAATGCAGCTTATGAAAAAAAAATTGAAAAGTATTTATACATCAACATAGTGTCACTACTTGGCCTCGGGTCGGTTTACACGTTGTTTTTGCGTAATAAAACAACACAGATGATCGTGTAGTACTTCACATTAACTTAATTTAATTGTATAAAATATCGAATCTCAAATACCTAGGAACGATGACACTGAGCAAAAAAAAAAGAAACTTTTTTTTTGTCTCAGAAAGAAAAATACGTTATTCTGATAGTATTTTTTCTCCTGAATTGAAATATGTTATTGGGTTTTCTCCACCACGCAAGGTTTCCGAGAGAGAGGAATTTATAATTTCAAACATTTTAATATTTTCTACATTCGTAACTACACAATATTCGAACATTCGGACTCACCTAGAAAGTAAGAAATGACGATTTTCTGCTATATTTCGTCTGTGGATCATCCCTCTTGATGGTCCAACAATAATCGACCAGCATATTAGGATTCCATGTGCTTTGATATCTCTTTTCCATAGCTGAAATCTCCTGATGAAAGTATTCCTCGTTTTATTTTTACAATGGACTAATAGACGAAAAAACGTTTATTAAAAAATAGTTATTTAAATCCATTAATTTAAATTAAAATAAGAAAAAACTGTGGGTGATGGAGAAATTCCGAATACATATTTGAAAACACAATAAAAACTGCATTAAGTACAACTATTGATACTCATGAGAAAGAAAATCATGTTGACCAGTGTAATTACAAACAGGGATGAGGTGCACAATGATATTAAACATAGGCTCAATTCTATAAATGCATGCTATTATAACATTACAGATACTCTTGCTTCTGCTGCTCCAACTTGATCAAAAAAAATTAAACCGTGAATATATAAAAACTGTTATTCTTCCTGTTATATTACTCGTATATGGATGCGAAACATGGGCTCTTACTTTAAGAAAGGAAAGGAGATTAGGATTATTTGAGAACAAAGTTATTGAAATTTTTTGGGCCAAAGAGAGATGAACAGACAAGTGAATGGAGAAGACTACTTAACAGTGAGCTACATGATACTCGTATTTATAAAAAACCAGATATAACAAAAACAGTTAAGTCTCGTATACTACAATGGGTAGATCATATGGCACCAATGGGAAAATGAAAGACGTGCATAGGAGCTTCTTGTAGGAAAACCAGAGGGGAAAACGCTCAGTTTTAATTTTACGGAATTTCAAGGTACTGTAGCTCATGAAAATATCTTTGAAAATATTTATATATAATCGTGGTTTTAATCTCTCACCTTATAGGCGGGACAGGCATAGAAGGTCCTTGGCCTACCAGCAGCCTTCTGGCCTCACATCCAGATGTATTAATCACACATATGGACGATCATCTAGCCTGCATAGGTGTGACATATGGTCGGCATGTTAGGTTCCTCAGTCTTAAAGCTGGTTTTCTCAACCTGTAGCTACACAAATACTTCACGATGCTGAGTGGACACCGGTGCCATACTGACTGAAATTTCATGAGAAAATTTCTTCCCCGTGTGGACTCGAAGCAGCGCAAGTCCTATTGCTTTGCGCCAAGATATCTTGCCTTAACCTCTCACCTTATAGGTACTGTGTAGCATTGTTCATTCGTTGCTTAAATTAACACTTTTGAATTTCGCGGGCGGCAGCAGGATTCCTTATAAGCCAATAAGAGTTAGATTCGGGTCGTGTGCCGCCAGAAAACGACTTCTCTAGACATATTTTCTAGAGAAATCACTTCATAGTTATTTCGATTCTTGAATAGTAATTTGTTGGATTTTCTGTACGAGAGAATTTGAGACTGTTGCCCAGAATGTTTCTAACTTCATATACATGAACCCTTCAGTATTAAAATGGACCATGTCCACTTTTAGTGCAATTTACAAGTGAGCACATCTACTGATAGCTCAAGAGTATATTTATGTTTATAATTGTATTTTTTATAGTGTTACCAAGTGCCTATTAATACAAAGAAAATATTTGTTCTTTGTATACACTATTTATAATATATTATTTTAACCAGTATATAGAGGAAAATGTCACTTTTCTCGAAATGTGACAAAATGGACATAACTCATTTTAATACTCAAGAGCTCATAAAGAAATATGCGAGGATCGGATGCGTTTCTATCTTTAATAATTGTGTTTAAAATGTATAGTTTTATATCGGCAATTGACATAACTGTAGAATAACATGTTTTACAGAGATTGGTTCCAAAAAAATAATACTGCCTCTAGAACGTAAATAGACACACACACACATATATACATGAAAAAAAATGCCTGAGTGGCGCAATTGGTAGCGCACTAACGTATAAAGTCAGAGGTCTCGGGTTGAAATCCCGGTTAAATCGTTTATGTGAGGCATATAGGCATATATATATATATATATATATATGAGTTTGTGTGTGTGTGTGTGTGTGTGTGTAAAAACATGATGTCATCAAACGATTACGTCAGTTACCGATATTTATTTGTCTAATGCCACCAGATTATCTTTTATGACATTTTGGTTTTCACCCCTGGAATTGGCGGAATTATAAACCATTTCTTAGGTTGGGGCACCTGGAAGGAGGGGGTTACGTTACCTCGATGATGCGATGGGCGATAAATGATAATGAAACACCAGGAGAGTCCTTAAACCTAAACTTATCCTAAATTACAGACCATGCGCAACCACAAGAATAATTCCCTTTAAGGAAAAATTTGCATGATTTGACCGGGAATCGAACCCGAGACCTCATGAACTGTGATCAGAAACGCTGACTACTAGCCCATGAGGCTCATAAAACTGTACATGTTAAGTATAATTATTTAAGATAGAAACTCCATGTTCTCTGTTAAAGAGGTTGAAACCTATATACAAATGTTTTTAAGAGAAAAAGTAGTAGTAGTAGGACTTTATTAGACAAAAAGTAAGATATTTACAATATTATTTACAAATATGGGTCGCACGGGCAGTAAGCCGTACGTGCTGTTGACAGTCCGTTACAATAAAGTAATAATTGGTACTAGTGTAAAGAAAAATAAACAACAAAAGCAGCAATAACATTACAATTACATAAAGAAAACACAATAATATTACAATTAAGTAATAACACAGTAGCATTATACACTAGAAAAACATTAACATTACAATTACATAAAGAAAACACATTAATATTACAATTAAATAATAACACAATAGCATTATACACTAATTAATTTATATATAATTGTTAATAATTAATGGTATTGCATTTAGAAAAAGTAGAGTCCTACTATCTGAAGGCTAAAAAAAACAGTAAACCTTGCTCAAAGCGGACTCACATGGGACCATTTTTTCCGCATTAGACAAAATTCCGCATTATAAAAACTTATTAATAATCTTAGATTATAGAGCACCGTATATAACTTTTTACATACCTTGGATTAATTGTAGTTCCGCTGCCGTAGAAAAGTAAAGTACAGTATGTATTAGCGACTTCGGCGGTAACGTGCGTTAAAAATCCCGTTTCGTCAGCGTTAAAAATGTCTGTTAGGTGCTTATCCTGAAATTAAAGTATGCCGTTTCGGTGTTTCCGCTCACTAACTACACTTTCGTCCACATCCTTTGATTCCCCGCAAATTTCATTCCACCCTACATTAAAAAGTGTCCAGCCAACCTGAAGGTGCCTTAAAATCGTTATTCACTAGGGATTTAGTAACAGCTAAAGCTTGACTTTGGAGCATCGGTCCGGAAATTTGGAGATTTATCTTCAATCACTTTCACTTTTTCGTTTAATGACAATGATGCGTACGTTTCAGCCATCTTTATTCCGTAATTTCCGAACGCTACCTGTGAAAGATCGGTCTAAGAACTTATACTAATTTAAGATTTTATAGTGCAATGGTTATTTGTAAGACAGGTGTCTGTATTTCGCATAACAGGTGTGCAGTAAGGCAGATATAAAATTTCAGGTACAGGTAGAATCTCTACATCCCCCGGTGGCAGGAATCATTCCTTATTGTTTTTTTTTGGCCTAATGAGAATTCAATGAAATGGAAACTAATTTATTTCTCTGTTTTTCCCAGGGGGGTTGATATGATTATTCTAGAAATTATTGAATTATAGAATGAAAATAATCTTTCAGTAATAGATTTTGAGATTACTACAAATAAAAGAATTGATGAGGCCAGTGCTTGAATTAAGAAATATTGTATAAAATATTTTTTCATGAATTGTGTAGAAATGTCCTTCCGTTTCCGCGTTGGGCAGATTCCATTTTATACAAAATAAATACACGTAAAATTACTATTATTTCGCCGGGACCAATAAATTTGTTCACATTGGACAGATTTCCGCATTATTCACGTTGCGGGTTAAATAAGTTTTACTGTATGTTCTTGCAGTTGTTACGTCAGTGACCATTAAATTCACATATATTTAGATTATTTTCTGGGAGCAATGAATTTACATGTTCATGAAACGCTATTCTGTTTAGAATAATTGAGTGCAGAAAGAAAGGCATTTCTCTGAGAGGAAAACAATGTATAACTTGTGTATGACGTGTTCATTTTGGCGGTAATTGAAATATATCACATGAGAATGGTAGTGTAATGCTTGTTTATGGCAGGAGGTACAATTTACGACAAGAAAAAAAACTTTATATGCATGCTATGTCATTAGTATTCAGAATTTAGAGGTAGAATATTTTATAAACTCACACACAAACTTACGATACGCAATTTTGGGGATTGTAGCGAAGATGACCACTTACATTAAAAACGAAACTCCACGGCGCGACAGACCTAGAAGGCCCTTACCCTCATTAAAATAAAGCGAAAAATAAAATAAAATAAAATATAAATTGCCCTTGTGCACTGTAATTATACTGTATCCGAGCTAAGTTCCAGTTGTACTATAAACAAACTTCCATAAGATATTACTTCGCCGATACCATCTATTGAGGGAACCGTGGTGCTACTTTTACCCGCCATATGACTGAATTGTGTACGGAACTGTCATCGATAGAAACATTATTCTTAGCCTACATCGTATTTTACGGGAAATAAGACTGAATACAAGGTAAGATGGTACCAATAATTAGGAACTTTCTCCATACTTACTTACTTACTCACTGGCACTATCGAACCCGTAGGTTCATGGCCGCACGGACATAAGCTCTCCATACATCCCTATCCTGAGCTAATGCTTTCCAATCATTCCCTGTATAATCTACTTCCCTGAAATCATAGTTAATGTTGTTCTCCCACCTCATTTTTGGTCTACCAACTGGGCGTTTTCTTTCTGGCTTTCCTACAAGAAGTTTCCATGCACGTCTTTCATTCCCCATACGCGCAACATGTCCTGCCCATCGCAGTCTACGGGACTTAACTGTTCTTATTATATCTGGCTTCCTATAAAGACCATGTAGTTCATTGTTATGTAGTCTTCTCCATTCACCTGTCTGTTCATCTCTCTTTGGTCCAAAAATTTTCCTAAGAACTTTATTCTCAAATACTCGTAATCTCCTTTCCTCCCTTAAAGTAAGAGTCCACGTTTCGCACCCATATAATATAACTGGTAGAATAATAGTTTTATTTCTCCATATCTTATTTATTTATAAAATAATTATAGCCTATACGGACCTACATATTCTAGTGAAACTTGGACACTTAAAGAAGCAAAAATGCAAAAAAATTAGTCTTTGAAATTAAAGTAATAAGAAAAATCTTTGGAGCAATAGGGAATCAGGACGGATCATGGAGAATTCTAACAAATCAAGAAGTAAATAGAATTATCAAAACTAGAAATATAATTAACTTCATTAAAGCACAAAGATTGTAAAATACTGAAAAATTTTGGACCAAAGAGAGATGAACAAACAGGTGAATGGAGAAGACTACATAACAATGAACTACATGGTCTTTATAGGAAGCCAGATATATTAAGAACAGTTAAGTCTCGTAGACTGCGATGGGCAGGACATGTTGCACGTATGGGGAATGAAAGACTTGCATGGAAGCTTCTTGTAGGAAAGCCAGAGGGAAAACGCCCAGTTAGTAGACCAAGAATGAGGTGAGAGAATAACATTAACTATGATTTGAGGGAAGTAGATTATACAGGGAATGATTGGAAAGCATTAGCTCAGGATAGGGATGTATGGAGAGCTTATGTCCGCGCGGTCATGAACCTACGGGTTCGATAGTGCCAGTGAGTAAGTAAGTAAGTAAGTAAGTAAGTAAAGTACAAAGATTAAGCTGGATTGGACACATACATAGACTGGATGGTAAAACATATCTACAAATGTAAACCATTAAACCCCTAATATATATTGGACGACCCAAAAAAAATGCTAAGACGATGTTGTAAATGATATAAAATTGACGAAGATAAAAAATTGGAATAAATGTGTCTCGAATAGAAAAGTGTGCAAAATAACTACGTTGAGAAGACCAAACCATTCTCCAATTAAAGCTGTAACGCCTTATTAAGAAGAAGATATACGGGCCTAGACATTTAGATTTTTCCATGATGTTAGTAGATATCCTTTATATGCAATTTCATTACTAGCAGAATTTATACTCCAGGCTGACTCACCTGTAAATTATGCTGTTATTTTCACATCTTCAATGGCTAATGTAGTATAGTTTTCACTAAACTGTTTGAAAATATTAAAAATAATTGATTTCACTCCGATTTTGAAAGGTTTTTATTTTTCGATGCTTTAAAAATTGTATAAGGACCAGCCTCATGGGCTAGTGGTCAGCGTTTCTGACTACAGTTCATGGGGTCCCGGGTTCGATTCCCGGTCAAACCAAATGTTCCTATAATATAGGTGTAATTATTATAATATCTATAAAGGTTCCGGTTAGGCATTTTTCTTTAAAGGGAATTATTCCTGTGGTTGCCCATGGTCTGGAAGTTTAGTTTAAGAACTCTCCTGGCGCTTCATTATCATTTATCACCCATCATATCATCGGGGTAACGTAACTCCGCCTTCCAGGTGCCACAACCTAAGAAATGGATTACAATTGCGCCAATGCCAGGGGAGAAAACCAGGAATGTCATAAAAGACAACCTGGTGACATTAAAAAAAATAAATTTTATAAGAGAAGCAGCCATTTGGAACAAATAATTCTAATGTATTAAGCATTGCGATTGGATAAGAATAAAATAATAATAATTGAATGTATTAAAATTTAGTTATATTTTAAGATTCTTCCATATAACTCTTATAGACATGTTCTAGATAATGTATTTTTTTGTTAATTTGATTTCCTTTATTTTGAGTGTTGGAGAGGTAACTACATTTTCTTACACGCTTAAAGGTAAGACCATTAATCGACCAATGAAAACGCAGTCATACAACTGGTTTGTTTACATTACAACTAGAACTTAGCTCGGAAAAGGTACAGTTTATGAGAAATTTCCTCTTTTCCAAATTTTGTATACGAGACTTAACTGTTTTTATTACACTCATTCTTGAATAAATAAATGTTATCAAAATGCAATACCTATAATTATTAACAATTATATATAAATTAATTAGTGTATAATGCTGTTGTGTTATTATTTAATTGTAATATTAATGTGTTTTCTTTATGTAATTGTAATGTTAATGTTTTTTTAGTGTATAATGCTATTGTGTTATTACTTAATTGTAATATTATTGTGTTTTCTTTATGTAATTGTAATGTTAATGTTTTTAGTGTATAATGCTATTGTGTTATTATTTAATTGTAATATTATTATTGTTTTCTTTATGTAATTGTAATGTTATTGCTGTTTTTGTTGTTTATTTTTCTTTACACTAGTACCAATTATTACTTTATTGTAACGGACTGTCAACAGCACGTACGGCTTACTGCCCGTGCGACCCATATTTGTAAATAATATTGTAAATATCTTACTTTTTGTCTAATAAAGTCCTACTACTACTACATCTGGTTTCCCATAAACATCATGTAGCTGATAGTTATGTAGTCTTCTCCAATTCGTACCTGATAAAACAGTAGTTCTCAACTGTATTAACTCCTGTTATAAAACATTATTAAAATCTAAGCTTTTCAAATAGCATGGTACAACTTTAGTTTTAAAATAAGATTTCATTAACATTCCTCAGATTTCGCTAAAGGGGAAAAAAAAAGTTTTACTGAACACACTTAGGAAACCGACTATCGATTTAACACCAATAATACAACGATAATAATCCAGAGAGAACCAGAGACACAAAATCAGTATTCTCGAAGAAATTGAAATTATCATAGAGATCTAAATAGAATAACGGCGGCAGAAATGAAATTTTTGAGATCTGTTAAACTGTGCACTAATGAAAGCAGAATCAAGAACCCCGAAATAAGAACAGGACCTTTAAATATTTGCCAATAACTGATAAAATCGATACATATCGACAAAAATTGAAGCAACACATAGACCGAATGAAATGAAGAGAGTTATCCAAAACAAATAACAAACTACAAACCTAAAGGCAACCCGAGATGTGGGCAGACCTAGAACGAGATGGGCAGAAGTCGGAGCGTGTCCAACAGACCTAATTCCGTGGAATGCAGATGATGATGAAAACAAAAAAACAACATGTTTAACTAGAACAGCGTGCCCAACAACCAAAACCCTCTGTATGAAATATACAAATAATTCAGTACCATGAGAAATCCTGAAAATGAAGCATGCTTTTAGAAAGGCCTTTTTAATAATGCGATGAAATTTTATGCAAGTCTGATTCTATATGTGTAACAAAAATTTAACCATGTTTTCCTATGCCTCTTTCTTATTTCCCTCTTAACAATAGCTCTACAGCGATTGAATTTTATTTCATTTTCTACTTTCTTTATGTTCAAATATTTTTTATAAGCTGCATTTTTCTCTTCAATCAATTGTTTTACTTGATCATCCCAGATTTTTAGATTTGTATTTCTTCTTTGTTGTATATTTACTTTTCCTAAAGTTTCATTAACTGCATTTTGAATTATCATTTTAATGTTTTTCCATTCTTCTTCGACATCATTATTTTCTGGAGTTGTAGCCGTATATTGCTGAATTCTTCCCGAATATAACCAAATTCTGTCATCATAAACTAATTTTACCTTGTACTTTTGTTCTATGCTCTATTGTTGTTCCTTCTTTTTTAACCATCTTGGTGGAAATCTTATTTTTACTTCTACTAGGTAGTGATCTGAACCAATATCATATCCTCTGTAGGCTCTAATCTCGAGAAACCATTTAAAAATCTTATTATTTGCAATGAAATAATCAATTATTGATTTTGAGTCCTGACGATGCCGTATATCTGCAGAAAGGTCTGTATGAACTTAACAAAATTACAGAATAATATGGATTGAAGATATCTACAGAGAAAATAAAAATTATGGCATTTTAAGGTGTACATCCTGTCAGAAGTAAAATTGTTCTTGACAATAAACTTTTGGAGCAGGCGAATAATTTTACATATTTAGGATGCAATATCTCATATGAAGAAGAAAATGATGTAAATGCAAAAATATCAAAATTTAAAGAATTTTAGGGTTAATAAATTCTATCTTCAAGCCACAGTTAGTCCAAAAACATTCACGATTAAAAGTGTATAAAACACTGGCTCTTCCAACTCTTTTGTATGGTAGCGAAGTATGGTCTTTGAAACAGAAGGCTATACAGAGACTTAGATCTGCTGGAATGAGATACCTTCGGAGGACTGCAGGATACACACTACTAGATCACAAAAAAATGAAGACATCTTAGAAGAATTACACATGGAACATTTAGAAAACAGAATTTCTGATTATAAGTCAAGATGGATGCAACATGTTCATCGAATGGAAGATCACAGGATACCCGACCAAATGTTAAGATATCAACCTGCAGAAAGAAGAAGATCAGAATGTCCACTCAAAATACTTCTGGATGGTGTTTCTCTTGAGGCTGAAACAGGTCAACAAGTGACCTAAATTCGTGAATGTTCTGTTATGATGATGATAATGAAATTTTATAACAAAAGTTGGTATAGTTGAGGACGACTGTTTTATCAGGTACGGATTTTAACATACATTTCACATCAACGGTGTTCAATCATGCATTTTAAAAGTATAGAGTTCTCCATTCGCCTGTATGTTGGCCACGCTGTCACATTTGTGTGGTGTGAAAACTTCTGTGTTGAGGTATACTTCAGTGTAAGTAGAATTTCACAAAAGCTTCTTCGCTCTTTGACGCTGCGCAATCTGGCTTCCTCCTGCAGTCAATGTCGTGGTCAGCAAATACACATTCTCCCTTTTACATTTATAGAGAGCCCATTTTTATGTGCATATCATTCCTAGCTGAAGTGAAGGGCCATTTCAGACAACATTCTGTGATTGAGTGCAATTTTTAGTCAGTTTCCATTTTCTACTGAATCACTGACAACTAGCGTAATTTTCTTTATATTTACTCAACAGTTGGTCATTTATTTGCTCTTTTATTTTTCTCATATTAGATAAGATACTCAGCTTATTGCTGTGAATCGAAACAGACACCTGTTGAGTCTTTTTGTAACTACTAAACGATAACAGAGGCAAGTGAATGGAGAAGACTATTTAACGGCCAGCTACATGATATTTATGGGAAACTGGATGTAATAAGAATAGTTAAGCCTCGTACAATATTTGGAAAATAGGAAATTTCTCATAAAACTGTCTTTACTATTTTACTCTCGTTCGTCTGTTGGCCTCGAGAGTCTGGTGTACCGGTAACAAGAGCTCGAGAATAAGTCCCGGGATTCTCGCAGTGAGTACGTCATGCAGTGTTCGTAGATAGATAGATCATCGGTTGATTAATGTCTTTGACATCGTCCGATTCCTTATAGCCAATTTTGTCGGTCCATCCAATCTCCTGGTTGTAGATGTTTCTCCTTCATGTATAAACATATTCCCTGACTCCAGGAGATTTTAGGTCTTCCTCTGCCTCGTCTTCCCTCAGGTTTCCATTCCAAAACAGATTTTGGTAGTCTATCCTCTTCCACTGGCTGGACATGTCCGTACCATCTTAATTGCTGAGTTTTAATATAATCTAAAATAGTGTCTTCAATCTTCATTTTCTCCCTTATAACTGAGTTCCTAATTTTTTCTCTTAGGCTCTTAGCTGTAGTAAAAGCAACTGATCTAAGGATGGACACCTGAAAAAAAAATCCCTGGTTCTCCAGGTTGGGGGTTGATGCGGTAGGCCAGCTCCCTCCCATCAGAAAAAAAATTGCAATGCTGAAAAACCTTAAATGCAGTGTTCGTGCTACATAAAAATGTTTACTGTATATACGAAGCCGTACGTTTCTCAATAGACGAAGGAATTCCTTGTTTTATGAACATACGTTTATTATTATTATTATTATTATTATTATTATTATTATTATTATTATTATTATTATTATTATTATTATTATTATTATTAACTAAAAATTTCGCAGTGAATATGGATACTGAGAAAGAGGGATACACAAAGATTGGAAGCAGCACACATTAAATTTCTCAGACATATAATGGGAGTAACACATATGGATAGTATAAGAAGTGAATCTATCAGGCAAACATTTAATGCAATAAATATAGTACAGGAGATTAAAGGATACCAACAAAATTGGCGACAGCATGTAATAAGAATGACCAAGGACAGAATTACTTGGCAGGCTTTAAACTGAAAACCGAGGGGTAAACGAGACATTGGATGACCACTGACAAGATGGAGACTACAGACTCATCTGGAGGAAAAATGAACAGGCTAATAAAAAGCCCAAATCTTAACTGTTCATGATGATGATGATGGCCTAATTTACTGACACTATCGAACCTGTAGATTCATGGTCCTGTGGACATAAGCTCTCCACATATCTCTATCATGAATTGTTTTCCAATCGTTCTCTGTATAATCTACTTCTTTCAAATGATGGTTAATGTTATTCTCCCACCTCATTCTTGGTCTATCAACTCGACTTTTTCCTATGGGTTTTCTATAAGAAGCTTCCATGCCCCTCTTTCATTCTGTATTCGTGCCACATGTCCTACCCATCGCAGTCTACAAGACTTAACTGTTCTTATTACATCTGGTAAGAACATGTAGCTCACTGTTATGTAGTGTTACCTACCGTCCGTCTCCCACTGTTTGCATTTCTGGTTGCGACTGAAGACAGCGAATCAGATGAGGGAGTGAGTGAATGACGTAATATGAAGGGAGGAGATACTCTTTAAAGTTTTTGTTTAATTAACCTAGCATTGTGATTTCTATTTTATAGATGTGACAATAGAGCGGAACGATGACCCCGGGGCTAATAAGTATTGTACATTGTAAATGTGGCGATTTTAGGTTACTTTCAGCTCAACTGTTCACTTCATTATATGACATTTCTTACAATTTGATAGGGAAAATCAACATATATGTTTCTCTCAGGTAATTATTCACTTTATGGAACAATAAATTATGCGTTTTTCATTTTTTATTTGAATTTATGTAGGCGGCACTGTGGCATAGAATCCCCGAATCTTCTTCTTCTCCCTTTCAAGTATTAGGCCAAGGCCTGTTACGATCCTATAGAAAATTTTCCTTCCAGCGTCTTCCGGGAAATTCTCGTATAAGACTTGAAAGCATAATAATAGTCCCTTCGATTGGTTGCTGGCCAAAGGAAGGCAAGACCAGTGATGGGGCTGCCATCTTATAGCCTCTGGTCAGTCTTTTGTGGAGAAGAAAATAAATTAAAGGAAAGAAGAAATGGAAGAAAGGAAAGACTCCCTAGCCCTAGGATGCCCTAATAGCGTCGGGGTCGAAAAAACAAGAGTTAACCAAGAGAGGTTAGATAGTAAAGTTAAAAGAGTCTGGTATAAGTAAGTGGAAGAAATACCAGATCGGTTAAAGATAAAAGTAAGGAGCAAAACACAAGTAAGTGGAAGCAATGTTTTGCTTAAATTGTGCATTTGAGCAAAATTTAATCAACTTTGTTCAACCAAAAATACTTTAGTATCTGTTAAATTCCTCATTGAGGCGATGTGCTGACCACATGTCACACATAGAAACACATTACATAATGGAAAAAGACAGTTAATGTTGTACTGCCCTTGATAATTTCTGAGTAAGTGAATATGCTCTCTCTGTATACCTTATCCTCTCTTAGAGTGATCCTAACATAAACAAATGCCAATTGTATCCTTCCGCCACTCGCGTCACGATCAGTGTTACATTGACAGGGATCACGTGTGTAGTACATAAGACATGTGATCGATGAATGGGGTAGATTACAAGAAAGTTGGTGAGATTTTTCACTGAACTCCTAGGATATAAGGTTCTTTTAGGGTTAAGATTGCTAGCACTATAATTAAAATTAAGAATCCGAAAGTGTCTTTAATGGAAAAGTAAGGATGGAAGGGAATTTTATCAATATTTCTATTTAACCCTATAGGATTATTTGATCCTGTTTGGCCACGACAAACGTTTGCTAGACTAGTGTTTAAAAAAAATTAGACGATGACACAGCAACAGAAGACTCGACACATTCAGCCATTTTGTTGCATCAGAATCGACTGAAGTATGACTCATCTGCATCATCCATGTGTAATAAACTATTTAAGTTGTAATTACACTGGGCAACATCATTTTTGCCTCATGAGTACTAATAGTTGTACTTAATCAGTTTTTTATCGTGTTTTCAAATATGTATTCGGAATTTCTCCATCACCCACAGTTTTTTTATTCCAATTTCAATTAACGGACTTAAATAATTATTTTTTAATAAACTTTTTTGTCCATTTGTCAATTGTAAAATAAAACCAAATGAGCTAACTCAAATTATTTCAGCTGTGGAAAAGAGATATCGAGGCACATGGAATCCTAATATGCTGGCCGATTATTGTTTATAACGGTAAAAGGGCGGTAGGTGCCTGGGCAAGGCGTGGACTCTATGTATCTCAGGGTTGCGGATTTTCGCCGTGGGATAGGGCGAGGTTCGAACTAAGGATAACAGGACACTATCAGGAGGCTCACCGAGACAACACTGGTGTCGATTAAATGATATTTATTATATCACATGTGGCACAAAACTGTCAAAATTCTAACAAATATATTAGTAAGCAGACTTACTCCCTATATTGATGACATTCTAGGAGATCATCAATGTGAATTTAGAAGAAACAGGTCTACAACAGATCAGATTTTTAGTATAAGACAGATTTTAGAAAAGAAATGGGAATATAATGGTACTGTACATCAACTGTATGTAGACTTCAAAAAAGCATATGATTCAATTAAGAGGGAGAAGTTATATAGTATCCTGCTGGAGTTTGGAATTCCTAAAAAGTTAGTTAGACTTATACGAATGTGTCTAAATGGCACAAAGAGTAGGGTGCGTGTAGGCAAACAGTTTTCGGACACTTTTAAAATCCAGAATGGGTTGAAGCAAGGAGATGCACTATCTCCTCTATTATTTAATTTTGTACTAGAGCATGGCATTAAATCTTTAGTGAATGAGGAAGGCTTACAACTGAATGGTATTAATAAGCTGTTAGTTTATGCTGATGATGTAGTACTACTTGCCGATAGCGAGGAGATACTAAAGGCCAACACGCACACACTATTGAGTAACACTAAGAAATTAGGACTGGAAGTAAATATCAATAAAACTAAATATATGCTCACACGTAGAAATTCATTAAATAATGGAAATGGACAGCTAATGACAAATGAGGGAAATTTTGAGGAAGTGGCTGAATTCAAATACCTAGGAACAATAATCACAAATAGGAATGAGATGCACAAAGAAATTAAACATAGGCTCAATTCTGGAAATGCATGCTATTATGCATTGCAGAGACTCTTGATGTCCCAACTCCTTTCAAAAAACGTTAAACTGAAAATATATAAAACTATTAATCTACCAGTTATATTATATAGGTGCGAAACATGGACTCTTACTTTAAGAGAGGAAAGGAGATTACAAGTATTTGAGAATAAAGTACTTAGGAAAATTTTTGGACCAAAGAGAGATGAACAGACAAGTGAATGGAGAAGACTACATAACGATGAACTACATGGTCTTTACAGGAAGCCAGATATAATAATAACAGTTAAGTCTCGTAGACTGCGATGGGCAGGACATGTTGCACGTATGGGGAATGAAAGACGTGCATGGAAGCTTCTTGTAGGAAAGCCAGAGGGAAAACGCCCAGTTGATAGACGAAGAATGAGGTGGGAGAATAACATTAACTATGATTTGAGGGAAGTAGATTATACAGGGAATGATTGGAAAGCATTAGCTCAGGATAGGGATGTATGGAGAGCTTATGTCCGTGCGGCCATGAACCTACGGGTTCGATAGTGCCAGTGAGTAAGTAAGTAAGGCACAAAACTGTTACAGTTCCAATTCCAGAACATTGGATTCAATTGGATATATTCCGGTATCTTTCACTTCTGAATGGTCGCAGGAATGCGGGTAGCGGTCGATACTGGACCTATTTTATTAGTATCGTGGCGAATCTATCGCGTTTTGGAACACTGATAATTACTGGTCTTCACGCGACCTAAAGTGTGATATAACACCAGCACTCTGATGCTTCTAAAATAAACTTTTAAAACTTGCCGTTCTTGGCCTAACACATTTAGTGTATCTAATGGGTCGCTTGCCTGCGACCGGCGAAATATACGAGTCCGCACTGCCGCGGAACAGTTAATCCTGCGTGGAGTCTTATGTTAATTTTGTTCCACCCGGGAACCCATCCCGGAGGAGACTACTTTCACGATATTCGGAATATATCCAACTCCATCTTACAAACACACTTTACAAGACCAATATTTTCATTGGCCGAACATATAATTAACATACATAAAGAACGCCTTACTAGCAGAATGATATAGACTTATGGACTCTGATTGGACATTATGGTTCCCACTATAGTTCAACCAGAATTTCGGGACATTACATTGGTCTATGTATTTACAGGGTGTGATTTTCACACGCTGGTGAGAAGTTCATTAATTTACTGAAAATAGATGGACTTAGTTTTTGGCTACTGTCGCCATCTCAACAGGCGGTCTAGTGATTTTTGACACACTTAAGTTGACCGTCATTTATCTGTCTGGAAGGATGACTTCCAGAGCCGGACAAGGGACATTACATCTCCAGCTGCGAGGCCGTATTATTAGGGAACGATTGTCCCGGGGTCGTAAACCGATTTACTTACATGTGTCCATCTACAAAGAACTTGAGATACAATGGACAGAAATGCCTTTATGTATACTCAAGCGTAACAGATTGGTAAAAGTTTCTCACGAAACTTTTCTGGAAAGTGTAACTACATATTCAATAATCAGTAATAATAACAAAATTAATTAGTGCAGTTATTTCTGCTACATGTTGGACCATCAAGAGGGATGCTCCACAGGCGAAAAGAAATATAGCAGAAATCGTAATTTCGTACTTTCTAGGTGAGTCCGAATGTTCGAATATTGTGTAATTATGAATGCAGAAAGTATTAAAGTGTTTGAAATTATAAATTCCTGTCTCTCGGAAACCTTGCGTGATGGAGAAAAACCGATATCATAATTGAATTCAGGAGAAAAAGTACTATCAGAATCACATATTTTTCTTTTTGAGACAAACAAAAGTTTCTTTTTTTGTTGCTCAGTGTTATTGATTAGGTATATTTTAGAACATTGTCTATGTTTTGAAAATTGTTATTTTCATTCACGAAGTACAATTCAGAGGACATATTACTAATTTAATGAAGGGAACTACTTTTTCGCGTACATATTACTTCTACATCGAACATAGGTGTCTATAACCAATGAAAAGCGAGCAGGTGAAATGGTTTTGTTTTCATGAGGATCACTTTAATAGCGGATAGCCTTTAGAGAGTGTATAAACATTTGACAGGTTTTTATTTTATAAAAATGACAGTCATCAATATGAAGATGACGTGTTTGAGACTTCAGTTATGTAGGGCTATTTGAATGATGAACATTTAGAGGGTTGTAGCTGGGGCTATAAAAGAAAGTAGCGGGAAAAGTGAGGAGATTTATTTGAGGTCGAGAGGTTGATCTGTTTGTAGTTGTTTGCTTGTTTGGGGGGGCGGTTTACCGCTGGATTGTTATTGGCTGCTGTTTTGCTTCTAACTGCTCCTCTTCGAGAATTGAAAATCTAACCCAAGTTGGTTTTAACCAAGTCTTCTTAAATTCTACGTTTCTCCAACTGAATTCTGCCAAACACTTTTTCTTCCTTTCTTGAAGGCAGCAAGAATTTCACGAAGAGAATAAATTAGAAACTAAGTTATAAGGGAGAAAATAAAGATTGAAGATACTATTTTAGATCATATTAAAACTCAGCAATAAAGATGGTACGGACGTATCCAGCGAATGGAAGAGGCTCGGCTACCAAAATATGTTTTGTAATGGAAATCTGAGGGAAGATGAGGCAATGAAAGATCTAAAACTTCCTGGAATCAGGGAATATATTTATACATGAAGGAGAATCATCTACAACCAGGAGCTTTGGATGGACCAACAAAATTGGCTATTAGGAATCATACTATGCCAAAGACATTAAACAACCGATATATATATTGTCCACCGCTGTGGTCTCGAGAGCGTGCTGCCTTGTCACACAGCGGGCCCGGGTTCGATCCCCGGTTGGGACAGTTTTTCTGAGTGAGGTTTTTATCGGGGTTTTTCCTCACCTGTAAGACAAATGTCAGGAAAACTTTAAGGCCCAAACGGTCCCCCAAATCATATGGCCATCATCATCACAATCATCCTTTTCATTATCATCATCATCATCATCATCATCATCATCATCATCCTTCACCGGTGTGGAAAGAAACGGGAAGCTACCACACCTACAATTCCCTAGTAAAGCTGCAAAGCATAGCATGAAAATGCTATGATTGCAGAGAAAGACCCGCCCTCGGGCAGAATCACTATGGATATATATATATATATATATATATATATTCTATTCTATAGTGTTCATAGCATTTTCATGTTATGCTTTGCAGCTTTACTAGGGAATTATAAGTGTGGTAGCTTCCCGTTGCTTTCCGCACCGGTGAAGGATGATGATGATGGACAGATGATATTCTGGGACCTTTAGGGCCTTAAAGCTACTTGACACAACAACATGTCAACAGAATAACTTCAGTTAAAATGGATTTTTGGAGAAGAGCTGCCAGAAAATCTCGATCGGAAAAAAATTAGAAATACAGAAATTAGAAAATGGATGAATGCGGAAAAAAATATAATGGATGAAATTGAACACAGAAGGCTAAAATGGTATGGACGCGTAATAAGAATGCAGGATGGAAGAATACCAAAGGCCGTCTATGCATGGAAAATTGAAAGAAGGAAAAGAAAAGGAAGACCAAGAACAAACTGGAAGAACAACATTCAAAATTCAATGAGGAAATTTGGTGTAACAGATGAAGACACAGAGGACAGAGAACGATGGAGAACTTTAATTAAAGGACAATTGTGAATGTTTGTTGCAAACTGATAGTCTATAAGTCCGTAGTCATTTACATTTATTTATTTATTTTTAATTCATGTTAATTACTAAGATTGGTTGGAGAAAACCCTCAATGATGAGGAAAATTCTGAAAATGAATGAATGACATTTGTCTTACAGGTGAAGTAAAACCTTGGAATAAAACTTCACCCAGGAAGCTTGTCCCAACCGGGAATCGAACCCGGGCTCGCTGCAAGACCCCAGTGATGGACATATATATTGGTGGGCATGATATGTTAGTTGAAAGGAGGACTATTTGACCTCCGAAAAATTTTACCCCAGTGGAACTCTTGCCCGCATTTCTTGACGGTTGTATTTTTACGGTGAAAGATCGTCACTCTTTCGACCAAGGTACTTTTTTTCGTCTGGGTTATCACCTTCGACCAGCCCGGCATGGGTAACCCTACCGGCATCAATGCTACCATAGTGTGGATATAAATTCTTACAAAAAATAAAAATAAATCTTGTCACATGTTGTAAAGTATTTCTTTAAATTTAATTATTTTTTATATCCTCATTTTTAAATTTATCTAACCTAGTACAACCCTTAACTGATCTAAAAAATCTCACTTCTGTAGCCGGGCAACAAATTTAATAGTTGCCCCGAAAAGATATCTAATCCACAACAATTCGAAAGTTTAGTTATCCGTGGATAAGTGATGTATCTGGAGTATATCACGGCATGGTGGATGTAAAACTATCCCTGCTCTCTTCCAGACCTATTTTATTTATTTTTACAAGTTGGCATTCAAGCTAATAGTGATGTATATTTAACAAAATGGCTGATGGAGTTAGTAAAATAATGCGTAGCAGTTTATGAGTTACATCTGTATTCATTTTATGGTAATACAGGATGTTCCATTCAAACCTCCCACATTTTAATTAATCATAACTAACAAAGTATGCGGAATTATGAAATGAGGCCGGTATTAAACGAAACAGAAACTCAAAGAATTTTCATTGCCACACACTAAAATACCTCTATCCTGCTCTAATTTCTTCAATCTTTTCTTCTGAAACACGTATACGAGCACCTCCTGATTCTTTTTTTAACGCATCCAGTCGCCAGAAACTTCTCAAGCCATGCCTTAATGGTCTTCCCATCAGGTGCATTTCCTCCATATTCTTTCCGGTAATTTCTTTGCACTCTAATTATTGACTTCGTCTCTGCATACCAGAAAATAGTTTGTGCTCGTTGCTGAGGAGTTGCCATTTTGTTTTATGTCATTATTGTGCAACGTGCGACAGATAAATTAACTGAAACAATGAAAACAAAAATTCTTTGAGTTTCTCTTTCTTTTAACACCAACCTCATTTCATAATTCCGCATTATTTGAGAATTATGATTAATTAAAATGTGGGAGGTTTGAATGGGACACGGTGTATATGTTAGCTCCTTTTTTTCTCCCTTGAGTCGTTATTCAATTTATAGGAACAGATTATTGTTTTCTTTGTTAATTTTGTATGACTAGCGTAAGTTGAAACGATTTAAGCCACTTGGGTTTTGATCGGTTTTCTAGATTAGAGGAAAGCACACTTTCTTCCAGTCAATTGGTTTTATTCCTCCGGGAGAAAGTTGAGGTCAAACAGTTTTATCCTATCAATTTAAGAGAGAAGAACCCTCGTGGGAACTGTGACACCTGTCAAAGACTCATCTACTCTTTTCCAGCTCCTCTCTGTTTTTTAAATCTTATTCCTCTCTAAACTTCAGCTCTGAAATAAAAAGAACATTTTTATTTGTCTGTCAGATAACTTTTTACATTATTTTTTATTATTGAAGTTCATGAACTCTTTGGTCCAAAATTTTTCTAGCCGTAATTTTTTCTCCTCTCTTAAAGTCCGTATTTCACATCCATATAATATAACTGGGAGAATATTTTTAGTTTAATGTTTTTTTGAGAGAATTTGGGAAGACTAAAGACCCTGTAATACACAATAGCATGCATTTCTACAATGTAGAGGTTCAATTTCTTTGTGCACCTCATTCCTATTTATAATTATTGTTTCTACGTAGTTTGAATTCAGCTACTTCTTCAAAATTTCCCTCATCTGTCACTAAGTGTCCATTTCCATTATATAATGTATTTAGATGTTGAACATGCATTTAGTTTTATTGATGTTTACTTCCAGTCTCAATTTCTTAGTGTTACTCAGTAGAGTGTGTGTGTGTTGGCCCTTAATATTCCTCGGTATCGCCTAATTATACATCACCATCATCCGTCACGAATTAGGCCTTTGTAGACCTGTTTCGGCCCCATCCAGCAGTCTTTTAAGAGGTCTTCCTGATCGACGAAGGGTTTATATTGCATCATCATTTTTACCATTCTTGAATTATCCATTCTTTTTATATGGTCTAGCCAGTTTAATTTTTATCTGTTGAGCTTTTCTTCTACTGATTCTACTTCTAATTGTTCTAAAATTATATATATATATATATATATATATATATATTTTGTTTTGTAATCCCACTACAGGCCTCAGGAGGCCCATGGGGTAGTAGGAGGTTAAGGCTCCCACTTTTTCTGGACAATCGGCACTTGATGTCAGCTGGGTTGTCAGCCCTGCGTGATGGCCGCCTTTACCGCAATAACAAGTGTCTGGTACTCTTTTCAGTTAGAGGCTGAGTCGACCCCAGGGTCATAGTGCCGCCAGAAGGTTTGGGTCAGTTTAAAAATCCTGACCCCACCGGGACTTGAACCCTCGACCTTCCGGCTTGTAGTGTAGTGCCTTAACCACTACGCTACGGCGTGCCCCATATATATATATATATATATATATATTATAATTAAATGTTTAACATTGAGCAATGCAAGCTTAATATGGTATGATAAGAAAAATAAATGCCTGGACGGGATTCGAACCCGGAAATCTGAGTCTGTAACACGCTGAGGTACAGACTCAGAGTTCCGGGTTCGAATCCCGTCCAGGCATATATATATATATATATATATATATATATATATATATATATATATATAAAGTTATAAATAAAATACTACATGATCAGCATAAACTAACAGTTTATTAATTCCATTTAGTTGGAGTTCTTCACCATGCCCGTCTTCTATTCCTCATTCTTGTAACATGTCCTGTCCATCGCAGTCTACAAGACTTAACTACTTTATTATATCTGGTTTCCTATAAACATAATGTATCTCACTGTTAAGTAGTCTTGTCCATTGGCCTGTCTGTTCATCTCCCTTTGATCAAAAATGTTTCTTAAGAACTTTATTCTCAAATATTTTTAATGTTTTCTCCTTCCTTAAAGTAAGAGTCCATGTTTCACATCCATATAATATAACTGGGAGAATAACAGTTTTATATATTTTGAGTTTAACGTTTTTTGAGAGTAGTTAGCACGACAAGAATCCCTGTAGGCATGCAAAAAATGTAATAATGTGATGTAATTATAATCAGAGATATATTATTTTTTACGAGTTAATTTTTATGTCTGTTTACAACCGTTGCCCGTTCACCCTAAACATTTTTTATCCTCCAAGTGAACATTACTGGAGTATTATTTATAGCAGAGAACATCAGCTATCGAAGTACAGGAAGCCGTAATGAATGTCTTTAACAATACTTAATAAAGGTGGGAACTAAAATTTACGTACAATTAAACGTTGTGTTACAATTGGTGATAAACGATGTGTCGACTTTACAACCCATTCTTTCAAGAGTGTCTTGGACCATAAATTTGAAAATAACTCTGCACTTAACAACATGATTTAGTGCATTGTTCAGGACCCTACAGAGTCTACTAAAAGAGTAACAATAAATTGTATTCACAAATAAATGTTGTACACAGTATTTTCAAGTACTGGTGCTCTGGTACAGTTCAGTTACACAAATAATACATATATAATATATAAAAATGAATGTTGTTTGTTTTTTTGTTTGTTCGTACTTTATGCGCGGCCATACCGTTGATCCGATTGTGATAGGGCTTTTTGCAAAATGTTCAGGAGATTCCCGGAATGAGCATAGGTTATAAGAGAGTTGTGATACTAAACTCTTACACCCTTAAAAATCGCCCTTTGTAGTGGAAATCGTGAAAAAAATAGCTCTTTGGACGCTTGAATGGCTTACGCTGCCTAAACCATAACATATAGACAAAATTTACACGGAATTGAATATCTCAAAAAGCTCTAGAAAAAAGTCCGCGACAGCATATGTTTATCTCTTACGGATAACTCACAATAACCATTTTTGTCTTTCATTGATACTAAGAAGATCGAGACAAGTAGGCCCTACGTAGATTCCTGTGCAAGCATAGCAGCACATGGCGGGTATCTTTTACGGATAACACACAATAACGAATTTTATCTTTTAGCCCATTTATGCCAAGAAGATCGAAATAAGTAGATTCCCGCGCAACACTGGGTAATCAGCACGGGGAATCTTAAAATAATTACGATATACATTTATAATTTTTTTCATTGTAATTATTCAACAAATTATAAGAAGTACATTAATTTTTGTCTATCAGCTCATTTATGCCAAAGCAAATCGGGATAAGTAGATTCCCGGACAACGCCAGGTAAACAGCACGGGATATCTAAAAATAATTACGATATAAATTTTTCTCTCTACTTATTTAACTAAACATAAAACACATTAATTTTCGTATTTCAGCTCATTTATGTCAAGAAGATCGGGATAAGTAGATTCCCGGGCAACGCCAGGTGATCAGCACGGGTTATCTAAAAAATATAAATTTATAATTATATTTCCTTTTACTTATTCAACTAAACATGAAAGTACATTAATTTTAATTTATTTAGGCGTAGCAACGCACGCCGGGTATTAGTAGAATATATACATTATACAGTGCTAGTTAAAGGGAGAAGAAAAACAAAATATATAAATTTAGGAGGCAGTTTCAAGATATAGAATAAATTCTGGCACATAAAAAAAAAATAATAAAATTATACAAGGGGAAATAAAATAAACAAAACAAAATATATTTGTTCATTGATAATTTTCCTAATATTGTTTAGAGACATACAAGAATAAGAACTTATAAAACCTTAGCGAGACCAATGCTTACCTATGGAAGCGAAGCTTGAGCCATATGGGACAATCCATATCAAATCGGACAGCAAAAAATCTTGCAATTTATTTTTTTAATTTTATGTATCCCTAATTATAATGAATACATTTATAAACGTATTAATACAACAATTTAATTTTTATCATTTATAGGTTCGTAGTTATGATGATCTAAAATTATCGTAAATATGATAAACTAAAACGTTTACTAACTAATATTTCTGAAACAGTAAACAGCAAAAATTTGTTTCAAACATATTTATATAGGTGATATCATGTAGTTTAAGGGTGTTATTTTTATAATTAGGATATTTTTATTTTCGGTGTCAATTTTCTGTTTTATGGCGGTTTACTGCCGTACATATCAAAAAATGAAAACGGAAAAAATACAGGATACTATTCACGTAATAAGGATTAATTTCCAGCAATTAACCTTTTGGAGAGTTGAATAGTTCAGACAATATAAATGTGTTTTATTCTATTTTCGTATATATATATACAAAAGAGATATAAGCAAAATAACAGCTAGCGAAATGAATTCATGAGAATAACAGCTGGATACACAAAGTTTAACGTAGATATCCTTCAAGAACTTCAAATCACTTCGGTTATGGACCATATAACTACATACAGAAATAATTGGCTACAACACATTCAGCATATGGATCGTTCTCGCTTCCCTCGTCAGATTTTGAATAATCATCCCCGAGGAAGCAGATCTTTGGGAAGACCACTCAAAAGATGGCAAGAGACCGTAACGGGCCACCAAGTCTAATACATGGAATGATGATGATGATGAGAATTTTCCTCACAATTGAGGTTTTTCTCCAACCAATTTTAATAATTGAGTTTTAAAAAATAAATAAATTGCTACGGACTTACAGATTATCAGTTTGTAATACACACTCACAAATTTACCTTAATTAATGTTTCTCCATCGTTCTCTGTCTTCTGTGTCTAATTTCCTCATTATGTGTTGAATGTTATTCTTCCAGGTTGTTTTTGGTCTTCTTTTTTTGCCCCTTCTTTCAATTTCCCATGGACTGCCTTAGGTAGTCTTCCATCCTGCATTCTTCTTACGTGTCCATACCATATTAGCCGTCTGTGTTCAATCTCATCCATTACTGTATACTTATTTCTGCATTAATCCATTTTCTAATTTCAGTATTTCTAACTCTTTCCTGTCGAGATTTTATTGGCAGCTCTTCGGAAAAATACATTTCAATTGCAATTATTATATTGGCCTCTTGTTTTGTCATTGTCCAAACTTCCGATCCATATATCAATATACCTTCTAGTGTGAACTTATAAATTAGTTGTTTTGTTCTGTTAATGATGTTTTTACTCCCTAATATTGAGTTTAACATTCCTATGGCTTTTCTTCCATTATTAATCCTTTTTGATATTTTTATATTTGTTGTTCATCTGTCTCCAGAATAAAATTTTAGAGAGATCTAATCAATTTAAATATCTTAGATATTATCTCTCTATCTTGGATGAAAAGGATATCCCTGAAAAAGTTACTAGTTATAATAAAAGTTTAGGAATTATTAATCAAGTTATGAAACCATCCCTTGTACAAAAAGACACCAGATTACGTTTATATAACACTTTGGCTAGACCAGTGTTGACCTATGGTAGTGAAGCATGGACACTAAAAAAACAACATGAAAGAATAACGGCTTGTGAAATGAGATTCATGCGCAGAACAGCGGGTTACACCAGATGGGATCGGAAAAGGAACACCGATATCTTAAAAGAATTGAAGACTACGCCAATTTTGGAATATATTAAACAGTACCAACTAAATTGGTAACACCATCTTGAAAGAATGAGTTCAAATCGGATCCCCAAAGCTGTTTATAATTATATACCGAGAGGACGAAGATCACTGGGCCGTCCTATGAAACGCTGGAGGGAAAATTTTCTATAGGATCGTAACAGGCCTTGGCCTAATACTTGGAAAGGAAGAAGAGAAGAAGAAGAATATTTGTTGTTCAACATTTTTCTATAATTGACCCAAATACAGAAAAAAACAATATAGAAAGATCAATACCGGACTGAATATGTTAATTAAAGATATTAGGAAATAATATAAACACAACAAATCAAGTAGCAAGTTTAAAATCATATATAAAACTCACTTTGACACACGAGGAATCAATGCAAAGGAGAATGATACAAGAAAACATTATATAATACATTAATATCAAACTGAAGAAGGTAATTAAATGCATTAGGAAATAACAATATAAAACCAAAATGGGCTACCACTTATTTATTGTTTAAATAATTAATATAATGTTATTAATTTATTAATTTTAATAAAACGTCCTGTTTTATTCTTAAATATTTTTTTACGAGTATTAAGGAAAGGGACAAATTATGTGGATGGGGAAATTAAACTACTTGTTGGTTGGTACGCCTGCCAGGAGGAAGAAACAATGCAGAGGTTGGTGTCTTTTGTTCTTGGTCATCTTACGGATGGTTACATCCATTATCTTCTGTTTTTTTCCCATTCATTACCTTTGTTAACTCCCTCCACCCACCCCTTCTATTAAACATAATTTATTATTCATTGACAGTTTCTGTACCCGTACATCAAACTTCTCACTGTTCCTCATCCTTTTTTGTTTCAGCTGCCCGACCCCGACTCTGGAATTACCTCCCCTCTTATATTAAGGACTGCCCGACTCAACAACAGTTAAAAAAAACTCACTAGGTATTTCCTTAGACAATATAGTGGAATATATAAGCATGTTCTAGGTATATTTTTATTATTCTTTTATATTTTACACTTTTTTGTCAACCATATTACTTAATCAAATTATAGGTTTATTATTATTATTATTATTATTATTATTATTATTATTATTATTATATTATTATTATTATTTTAATATATTTTGTTGTTTCCTTGTCATCTGTATATTGTATAGCCTATACCTATTATGTATTATTAATCAACTTATAGATATTTCATAATTGTTAATATCTGGAGGCCTATAATTTAACCTGGTGAAGTGGATGAGAAGACCTTACGGTCTTAACTCCATCCGGTAAAATAAATAATATATATAAAAATGCATAGATAATAAAATTAGGATTATTTGAATGATGCAGAGTTGTCCCCGGTGAGTCCCCGGTGATAGAAGTGATAGTGAAAAGTTGACTATTATTATTATTATTATTATTATTATTATTATTATTATTATGATCATCATTATAAACATTAATATTATTATTATCATCATTTTACATTATTACTATTATTATCATTACTTTATTATTATTATTATTATTATTATTATTATTATTATTTATTATTATTTTTATTATATTTTATTATAATTATAATTATAATCATTAATATTGTTTTATTATTATTATCATTTTACATTATGACTACTATTATCATTATTGTTTTATTATTATTGTGATAATAATTATAATAATTACTTTTATTCTATTATCATTTCTATTATTTTATTATTGCCAATATTATTTTATTATTATCTTTTAGTTATTGTTATCGTTACATCATTATTAGTATTATTATTGTTATTATTATTTTTATTAATTCTATTTTTCTAACGGGAGGGAGATGATTTCCATAATAGTGCGGATGCTGTTTTCTTTTGTCATAACTGGAGACGGCTGTCAGAAGCAAACTGCAGCAGCTGTCAGCAGGAAGGACCAATCAAATCGATAAATATTCAACTTGCTCCTCTCTAGTTCTCTGATCGTTATCTCGTAGCGAGAATTTCTGTTCTTTGTTTGCACACTTCATGTTGAAGTTTAAAAAGTGTGTAATAATAATAATAATAATAATAATAATAATAATAATAATAATAATAATAATAATAATAATAATAATGATAATAATAATAATAATAATAATAATAATGATAATAATAATGACAACGACGACAACGACGACAACGACGACGACGACAACAACAACGACAACAACAACAACAACAATAACAACAATAATAACAATAAACTGTATTATTAATGGTAATAATAATAATAATAATAATAATAATAATAATAAGAATAATAATAATATAAACAACAACAATAATAACAATAGTATAAACAACAATAATAATCATAATATAAACAATAAACAATAATAGTAATATAAACAGCAACAACAATTTTAATAATATAAACAACATCAGTAATAATAGTAATAATAATAATAATAATAATAATAATAATAATAATAATCAGCCTTTCAGGTATTAGACCTAATGGCCTGTTACGGTCAACCAAGTTTTCTTGAATGGTCTACCCATGGATTATTATTAATAATAATAATAATAATAATAATAATAATAATAATAATAATAATAATAATAATAACAATAATAACAATAATAATAATAATAATATATAAAATATTATATGATGCAATGATGGAAGACGTTTAGGTATTCTTGAAAATTTCAATTAATATACAAAACACAGTCTCCGATGGTCGTATCGTAATATATTTTCATCATCATCATAGTTCATTCACGAATTTAGGCCATTTGCTGACCTGTTTCGGCCTCATGAGAAACACCATCCAAAAGTGTTTTGAGTGGACGTCCTGGTCTTCTTCTTCCTGCAGGTTTCCATGTGTATATTATTCTAAGATGTCTTCATTTTTTTTGTGATCTAGTAGTGTGTATCTTCCGAAGGTATCTTATTTCAGCAGATCTAAGTCTCTGTATTCCTTGTCATTCAATGTCCATACTTCACTACCATACAAAAGAGTTGAAAGAGCCAGTGTTTTATACACTTTTAATTATTGAATGTTTTTGGACTAACTGTGGCTTGAAGATGAAGAAGAATTTATTAACCCTAAAATCCTTTAAAATGTTGGTATTTTTGCATTTACATCCTTTTCTTCTTCATATGAGATATTGCATCCTAGATATGTAAAATTATTCACCTTCTCCAAAATTTTATTGCCAAGTACAATTTTACTTCTGACAGGATGCCATATTTTTTTTTCTCTGTAGATATCTTCAATCCATATTCTTCTGTAATTTTGTTAAGTTCATACAGACCTTTCTGCAGATTATCTTCTGAATTTACAATTATTATTTGGTCATCTGCTAACAATAGAGTGTTTAATTTTGTATTTTCTGATACTCTTATTAATATATTTTCAAAAATCTTTTCATGACAAGATCAATAGCTTCATTGATTCCGATTTCATTAATAAACACATACAGAGTGTAACTAAATTTCCATTACAGATTTTGAGGACGTGTAGTGGGGTTAGCATAGGAACTGATGTCCGGAAACGTACCATTTTCCTGCTACACGGAAAATACCACGTTGCTCTTTCTGATGTCTGCTGCTTATCGTCCAGGTCCACTTACAAGAAGGACTCGATGTGACTACCACAGACTTCAACACAAATGTGGTACCTTCGTACCATGTTCTGGTAGATACCACAACCAATTCTTGGCCCTGCAACATCCGCCACAGCCATTATGTCTTCCTCGGATGCCACAGGGGTCTCGTAAATCTTTTAGCTCCAAATGTTTAAATATAGTCTTATTATTAACGAAAATGTAAACGCCATCAGTCCTATCAGTGATTCAAACGGGTATGAAACAAGATCTTCATAAAAGGTAATATAAATTATACATCATGCAGCTAAGCGCCAAATGTTCCTGCGCTTAGATTGTTGATGCATAGCTATCAACGAAGAAAATAACCTATATCCAGTATTGTTAGTTGGCGCTACAATAAATAGTGAATAATAACTTAAACTTTAAACGTATTTTTCTCGAAACTTTCAATTTCTCCTGCTAGAACATGGAATTCACTTCCACCCTATGTCAGAGACTGCCAAACTTTACCATCTTTCAGAAACAATTTGAAAATAAAATTACTAACACAAACAACTCACTAATATTACTTTTTAAGAATTAATAATGTGTTTTTGCATTATTTAATAGAAATAGACTTAGGATTTGTTAATATATTTACCTAATGCCTTGTATAAAAACATAGATTAATTCATTGTAGTTTATTACTTTCTTTGTATTTTTTCCTTTCTTTTTATGTATAGTAGATTCGAGCTGTTATTCCTTTTTGTATTCATTGTATCATTAATTTAATTTTAATTGTTATTTAGTTTCATTGTATTTTTAGACATTATTTTCATTATTATTCAATTTGACAGATAATTAATTGTTCAATATGACTACTATTGTAATTTTTTTTGTATTCATATGTAACATATGTTTGTCCTGATAAATATGACTACTATTGTAATTTTTTTGTATTCATATGTAACATATGTTTGTCCTGATTAATATGACTATTATTGTAATTTTTTTTGTATTCATATGTAACATATGTTTGTCCTGATTAATATGACTACTATTGTAATTTTTTTGTATTCATATGTAACATATGTTTGTCCTGATTAATATGACTATTATTGTAATTTTTTTGTATTCATATGTAACATATGTTTGTCCTGTTTAATATGACTATTATTGTATTGTAATTTTTTTGTATTCATATGTAACATATGTTTGTCCTGGTGAGTGGAAGAGAAGGCCACATGGCCTTAACTCCACCAGGCTAAATAAATCTATTCTATTCTATTATGGCGCATAGCCGGTTGATGCATAACGCCATAATTAATCAATAATACTATTTATATATCTATATGAATTATTAATAACAAATGTATTAATTATATATCCATATTTACTTGCAAATATATTATGTTGACTTTTGTTGAAAGTCGAACGTGTGTTGTGGTGTTTCATGTGCGCGTAGCGAGAAAACAATACGTTTCCGGTCACGAGTTTTTAAGCTAAACATAACCCACTATACGTCTTCAAAGAATGTAATGGGAATTTAGTTACACCCTGTATAGAAAGTGATGTGATTGCAATGTTTGTTATTAAACACGGTGTACAAACGTAGCATGGAGTGCACGTAGAGGTCATAGCCATGTTACGATAAAACAGCGGAGTCACGCCGTGGAGTTAGCAATTGTCTCCTCATGTGACACGACGCACCTGTGATATGGCGACACCTGGTGGTCATCATCGCCCTCCAGTTCCTCTCCCCACGGTCTCAACATTTTTTCAAACCGCTGCCCCTTCCAACAAGCAACCATTTATTATAGCTACACAGCCAGATATTATAATCCTACTCATTTACACACTGTAGCAGCATTGTAATTGCCTAACTACCCACTGGCACTATCGAACCAGCAGGTTCGTGGCCGCGTGGATATAAGCTCGCCATACATCACTATCCTGAGCTAAAGTTTTTTTCCAATTATCTTCTGCATTTAAATTTATAATCTACTTCCCTCAAATTAAAATTAATATTATTCTCGCACCTCATTCTTGGCTTACCTACTGAGGGCTTTACTTCTGGTTTTCCTACAAGGAGGTTTCATGCCCGTCTTTCATTTCCCTTTCGTGCCACATGTCCTGTCCATCCCCTCAGGTTTTCCTATAAGGATTCGTGCCACATGTCCTGCCCATCCCCTCTGATTTTCCTACAAGGAGTTTCTATGCCCCTCTTTTATTCCACATTCGTGCCACATGTCCTGCCCATTCCTCTGGTTTTCCTACAAGGAGTTTCCATGTCCCTATTTCATTCCCCATTTGTGCCACATGTCCTGCCTATCGCAGTCTGTTATTATATCTGGTTTCCTATAAAGATCATATAGCTCACTGTTGTGTAGGCCTACTCTTCTCCTGTTCATCTCTCTTTGGTCCAACATTTTTTTAACAACTTTATTCTCAAATATTCGTAATCCTTTCTCCTCTCCTTAAAGTAAGAGCCCATATTTCGCTTCCGTATAATACACTATTATCAGAGGAAAACTTGGAGTAACAAGTTTAAATGAAGTTATACAAATATACCAACAAGAATGGAAAAATCATCTGAGGAGAATGGCAAGAAGTAGACTTCCAAAATTGGCATTCCAAGATACCCCAACTGGACATAGGGACCAAAACATCGGTGGAAAGATCAAGACCATCTTCGCTAGGTTTACCGTACAGGCCATATGGCCTAAAACGAAATTGTTCATCATGATGATGATATAACATAATTGGGAGAATAGTAGTTTTATATATTTTTCAGTTTAATGTTTTTTTTAAAGGACGTGGGATAATAAGAGTCTCTGTAATACATAATAGCATACATTTCCAGAATTGAGCCTATGTTTAATTTTTTTGTGCATCTCATTCCTATTTGTGATTATTGTTCCTAAGTATTAGAATTCAGCCAGTTGTACAAAATTTCTGTCATTTGTCATTAAATGCACATTTTCTTTATATAAAGCTTCTAAATTATAAATTATTACCTTGTTCTCCGTCTTCCTCAACTATTAGCTGTATAATTTTTAAAGAGACCTTTCGAAAGTTTTGTTTCATCTTCTGTTTGTTGACAGGAAGGCGGAGAACAAGGTAATAATTGATAATTTAAAAGCTTTATATAGTGAAAAACCTCAACGGAGATACAAAATGTTTTTCAAAAATTATGATTACTGTTATATAATTAAATGTATTTGTTTATTCAATATTTATTATATAAAACTTTCCTCATTAGAGGATTGCCTCAAGGACAAAGTGATACAATTAATTTTTGTAAATATATTTAAAAAAATTCAACTTGTAACAGTTTAACATTTATTACTATTTTGGATCTTACAGAGAGCTGTCCATGATAAACTTAGAACATCAAATGTTTCCCACTTGAGTTCAGACATCTTGATTATTTTCTGGCTCTAATAATGGGATCTTGAGACCATGCTTGGTTTTTAAACAAAACACTGATTTCATTTCTCACCACGGGAAGAATATGACCAATTTAAATTCACAGAAACTGCAGCTGAATGTAGGAATTCACACGGGACTAATTCCAGAATTACTAACGACTTCAATAACTAACTTTACAATTTGTTTTATGGTTTTTAGTATGTGACTTGTTCTTATTATATCTCAACAAACATCTAGTTTTTGTTCTGTTAATTCTAATTCTAGAAGATTTTCAACAATTCTTATCTTTCTTGTAATGGAATGAAGTTTACTGGTGGAACATAACCTAATCAAAACATTCCATTCCAATAAAGCAGTTTAACCTCTCACTTTATAGGCACTTTTACGTGCCACATGCAACCGGGCATTACAGTGGCACGACTATCGGGAGGGGGATTTTGGACATCCTATGCCACCTACAAAAATAAAAAAAAGTAAAAGAACAATTTATTGTTACAGTACAGTATGTGAATAATTACCTGAGCGATATATATATATATGTTGATTTTTATAAAAAAATGAGTAATGCCTTAATATGAAGTGAGAAGTTGAGTTCAAAGTATCCTATTTACAATGTAAAATATAAATTAGACATTGCTCTGACAGTGTAGCCAATTTATCACAAAACACTCTAAAAAGACAAGTGAACGCTAAAATAATTTGGTGTATGATGATCTTGAAGAAGATTTTCGGGCTGTAGGCCGTGGTCCCCGATGTTTTGCCAGATACAGCGTGTGGCATCCTCAAGGGTTGTCTTGACACAGTCTCTGGCGAAACGTTGGGGAACTACAAGCCTCACGACCACGGCCTACAGCCCGAAAATCTTCTTCAAGATCATCATAGCAACTCCGGCCGTGAAAGTCTACGTCAATACAATAATTTGGTGTACACTAACTTGCCCATTTCCTCACCCTACCTTGGCAAAACTGACACTAACTCGCCATTGTATCACCCTACTTATCCAAAATAACACTAACTCGCCCATTTTCTCACCCTAATTGTCCAAACTAACACTAACTCATCCATTTTCTCACCCTAACTTGCTCAAACTAACACCAACTTGCCATTTTCTCACACTAACTTGCCCACTAATGTGGGTGGTCTCCTGGAATAGAATCCTGTTATATGTGTGCAAACATGTTGGCAATTTGCTCTAGCAGGAACATGTGTTATTACATTGGCCAACATGACGCTAGCAGTCACATGTTCTCCGATCGAATATTCAGAGGTGGCGCTGTGGCATAAAATAGCCCGGATTTTAAACTGTAGATCATAAATACATACTTTTTTTGACCACACGAGGACATCTGAGAGCATGAGTGATCAGCTCAATGTCAGAGCCTCCTCCAAGACAACACAACATTAAGACGAAGCACACCATTCACACATGATAATGGCCAGTTGATGTTCGGGGATCGCTCGGGATTTAAAGTTTCCTGACAGGAACATAGGCGAGTCCTATTTTTAAGTCGGCCGTGGTGGACAAATGGTTATACTCCTTGCTTCTGGTCCCGAGGGTCGCGGGTTCAAACCCGGCTGGGGTCGATAGATTTTTTAAGATGGATAAATCCAAGGAGCAAGTCCTCCAGGAGGGACTTTAAGCCATGGGTCCCGAGTTCGAAGATTTTCAGCTTTGTAAAAGATCCTTAAACCTGAATAAAAAGCCCTCTACGCAAAATTTACTGAATGTTTCTATCCTAGCACTACCTTGGTTTCCTAGATGTCACTATGAGGCGGAACGCTGACCCTGGACCACTCAATGATATCACTGAGCAACAAAAAAGCAACCTTTTCTGTCTCAGAAAGAAAAAAATATGTGATTCTGATAGTATTTTTTTGCTCCTGAATTCAAATATGATATCGGGTTTTCTCCAACACGCAAGGTTTCCGAGAGACAGGCATTTATAATTTCAAACACTTTAATACTTTCTACATTCGTAACTACACAATATTCGAACATTCGGACTCACATAGAAAGTAAGAAATGACGATTTTCTGCTATATTTCGCCTGTCGAGCATCCCTCTTGATGGTCCAACAATAATCGGCCAGCATATTAGGATTCAATTTGCCTTGATATCTCTTTTCCATAGCTAAAAATCTCCTGATGAAAGTGTTCCCCGTTTTATTTTACAATGGGCAAATGGACGAATAAAGTATATTAAAAATAATTATTTAAATCCATTAATTGAAATTGAAATAAAAAAGCTGTGGTCGATGGAGAAATTCCGAATATTTGAAAACACGATAAAAAACTGCATTAAGTACAACTATTGGTACTCATGAGACAAAAATCATGTTGACCAGTGGATTTATCCGAAAACAATTGTAATTAAATTGGTATGGTTGAATTTCTCTCTGTAGGGGGAGAACACCTAAGTCTAGTTGAGAGACAAAAGGGCTTGCAACGTACAATATAAGCTATTTTTAAGTTTGTATCGTGTTTTCTAAAATATCATCATCACTCCAAGGATTAGGCAATTGCCCGTTCCGACTTCATAATGCATCATCCCAACGTTTTCTCGGTCTTCCCACATCACGTCTTCCTCTTGCTTGAAAATTTCTTGTTAGCAGTGGATATCTCTCCTTATTCATTCCATTAATCTGATCAATCTACTTTTGTCTATAATTCGTGACTTTATCCAATAAAGGCGGCACTTTTAATTCTTCTCTTATATCTTCATTTCTAATTCTATCAAAATATATATACAGTCAATATGCCCATTTCACCAATTAATGTTTAAAAAGGTCAACAAGTTTCCACAGCCAAGCTGTCATTCTCAAGACCAGATATTGACTGAAGACTGACAGCTTGGCTGTGGAAACTTGTTGACCTCTTTAAACATTAATTGGTGAAATGGGCATATTGACTGTATATATATTTTAATATTTGATCACCAAGAAGATCACTTGTGTATTAATCCTATCAAGTTCTGTAAATTCTTTAATCTAAAAGATTTGGCCAGTTTTATGGTTTCATTGCCTATATACGCAAGGGTTATCCATTTAGCTTCATCTTGTGAAAGTTCTTGTGGGATATGCGCTTCATGGTTTGAAAACCCCTGATGAACGATAAAAAAAAACCCTGCAAAATTGCATAAATGTTTGACTTGACCTGTACAAATGGTTGCTATGGCAACAAGCAACCTAGTTTTAAAATCGAGTTAGTAATTTAGGATGACGTATTTGTGCACTCTACATGCAGTAGGTGAATTTAAACCATTCTTTAATATGAACAAGTACTTAGTTCACTATATAAATCATTGTTCAGTGATTTAGTTTGCACACGAACTATATCCTTATTAAGTTACAAAATAAACCAAACTGTATTTATTTCAGCAAAAATCGTAGTTAAAAAACTAATGAATAATGGATATTATTTCGAACCAATAGAACAGTAAAGGTCATGCAGATAAAAATAAAGAAGCTATATACAGTGTATTACATGGCCCGTTATTAATTGAACTATAGATCAAACTAGTATATTATGCATCATAGGGACTCTTGTGATCCCAAATTCTCTCAAAAAAGCGTTATTACACGTTTTATATTAGCTTGACCTGTAACTGTTTATGTAACGGAATCTTTGAACGATTTTCACCAACTTAAAAACATTGGATCGACTTAAAACTTTGTATACTTGTAAAGGACCAATGACAATACAATAATTTCATAAATGTTTTTCTAAGATCCTGGCCAGGATTATCAGGACATCAAGAAAATAAATACTGGTATAATAGGTTGCGGACTTATCGACTTTTTAGTCCATCGTTGTAAGAAATTAATGTTGTATCCTCTGGTAGCTCAGTTGGTTAGAACGGTGGACTGTAGTGGTATATAATTTCAGTAAACCATAGGTGGCTGGTTCAAATCCGGCCCGGAGGATTTTTTTAGAAGAGTATTAAGCAATTAAATTTTCATGGGATTCCGGTTTATGACAATCAATTAAACTAAAAATTAAAAAAGTAAATAATAGTTTTAAAAAACTAAAACTACACGTATTATTAGAAAACCAAACTAGAAAATAAATAATAAATAATAGTTTAAAAAATTAAAACAACACGCTTTATTAGAAAACCGAACTAAAAAATGAAAAATAATTTTAATTTCCAATTAAATTAGTTAAAGTGGTCAACAAAACAATAATCTCCAACACATCTAGAATAAAACTAGAGTTATCTACAAAAAAAATAATTTTACCATCAAACGCGTTGTTTTGGTTTTTTAAAATTATTATTTATTTATTATTTTTTAACGGGTTTTATATGTACACAACATCTTCCTGTGTCCAAGATTAAGTTTTAATTCTTTTCCTCCATTCATCTTTATCCTTCCAGTCACCACCCTGTAGTCAACTGTCCTTGATCAAATTCATAATTCCTACTGTCCATTTCTTCTTTTGTCTCCCGCTTCTTTTCTTCCCAATTGGAATCCACTCTAAACTCCTAACTGGCAATCTATCTTCATTCATCCTCTTAATTGCATTGTAATTGTTTATTTCCCACAAATCGTTTAATTGTTTCATTAAAGTTAATTTTTTCTCACCCTGCCTAATTTAGTGCAAAAAACAACGTTAAATTTACCCAATTCTAGAGATGCATGCTGTTATACATTACAGGGACTCTTGTTCCAACTTCTCTAAAAAAATTAAACTGATATTATATAAAACTGTTATTCTCTCAGTTATATTATATGGATCCGAAACATGAACTCTAACTTTAAAGGAGGAGAAAATATTACGAGTATCTGAGAATAAAGTTCTTAGGAACATTTTTGGACCAAGGAAGAGAGATGGGCATAGAAACGAATGGAGAAGACTATATAACGTTGAGCTACATTATCTTTATTGGAAACCAGATATAATAAGAACAGTTAAGTTCTCGTAGACTGCGATTGAAGGAGATTTGACACGAATGGGGAATGAAAGAGAAGTGTGGAAGCTTGTTGAAGGAAAACCAGAGAGAAAACGCTCAGACCAAGAATGAGGTAGGATAATAACATTGCCCGTGATTTGAGGAAAGTAGATTATACAGGGGATGTTCGGAAAACATTAGCTCAGGATAGGGATGTATGGAGAGCTTATGTGTGCATGGTCATGAACCTACAGGTTTGATAGTGCAAGTGAGTTATTTAGTTTGTTATAGAATAAAACTGGTAAGCATGATTCTAGTGCTTCCTGGAGAATTCCATGGCAAACTGACGTAATGATCGCAACAAAATAGAATACTTTTTTTTTATCCTTTAGGTAGGACACTACTTTTTCCCTTCAACACATTCATATATAGGTTTCGATCTCTTCTACACGAAAATATGGTAATTCTATCTTTAATAATAATTGCACTTAAAATCTACGGCTTTATATGGGTAACTGACGTAACTGTAGAATGACATCGTGTTTTACAGAGTGGGAGTAAAATAATAACACTGAGCAACAAAAAGAAACTCTTTTTTTTTGTCTCATAAAGAAAAAATATGTTATTCTGATAGTATTTTTTCTCGTGAATTCAAATATGATATCGTTTTTTTTTCATCATGCAAGGTTTCCGAGAGACCGAGAGACAGGCATTTATAATTTCAAACACTTTAATGTTTTCTACATTAATAACAACACAATATTCGAACATTTGAACTCACCTAGAAAGTAAGAAGTGACGATTTTCTGCTATATTTCGCCTGTGGAGCATCTCTCTTGATGTACAACAATAATCGGCCAGCATATTAGGATTCCATTTGCCTTGATATCTCTTTTCCATAGCTGAAATAATTTGAGTTAGCTCATTTGATTTTATTTTACAATGGAAAAATGGACGAAAAAACGTTTATTAAAAATAATTATTTAAATCCATTAATTGAAATTGAAATAAAAAAAAACTGTGGGTGATGGATAAATTTCGAATACATATTTGAAAACACGATAAAAAACTGCATTAAGTACAACTATTGGTACTCATGAGACAAAAATCATGTTGACCAGTGTAATCTCTGTGAATTTTAAATTTTATTTCAATAAACAATTGTGAATGTAGTAGATAGGAGTTCTGTGTTCTAATAAACTTTAGTCACTGGTTATGCAAAATATAAGTATTATCGCCTCACTATGGTGGTTGTGGGTTTATGTAGTAGTAGTAGGACTTTATTAGACAAAAAGTAAGATATTTACAATATTATTTACAAATATGGGTCGCACGGGCAGTAAGCCGTACGTGCTGTTGACAGTCCGTTACAATAAAGTAATAATTGGTACTAGTGTAAAGAAAAATAAACAACAAAAACAGCAATAACATTACAGTTACATAAAGAAAACACAATAATAATATTACAATTAAATAATAACACAATAGCATTATACACTAAAAACATTAACATTACAATTACATAAAGAAAACACAATAATATTACAATTAAGTAATAACACAATAGCATTATACACTAAAAAAACATTAACATTACAATTACATAAAGAAAAAACATTACAATTACATAAAGAAAACACATTAATATTACAATTAAATAATAACACAACAGCATTATACACTAATTAATTTATATATAATTGTTAATAATTAATGGTATTGCATTTTGATAACATATATTTATTCATGAATGAGTGTTGTCCTTATTTTTCGCGTTTTGTCCAGAAATTTACCGAGGTTGGGTTTATGTAAAAGCGGGTGCTGCACGACAGTGCTTAACATGCGGAATTATTGTAGTGGCGGAGTCGGCATCTTTGTATTTAATTAGGGCTTATATATAACAGCTGCTGGGAAACAAAGCGAGCCGCTGGACAACCATCATAGTGAGGCGATAATAACTGAACGTAATAACTGACGCTTCTGCATGGTGTAAGAGTTTTAATTAATATAATTAACAATTCTTTGTTACGTATGTGTTTGTTCTTGTTCTACAATATTTTGGGATGTAGACACTTGAAAATATGTTTAATAGTCCATATACCACTTTAGGAAGCAGGGAACAAACTTTAATCTTCATGTGTTATGTACAATTTTATGTGGAATTCGCCAATGTTCGTCCCGCGCCGTAGCCGAGTGGTTAAGGCAAAATACCTTGGCGCAGAGCTACGGGTCTAGCGATACTTCGAGTACATTAATTGGTGGACTTGTTATTACAGTCTCATCAAATTCTTGAATTGGGGCATGGATTCCATTCCATAGTAATTGTGCCCGAGGGCAGGTCTTTCACTGCAATCATAGCATTTTCATGCTATGCTTTGCAGCTTTACTAGGGATTTATAGATGTGGTAGCTTCCCGTTGCTTTCCACACCGGTGAAGGATGATGATGATAATGATAAGGAGGATGATGATGGCCGGATGATTTTCGGGGACCGTTGGACCCTAAGCTCCCTGACATTTGTCTTAAAGGTGAGGAAAAGCCCTGCAAAAAACCTCACCCAGGAGCCTATTCCGACCGGGAATCGAACCTGGGCCCGCTGCGTGAAAAGGCAGCACGCTACCTCGAGACCACAGCGGTGGAGTGGGGCATGAATAGGGTTAGGAATTAACTTCTCCATGGGGAAGAAATTTTCTCACGGAATTGCGGCAAGTATGGGACCGGTACCCACCCAGCATCGTGAGGAATTTGGATTGTTACAATAAGTTGCGGCTCTACAGTGAGAAAACCTGCTATAACCACATTCCACCCCTACACTGGCAGGATGATCATATACCTCTGTGATTAACATTTGTATATGTGAGGCCAGCGGCCGGCTGATAGGCGAAGGACCTTATAGGCCTGTCGAGCCATGGAGTTTAGTTTAGTTCGCCAATGTTCTTGTGTGGTAAAAAAAAGCATGCGAGTGATCCATTCCATTAAGTTGGTTTAACCTCTCACCTTATAAGTACCTTTACGTGCCACACTCCACCCGGGCCTTACAGTGACACGACCTGTTGGGAGAGGGATTTTAACTGGGCCCATGCCTCCAACCCTTGTGATACCTCGGTCAAGGACCATACTCCCAAGACTCAGTATCTTGTCCTCCCTATCTATTCGCGTCCACGTTCAAAGGTTCTCGGCTTAAAACCAACACCTCAGGGAGAAGGTGTTGGTGTCGCAACTTCAGGGAAATTGCTGAGCTACATAGTACGTCAGGTCGCTGATTCCTGACGTCCCCACAGTTGGTCCACGGGCTCCTTGAGCCTAGCCGGGAGGACTGCTGTCGCAGATCCACCGACCGTTCCCCTGTTCTACCTGCAGGGACGCATCCTGCAGCCGTTGTGAGACCGGCTAGGGCTTGAATCTTCAAGCCCCGCAGTGTGAGACGTTAGTACATCTAGGTGCTCATCTCCTGGTGACCCCCACATCTAGGCCCATCCGTCCACCCCTTGGGATACCTCGGTCGTCATGACCATACTCCCAAGTCCTAGTTCTAGTCCTCCCTATCCTATGTTCACGTCCACGTTGAAGTTCACGGTCCTTAAACCAATACCCCAGGGAGAGAGTGTTGGAGTTTGCAGTTCTGGGAATTGCTGAGCTACATAGTACAATCAGGTCGCTCAATCCTGACGACCCCCACAGTTGGTCCACGGGCTCCATGAGCCTAGCCGGGAGGACTGCTGTCGCAGATCCCCTGTTCTGCCTCCAGGGACGTGTCCTGCAGCCGTTGTGAGACCGGCTAGGGCTACTAGCCCAACAGTGTGAGACTTTTAGTACATCCAGGTGCTCATCTCCTGGCGACCCACAGTTTGTCGACGGGCCCGTAGGCCGAGCCAGGAAACCAGTACAGTAGCTCCCCTCTGGACTGGTCCGAGCCGAGCCCTGGTGTGCCCCCAGGGACGCCTTCTGCAGCTGTTGTGGGCCAGCACGGAGCTCGCAAGCTCCAACCAGATGAGCAACTAGTACGACAAGGCGCTCAACTCTTGCCTACCCCACTAATGGTTCACGAGTCCCTTGAACTTAACCGGGAGGACTGTCTAGCAGATCCACCGATCTTTCCCCCAGTGCACCAGCTGGGACGTGTTTGGTGACCCCCACATCTAGGCCCTGCCTCCACCCCTTGGGATACCTCGGTCGTCATGACCATACTCCCAAGTCCTAGTTCTAGTCCTCCCTATCCTATGTTCGCGTCCACGTTCAAGTTCTCGGTCCTTAAACCAACACCCCAGGGAGAGAGTGTTGGAGTTTGCAGTTCTGGGAATTGCTGAGCTACATAGTACATCAGGTTCACTCAATCCTGACGACCCCACAGTTGGTCCACGGGCTCCATGAGCCTAGCCGGGAGGACTGCTGTCGCAGATCCACCGACCATTCCCCTGTTCTGCCTCCAGGGACGTGTCCTGCAGCCGTTGTGAGACCGGCTAGGGCTACAAGCCCAACAGTGTGAGACTTTTAGTACATCCAGGTGCTCATCTCCTGGCGACCCCACAGTTTGTCGACGGGCACGTAGGCCAAGCCAGGAACCAGTACAGTAGCTCCCCGCTGGACTGGTCCGAGCCGAGCCCTGGTGTTGCCCCCAGGGACGCCTTCTGCAGCTGTTTGTGGGCCAGCACGGAGCTCGCAAGCTCCAACAGATGAGCAACTAGTACGACAAGGCGCTCAACTCTTGCCTACCCCACTAATGGTTCACGAGTCCCTTGGACTTAACCGGGAGGACTGTCTAGCAGATCCACCGATCTTTCCCCAGTGCATCAGCTGGGGACGTGTTTGGTTGCTGAAGTGGGTCCAGCCTGAGCTATAGTACGTCACGTCGCTCAACTTCTGACCTCACAGATTGTCCTTGGGTCACTCGGTTCCAGAGTCGGCGCTAAATCCCACCAACAAAGACCGCGCTTCCTCCTTTCCCGAGCTTATCGACCTGGTGGTAATTCCCAGCATTACGCCCGGTATTGTCCCAACCAGCCCGTTCGCAAGACTAAGCCTAGTCGTGCCGCTGCTGTGAGTCAGCCCACTGAGCAATGTAGGCATCCAGGGAGCTCATCGCCCATGGTGCCCCCACAAAGGTCCTCGGGATAAACCAATAGACGGGAGCTGCTGATCTCCCCAATCTCCCACCGCCTCGCCACGACGGCCGCTGCTCCCGTTGTGGGCCGGGACATTTGAGCTTTAGTTCAACAGGGCGCTCGTCTCCTGTTGACCCCACTTATGGTCCGCGAGTCCATCGGACTTGGAAGGGAGGACTGACTAGCAGATCCACCGACCTTTTCCCCACTACGCCACCGAGGGGACGCGATTTGCTGCTGAAGTGGGCGCAGCACGAGCTATGTAGTACATCAGGTCGCTCGAGTCCTGACGACCTCACAAATGGCCCGCGGGTCCGGTCTGGACCTAGCCGGGAGGAGTGCAAGCAAACCCCCGACCGTTCCCCTATCCGCCGCCCGGGACGCGCGTGTTGGTCTGTTTTGAGCACAGCTGGGGCCCGATAAACGGACCCCCAGGGTGGTGACCCCCACAATGGATTACACACATACTTTCTTGATCACACAAGGACATGGATGATCAGCCTCCTCCGAGACAACACAACATTAAGACGAAACACGCCATTCACACACACATTCACACTAAACATGGCGAATATGATAATGATGATTAAGATGGCCAGATGATGTTCGGAGACCGTTTGGGCCTTAATGTTTCCTGACATTTTGTTTTACAGGTGAGGAAACGTGTGCCGACCGGAGCCCTCTGCCTACGATGCTACCTCGAAAGTCTTAACAACATCAGGCAAATAATTCCTTATTTATTAACAGTGTTTCTAACAAGACGTTGTGTTTTTCTGAAAAAATTGCGAGCGACAAAGTCGCGAGTGATTTTGTCTAATGAAAAACTCATCCTCGCGTTGGATTTGGAGTGACTATTTAGCGAATAATACAACACCAGAAGCTAAAAATAATTATAATGTTTAATATTTACCAAATGTGAGGTTATGTATTCTGATCTTACTTCCGGGCGATTTTTAAGCCGGCTGCGTAGTTATAAATAGTATATCTTTACTGTTAAATCTCTTGGGCTTGGGAAAATCAATAACAGATGATTGTATGAGAAATAACTATCAACAATAATGCAGATTCATTATACAACATTTATTAAATTTTTGAGAACAACGTAACTAACTTTTTTGTTGTAATTTTTGAATTTTTTTGGCATTTATTGCTGTACCATATCGATCGTACATTGTTGAATCGATATCCTTATAAAATAAGTTATTTGCGAAGATATCTCATCATCATCCTCATCATCACTCCAGGGATTAGGCAATTGCCCGTTCCGACTTCATAATGCATCAGCCCAACGTCTTCTAGGTCTTCCAACATCACGTCTTCCTCTTGCTTGATAATTTCTTGCTAACAATGTATATCTCTCCTTATTCATTCCATCCATTGATCAATCCATTTCTGTCTGTAGTTCGTGACTTTATCCAATAAAGGCTGTACTTTCAATTCTTCTCTTATATCCTCATTTCTTATTCTATCAAGTCTTGTACATCCTTTTACTTGTCTTAGGAACCTCATCTACGCCGTCTGTATTCTATCCTTCTGTTTTTTCACTGGAGCCCAAGTTTCACATCCATACAATATTGTGGGAACCGCCATAACATTATACATTTTTATCTTTGTTTCTTTTCTAATTTTATTTTTGAATGTTCTCTGTGTTGTTGCACACACCGTCTGAAATTTATTTATTTTGGAGTCAATATCTCTTTCCACATTGTAGCCAACATCACAGCCCAAATATTTGAAACTAGACACCTGTTCTATACGGAGATATCTCCCCTTACGATTTTTAAATGTGAGGTTATGTATTCCGATCTTACTTCGGGAGGTTTCGAAGTCGGCTGCATAGTTATAAATACCATATATTTACTGTTAAATATCTGGTCTTGAGAAAAGTTAATAACAGATGATTGTATCAGAAATAACTAGGCCTATTAACAATTATGCAGATTCATTTTACAGCATTTAATACATTTTTAGAGTAACATAACTAACTTTTGTTGTTGTAATTTTTTAATTTGATTTTTTTTGGCATTTCTTGCTGTACCATATCGATCGTACATTGTTGAGTCGATATCCTTGTCAAACAAGTTCATTTGCGGAGATATTTCTCATTACGAAATGCGAGGATATGTATTCCGATCTTACTTCAGGACTGTTTCTAAGCCGGCTGCATAGTTATAAATAGCATATCTTTACTGTTAAATATCTTTGGACTTGAGAAAAATCAATAACAAATGCCTATATGAGAAATAAATAGGCCTATTAACAATAATGCAGATTCATTATACAACATTTAATACATTATATTATTTTTGGTCTGGACATCTTACCTCAATATTAATGTTGATTTGTTCTTGGACATGTTTCAAAACAATTCTCTGTTTTATCTTCAGCTTTCCCAGACTAAAAAAGATAAAACAGAGAATTGTTTTGAAACATGTCCAAGAACAAATCAACATTAATATTGAGGTAAGATGTCCAGACCAAAAATAATATAATTAAAATAACCTCAAAATATAACTTCCTAAAATTAAATATTTAATACATTTTTTAGAGCTACGGAACTAAATTTTCTTTTTCTTTTGACATTTCTTGATGTATCATCTTGATCTTACATTGTTGAATCGATATCCTTGTCAAATACATTAATTTGCGGAGATATCTCTCTTTACGAACAGGAAGAGGTAATTTTATCAACAGGAAGAAGCAAAATTATCGGTCTATGAGATAAATAGTCAATATAATTATTATTGTTTACTAGCTAATGCCCTGCTATTCCTAAACAAATTTAATGTGTTTTCACGTGCAGTTGAATAAGTAGAAAGAAAATAATTATACATTTATATCGTAAGTATTTTTAGATACCCCGTGCTGATTATCTGGCTTTGCTCGAGAATCTACTTATTCCGATCTTCTTGGTATCAGTGAGTTGAAAGTCAAAAATGGTTATTGTGAGTTATCTGTAAAAAATATACACATGCTATCACTTTTTTGTAGATTTATTTTAGGTATTCAGTTCTGTGTACATTAATTTGGCGTATTTGTTATGGCAAAGCAGCGTAAGCTATTTAAGCGTCCAAAAGCTAGTTTTAGTGCACCGAAGCACTTCTTTTTAGATCCGACCCTATAGTAGGTACGGTAATGTGTTAATTGCCTCAGAAAAAATCTCTAAATGATGGTAAAAACTCCATTCAAATCGGTCGAGTAGTTTTTTTTGAGTCCATAAAAGATAGACTTACAGAAGCTAATTTTTATATATAAAGATTATTTAACCATCTTGAAAGAATGAGTTCAAATCGGATCCCCAAAGCTATTTATAATTATATACCAAGACGACGAAGATCACTGGGCCGTCCTATGAAACGCTGGAGGGAAAATTTTCTATAGGATCGTAACAGGCCTTGGCCTAATACTTAGAAGGAAGAAGAAGAAGAAGAAGATTATTTAACGGAAAGTGACCAAATATGGAATATCGTTTTATTTTTGTAAGTTTTTATACCAATAGGTTATCAATTAACTCAATGACACTATCGTACCTATAGGTTCATGGCTGTGCGGTGGCAAACCGTCGATACATCCCTATCCCGACTTAATGTTTTATAATCATCCCCCGTTTAATCCATTTCCCTCAAACAATATATTATTCTCCCACTTCATTCTTGGCCTATCTACTGGGCGCTTTCTTTCAGGTTTTCCTTAGATTTTCCATGTCTCTCTTTCATTCCCCCATTGGTACCATATGTCCTGCCCAATGCAGTCTACTGTTCTTATTAAATCTGGCTTCCTATAAAGTCCATGTAGCTCATTGTTATGTAGTCTTCTCCACTCATGTGTCTGTTCGTTTCTCTTTAATTCAAAAATGTTCCTAAATTATAAAAATTATTATTAGGCCTATATTTATAAACAGGTTTACAATGTAAAAAATCTTCCTGTGTGCAAAGCGGTATTTATTATTATTATTATTATTATTATTATTATTATTATTATTATTATTATTATTATTATTATTATTATTATTATTATTATTATTACTATTATTAACAACTTCCCTTCTTCATACCAAACAACTCTAACTAACACTTTCTCTACCGAAACTTTAGGTTTATGGCCGGGCGGACATAAGCTTACCATATATCCCTATCCTGAGCCAATGTTTTGATTGTTATAACTGGGAGAAGAACAGTTTTATATATTTTAGTTTAAATTTTTTTGAGAGAAGTTGGGACGACAAGAGTCCCTGTAATGCTTAATAGCATGCATTTTCAAAATTGAGCTTAGGCCTATGTTTATTTTCTTTCTGCATCTCATTCTTGTTTGTAATTAGTGTTCCTATGTATTTTAATTCAGTCACTTCTTCAAAATTTCCCTCATTTGTCATTAACTATGCATTTCCATTATATAATGTATTTCTATGAGTGAACATATATTTGGTTTTATTGATGTTTACATCCATTTTTGGTGCCATGAAAGAAAATAATGTATGGAGAAAGAGATACATTAATGAATTGTATAAACTGTACAATCAGCCTGAATTTTGTTAAAATTAATAGATTGGCCTGGGCTGGACACATTATTCGTATGGACAGCAACATGATTTCAAAAATAATTTACAATGAGGAATCTCTATTGGCCAGAAAAGTTGGAAGACCTAAATTAAGATGGGAGGATAGTATAATTCAAGACATTAAGATTAAAAAATAAAAAAATAAAAACTGGAAAAAATGAAAACTCAGGACAGGGAGTCTGGCATAAGCTTCTGAAGACGGACCAAGGCCCATATGGGGGCTGATCGAGCCGATTGACGATGATTATGATGATGATGTGTACTCCCAGTCCCAATTTGATTAGTGTTACCCAATATAGTGTGGAGTAGTGGTTCTTAGTATCTCTCCCGCTATCGCTTAATTAATTACATCCTCAGCATAAACTCACATCGATATAAACACATTCAGTACCGTATTAAAAACAGTTTTTAGCGTTTTTTAAGAGACTATCGTGTATGCGGCCGTCGGTCAGTTTTTTTTAACTTCGTTTAGAGCGGGCGCGAACAGAACCGCGCGTTTATATTTCGGCCGCCTAAAAAGTGTGTTGGTTAGTTATTATGTCTTGGAGATCATAGACTGGCATGTAAATGTACATTGTTCTATTACCGTTTCACACGTGTTAACCTTGGTGAATCCCCCTTTTTTTTTAAAAAAACAAACAACCACATGGAATTCGTTCACCCCAAACTTTGACCTCTAGGCTCCAGTGCAGTCGTATATGTTTCTCGTTATTGCGCTGTTTGTGCGTAAGTGAAACCATGGCGAAAGAAAAATATCTCACTGAAGAAGAATTAATGAATATTTTGTATAATGATGATTCAGGTGATGAACTGATTCCTGAATTAGAAGATTCACAAAGTGAAAGTGAAGATGAACTTCCACTTCCTGAAATTGATATGCCGATATCATGTGATGTCAATCACATTTCACCATCAAATTCTACTGGGATATCTCCTTTAGGTATGTACAAAATTTGAATTTTGTAGGACCAATAGTATGTGAATAATGGTCCATTTTCTGAAGTGCCACGAAAAGGGTAGCTGGTATTTAAATGGCTGGCCTGTGGGTTTAAATGCCCTGCTCAGTGCCTGGTACTGAATGTGTTCATTGAGCTGTAGGCCTAAAATATTCATGGAAAGAAGTTGGAACAAGAGTCTCTGTAATGATGTAATGAGTAATATTATTGTTGTTAATGCAGCCTCATCAATACAAAATTGTTGGAGATTATTCTCTGTGCCACTGGATTTATAAAAACAAACAAAAACAGTTGATTACGTTATGTTTGTTAATAATGAATAATGGCTCATACATTAATTATTCCTATTTTTTAAATATAAACGTAAACTTTGTTTTGTTTTTTTTTCTGAAGGGAAAACAACAGACAATAGATTGTGCAATGATATTTGATTTAATTTAATTTTTTCAGTGCTGACCAATTAGTTTGCTGGGAATTGTGACGCTACCAACCATAATAAACAAAATAATTATGGTCGCATAACAATTTTTTAGTTGAGTGAATATTTATTCGCACAACGAGTACTGATAGCAGAAATACACATTCTGTTCTATTTTTTAATCATCTAATTTATGCTATGCTTGCAGCTTTACTAGGGAATTATAGGTGTGATAGCTTCCCGTTGTTTTCCACACCGGTGAAGGATGATGAAGATAATGATAAGGATGATGATGATGGCCGGATGATTTTCGGAGACCGTTGGGCCCTAAGCTTTCCTGACATTTGTCTTACAGGTGAGGACCCGGGCCCGGTGCGCGACACGGCAGCACGCTACCTCGAGACCACAGCTGAGGATAGATAAGATTCTTTATGTGACCCCGTAAAAATAAGTCAGAGACGATTAAATCAGGAGACATTGGGGACCAACTAGAATAGACATTATCGTGGTTTCCAGCGTGTGCATTCCATCTTCGTGCAATCGTTGATTCACTTTAACCTTCTAATGCTTTAAGTTTCACACACACTGGAGAATCTAATATTTATTTCATTTAACATAATTTCTTTGTCTCCAACAATGTCTTAATGACAAGCGAAATAGCGGGAAACAGTGTTTTTTTTCTTCTTATGCTGCTGTTTTTTTGCCAGCATAGCAGTTAGCCTATAAATTACACTGGTCAACATGATTTTTGTCTCATGAGTACTAAATTGTACTTAATGCAGTTTTTTTATCGTGTTTTCAAATATGTATTCGGAATTTCTCTATCACACACAAGTTTTTTATTTTAATTTCAATTAATGGATTTAAATAATCATCATCATCATCATAGTACATTCACGAATTTAGGCCATTTGTTGACCTGTTTCGGCCTCAAGAGAAACACCATCCAGAAGTCTTTTGAGTGGACGTCCTGGTCTTCTTCTTCCTGCAGGTTGATATCTTAACATTTGTTTGGGTATTCTGTGATCTTCCATTCGATGAACATGTTGCATCCATCTTGACTTATAATCAGGAATTTTGTTTTCTAAAGATTCCATGTGTAATTCTTCTAAGATGTCTTCATTTTTTTGTGATCTAGAAGTGTGTATCCTGCAGTCCTCCGAAGATATCTCATTTCAGCAGATCTAAGTCTCTGTATATCCTTCTGTTTCAACGTCCATACTTCGCTACCATACAAAAGAGTTGGAAGAGCCAGTGTTTTATACACTTTCAGTCTTCAATGCTTTTGGACTAACTGTGGCTTGAAGATAGAATTTATTAACCCTAAAATTCTTAAAAATTTAGATATTTTTGCATTTACATCCTTTTCTTCTTCATATGAGATATTGCATCCTAGATATGTAAAATTATTCACCTGCTCCAAAATTTTATTGTCCAGTACAATTTTACTTCGGACAGGATCTACACCTTGAAATGTCATAATTTTTGTCTTTTCTGTAGATATCTTTAATCCATATTCTTCTGTAATTTTGTTAAGTTCGTACAGACCTTTCTGTAGATTATCTTCGGAATTTGCTATTATTATTTGGTCATCTGCAAACAATAGGGTGTTTAATTTTCTATTTTCTGATATTCTTATTCCAAATTTATATGTTTTGTTCCAGCAACATATTACTTCATTGATATAAATTGCAAAGAGTGTTGGGGATAGGGGGCAGCCTTGTCTCACACCACGATTTATAATTCCTTCTTCAGAAAATCTGTTATTTAATTTAATCTTTATGGCGTTGTCTTTGATTTAAATAATCATTTTTTAAATAAACGTTTTTTTTTGTCCATTTGTCCATTGTAAAATAAAATCAAATGAGCTAACTCAGGAATTTCAGCTATGGAAAAGAGATATCAAGGCTAATGGAAACATAATATGCTGGCCGATTATTGTTGAAACCATCAAGAGGATATTCCACAGGCAAAATATAGAAGAAAATCGTAATTTCTTAACTTTCTTATAGTGAGTCTTAATGTTTCGAATATTGTGGTAGTTACGAATGTAGAAAAGTGTTAAAGTGTTTGAAATTATAAATGCCTGTCTCTCGGAAACCTTGCGTGATGGAGAAAAACCGATATCATATTTGAATTCAGGAGAAAACGTACTATCAGAATCACATATTTTTCTTTCTGAGACAAAAGAAGTTTATTTTTTGTTGCTGAGTGTTATTTGAGTTTATCTATCTAATGACACCAGTGTCGTATAAATTCAACAACTGACGCTACACCAGGTTGTAACAACGGTATGTATCTGCGGACTTGGTGTACAATGCAAGGTTTTGGTGGAAATAGCAGAGGCTTACTTTTAAATCTTACAAGGGAACTCTCAACGATTGCATTGCCGAAACCTACCTTGAAATTTATCCCAGAGAATGGATGTGTTGTTCGAAGGCCTTCGAACAAAAAGGGCTGATTTTAACTGAAAGGCACATAAATCGAAAACAATCCAGCAATGACAACCAACTTTGCGAAGCAGATGGACGCCCATGCTTGAAAGAGCAGAATGGAGTAAGGACACGGCAGGTTCTGAGTGTTATCCATTCCCAAATCCGGAGTTGTATGACTTTCGTATAGTTTACACGAGAGATTTTGGTACTGGATTTTAATGTCTTGCAGTTAAAAGCGGCAATGTCTTGGTACATCACAACACTTCTCTGGGAGAAATTTTAAGATAGTTTCGGCATGCAAAGGTTGACAGTTCCCTTGTCAGAAGTTCTGACCACTAGCCCATGAGGCTGGTCGATTTGTCCCAATGTAACTCATCATCATCATTATCATCGTCATCCTAAGGCGCGACAACTTCAAAGATGAAAGTCTTGCCTTCTCAACAATTCTACTCCATGCCTATCTGTCTCCTGCCATATTCAAGTTAGTCACTTTCATTTTCTTTAGATCGTTCATTGTGTCATCCTCCCGTCTGATTTTCGGTCTCCCAACTGCTCTTCTTCCTATAGGTTTCCATTTATAGAGTTTCTTGACCAGTCTCTGATCATCCATTCTTATCAAATGTTCCAAGCCAACTAATTCTGAGAGATCTTATATCATCATCATCATCATCACCATCATCATCATCATCATCACCCATGCAAGTATTAGGCCGTGTGGCCTGTTACGGTCTCAAAGAGGAATTTTCCATGCAACGCTTTTTTGGACGTCCCAGCGATCTTTTGCCTTGGGAGCAGTAGCGAAGTATGGCTTTTGGAATTCTATGAGGCAGCATTCGTTGAAGATGGGCTTTCCAGTTGTTCTGGTAGTTTTGTATATGGTGAAGAATGGGTTCTACATCAAACTCTTCCATAATTTCCTCATTTTTTTATGGTCCCACTTTATGTAGCCTGCTGTACGGCGCATAAATCGCATCTCATTTGCTTTTATTCAGCTTTCATCTCTTCTTCGTATTGTCCATGCTTCACTACCATATCTTAATACTGGTCTTGCGAGAACCTTATAAAGCCGTAATCTTGTGTTCTTCTGTACTAAAGATGGTTTCACTATACTGTTAATTATCCCCGTTGTTTTTGTAAAATTTGTGGTTTTCTTTGATATATCAGCTTCATCTTGAAATGTTAAATTATAACCCAAATAATTAATTTTTTTTACTTCTTCTAGAATTTCAGCATCCAAAACAATTTTGCTAGGTATAGGGTATTTCCCTCAAAAGGCCATCACTTTAGTTTTCTTTGTATTGATTTCCATATTGTACCTTTTTGCAAGTATATTAAAATTGTGTATAGGATACTGTAAATCTGTTTCCGTTGGAGCTAGAGAGCTTACTATATTCTGATGTTTTATTAATTTGTTTAGTTTGTTATTTGTTTTGATTCTCCAACAGTTA